>CAKOAT010081821.1:5831-78868 GCA_932364175.1 Eruca vesicaria subsp. sativa
CTGGAAAACAAAAAGGTTGACGGGAAATAAAACAAGCGTGGGAGGCGCTCTGACACAGCTACCCGTAGGCGCGTGAGCCTAAGAGAGTAGTATATCGAAACACGGAAGGGTAAAATGGTCCGACTTAAAGAAACTGTCATATCAGGGTTAGTTCACTAATTGAAGGTGAGAACTAGGGTACTTTCGCAAATTAACTCTAACTTCAAACAATAATGTTAAACAATGTCAAAAACAAACATTTTATATATGAATACATTATTTTTGAAATATAATTCTTCTTGCAGTTTTACTTGCAAACTCATCTATCAAGTACGTATATTCAAACTATTTAATCTTAGTTCTTTCAATTGATAATATCGATAATTTATTCAATTTTTCTTGGAACATACTCGATCGCAGATATGACTATATGAGAGAGCTAAGAAAATAATTAAAAAAAGATAGGTTACATTTTGATAACTGATTTTTTATTGAGAGAGCTACGAAAAATTATTAGAAAACGATAGATTAGGTTTTGATAACTGATTTTTTTCCTTATAGGCATTTATATAGTTAATGCCGATCATTAACTAGTTTCCTTTTAATTTGTTTTTCCTTCTTCTATAAGTAAAGTTAGTTTTAGTAAAGTTAGTTTTTCTTTATTTTTGTATATTAATAAAGTATTAAGCAAAAAAAAACTAAAAAAATCAGCGGGATGAGCTTTGAACCCTGGGTGTTAGGAGTTAAGCTATTTAACAACAGCTTAGACCAACTTGGCTACTTAATCATTTGAGAAATTGCCCCCAAATGATTTTTAAATTTATTGGGCCCCAAACACATGCTTGATCAGCTTATATTCAGGCACAGCCCTGCGGCTGACTATACTGATTTTAGAACATTGGTATAAATAACCAATTAAGTATTGGTTAGCATGTATATTTTTAATGAAGCTACTTACCATGGATGTTGTATTCTAGTTGTAACCTTAGTGTTTTATCAAAAACATTCTTTGGGCTGCCTAAATCCTAATGATATAAAACAAACAGTTTTTGACAAAATATGTGATCAATAAAAAGGCTATTTGTTTTGTATATATCAATATGCATTGAATCATTGAAAAAATAAAATAAAATATAAACAAGTGTGTATATTTGGCGTAAGGTTTTGACATGTACTTTTTCACTTGCATGCGCTCATAAGTGATAGTGAACATGCGATATACCACGTACGCTAGCCCTAGATGGACACTATTCACTTGTCTTATTGGACCACAATGGTTATCAAAATGAAGAAAAAATTGACTAATCATTGAAAAATTGGGGACCGAGCAATGAATATGAGCTAACTTGATGTGTATAATTGTGGTAACAATACAGAGAAAGGAAAAAGGAGCTATATAGATCCAAAATGTTACCTTATATGAAATTACAAATTTACAAGAGAAATTTTTTGTTTGTGTTAGGATCCTTTTATGAGAAGTCATGGTTATACGTTACTATCAGTACCACATAGATCCATTAATGGCATGTGATGAGAAGAGGCCAGAGGCAAACAATTATGTGTTATCTAATATATTTATTAGGTCTATAAATAGCATGTTATGATCATACAAGAATGATTGTAGTGGTAATGATTCTAATTTGTAAATGAGTTGTCATTGTTCTTATCTCGGATGAGTCTGCTAGCTACATTTCAAACATTCGATTTAAATGGAAATGGTCATAGTAATATATGTAAAAGGTGTGATATACATATTGGGAAATAAATGACGTCGACCTTTTGTAGTGTACATGCTAATCTACTTAACTAAACCCATTAAAAATAGTATTCATTCTTTTAGAGCCATGCTTGATGCTTCTATTGATCTTTGGTTAATAACAGCTGACAATGGCATATTGTTACAAAGGAATTTACGAGATAAGATGGACAAGCAGATAATTGTAAAACATAGACACCCATTTCTTTTGATATGAAAACATAGAAATGTGTCACTAGAATGTGATAACATGGAAGGAAATTGAATTATGTACTATATGTAACATAGAGAATGCTTGGTCCACTTGAAAGTGGAAGTATGAGTTATAAAGTGAAGTTAGATTTGCACGTGCTAATGCTTGATTGAATATGCCAAAATATCATTTAAGTACGTTCATAATTTATACCTAATCCACTGTTTATTTTCTTGTCACTAATTAATACTATTACATAACACCCTTGTTAGTTGATTGAAATAATCAAATTATTGATGGTATAATAATACTACCACTCTTATTTTTGATGCGAATCAACCGTTTTGAAAAGGGAGAAATGAAAAATCAAATGTTTTATCAAGAAAAATAATCAAATGTTAAAAAGGTTTACTAGGGAGATGTCAGCACCTTTAGAGTTTTTACCTTTTTATTTATTTTCTTCTAACATCATAATTAATAAGCACGTTAACTTTGCTTTCTCTAAAAGGTATCATAATTTAACTCTGAAAACACACTTGTATTTAAGTACAGGCAGCCTGCATAACTTATTACAAACCAATTACTAATATAGTCTATAATCAGTTGGTTATTTATAAGCTCCAATTAAACTAATCAGCAAATGAAATTGACTTTAAAATGATGCATTTCAGATTTAGAACTGTAAAACAAAATTCAAAAATAGGTTTTTAATTAATAATGTCAGTACTGATAAAACTATAAATAAAAAATTAATTCTATTAGGGACCATTATATTTTTCATTTGAAACAAAAGAAAAATCTACTGAAATGAAATTAATGAAACAACTGAAAAGATTGAGAGAAAACGAAAGCACCAAGCCACTAAATACCAAATTTTAATTAATAAGTGACAAAAGAAGTCGTTTCTTTATGGTTGTCCACATCTCTCACAATTTCCAACCAGCTAGCTCAAGAACTCGTCACTAACTCAGATCTTACATCTTCATTCACCTCCTAGAAACTATACTTTTTCATTTCTCAATTTCTAAATCTAAAGACATCATAAATGGTTTGATATCAAGTCGTTATCTACTACTTCACCTCCAATGAGTGATTCTGTAGTTTCTTGACTTTCTTCCTTGCTCTGTTCGAGACTATATGACCAAAGTAATCTATCTATACATACAACAACTATACATTATACGGATTAAATAATATAAAAAATGGTGGTTCTGTGGGAAACGTAAGCTTCAACTAGACCATTTCTCTGCTTCTGGGTCGCTTTACCTTCAAGTTTTCCCGCTCTGTGTTTGTATATCAAAGAGTTAGTACTACATTTTATTTTTATTACAGCCACATACTTAGACATTTAACTCTTATCTTTCTTTTTACTTCTGTCTCTATGTTTTGTTTTGTTTTATCTTGATGTGGTCTCTCTCTCTCTCTCTTGGGTTTATATCACAGTCAGAGTGGAGAGAAAGCAAAAGAGAGATAGAGAAGCTATGAACACTAGTGTTCGAGCTGCTCTTTCCTCCATGAAAGCTCCTTCAAAGCATTACACCAATCAAGTAACTTTTCTTCTTTCTTCTTTCTCTACTACTTTCCTCTCTTGTGAACCCCAACTTTGATTGCTTTCTTGATGATCTCTTTAAGATTTTTGGCTTCAAACATTGGACTTATTACACAACCAAATCTTTGCTTATTTTTTTTGTTTTCCTTGTAATAAAATAGTGATTCTTAGTGAAGTTACTGGTCATGAAAGTGATTGATACTCAATTGTAATCTAGAAAATTGTGTGTTGTTTTCCACTATCGATAGTTTCTTTACAACCTCCTTTTATGTTCTGTATGAGTAATGTTTGGTGGTATTCTGAAATCCACAAAGCAGGAGAATAAGAAGAAAAAGAAGAAGATGGAGTCTCAAGTCAAAGGTGATCTAGCTAACTCAGGGAAGTCGTCTCTTGTTAATAGCCTCAGAGCTAACAGAGAAAAGAAAATGGATTTGCTACAAGATGTATGATGATGATGAGAAGTTCTTGACAAATCACTTTAATGGTTTGGTGTACAATTGAGTCTAAAAAAAATGTTTGTTATTGATTAGGTTGATAAACTAAAGAGGAAGCTAAGACAAGAGGAGAATGTGCATAGAGCATTGGAGAGAGCTTTCACTAGACCTTTAGGAGCTTTACCTCGTCTTCCCTCTTTCCTCCCTAGACATGTAAGATCCAAATGCTGGAATAATCAAATTCAGTATCGTCAAAAACTTGTTGTTCGTTGTGTTTGATCTTTGTTTCTTTATCTGATAAAGACATTGGAGCTTCTTGCTGAAGTAGCTGTTCTTGAAGAGGAAGTGGTTCGGTTAGAAGAGCAAGTTGTAAGCTTCAGACAAGGTCTATACCAAGAAGCTGTTCACATTTCTTCCAAGAGGAACTTGGAGAGTCCTAATAACAACGAGAATTCTCATGTTAGATCAAAGTCCATGTCGCAATACGAGTTCAGTTCTATGATCACTCCTCCTAAAAAGCATCAACAGTCTCTTAGTGTAAGCAGAAGCATCTCAAGTAGGAAACTCTTCTCCTCTGATCAGACAGTTAGTAGCAAACAAGGATCGCCTAGACCAAATCTAAGCAGTGTTACTAAGCCAGTAGATGTGAGAGGGAAAGAGAATCATACCTCTAGTAACGGTTTAAAAGACAAGAAGGACAAAGAATCATCTGAGAAGAGACTTAAGAAACCTTTAATTAAGGTAGATGATAGATTGGCAGAGCAAGACAAGGCACATGAGAGTGTCTCGGAATCAGTGCAAAGTGGAACTGCAGCAAACAGAGTTTCAGAGGACTTACTGAAATGTTTGGTGAGTATATTCTTGAGGATTAGCTCGTCAAAGGACATTGTGTTGGATCCATATAGAAACTGTTCAGAATGGAGAACAAGAGAGCTTGGTGCATACAAGAATCTTTGCTCTGTTGATGCATCTTCCATTGATCTTGGGAGAAGAATCAATGCTTTATTTCTGATCCATCGTCTCAAGTAAATATCTCTATCTAAATAAATGATGAAAATCCTTTTTCAGAATGTTTTAATACTCTAAACTCATGTCTGTGTGACTGTTCCTATTTACAGGGTCCTGCTTAATAAGCTTGCCACTGTAAATCTAGATGGTCTTAGCCACCAGCAGAAACTTGCATTCTGGATAAATATTTATAACTCCTGTGTGATGAATGTGAGACTTCTTTGTATGATATAGGAGAGACATGCCTGTAAGATGTCTGACTATGTCTTGTTTTTTTCATAGGCTTTCTTAGAGCATGGAATCCCTGAGACCCCTGAAATGGTTGTAGCCCTGATGCAAAAGGTCTTACTCTAAAACCAAAATTTTGAAACCATTATGCTTCAATGTGTTTGCTGGTTTATTATATTCATCTTCTCTTTGTTGTGTCAGGCAACAATGGTTGTAGGAGGACACTCACTTAATGCTCTCACAATAGAACACTTCATCTTGAGACTTCCATATCACTTGAAGTTTGTAAGTTTCTTTTCAAATTCTTCTCTTTGATTTGTGTATACTGAATCAAAGTTTAATATTATTTGTCTTTTTATATGGAAAGAAGACTTGTCCCAAAACAGCAACACATGAAGAGATGAAAGCTCATAGCACATTTGGACTGGAATGGTCAGAGCCTTTGGTCACTTTTGCTCTCTCATGTGGAAGCTGGTCCTCTCCTGCTGTAAGTTGTGCTTAAATATCATACACACTCAAATTTGGAAAAGTTTCTAGTACTTTCACACCTCAACTTATTTTTGTTATTTAGGTAAGGGTATATACAACAGCTAATGTAGAGGAAGAGCTAGAAGCTGCAAAGAGAGATTATCTTCAAGCATCTGTTGGGATCTCAAAGAAGAACAAACTAATGATTCCAAAGGTATTAGATTGGTATTTGCTAGATTTTGCAAAGGATGTGGAATCGCTACTAGATTGGGTTTGCCTTCAGTTGCCTGATAAACTCAGAGAAGAAGCTCTCAAGTGTGTGGAAAGAAAGAACAAAGAATCAGTCATGGAGTTGGTTCAAGTAGTATCATATGACTTCAGTTTCAGGTTGCTATTGCACCAATAAAGAGGGTTGTGATGAAATAATGTTTCAACAAAATGTGGAACATTGTATAGATTTGGGTTGGAGAGTGTAAAGATCATAAGTTAAAATTTGTTATTGGTTGGGTGAGAGTATATATAGTTATGTGTTGTGTTTTTTATAATAAACTATGAAGAGATAATAATTTATTCAATTGATTTAATCTACAAGGTTATATATGTGTACACCATTTATTTGTTTTTAGACTAGATTTTGTCTCATTTGTTTTATCTACAATCTTATTATATGTGGACACCATTTATTTGTTTTTACATGTTAGAGTAGATTTTTTTGTCTCATTTGTTTTTTCTTGTCTCTTGGCACATTTGTTGTCGGCATTCTTGTCTCATACCATGTTTTTTTTTGGGTCAGCTTGACAGTATGTAAATTTTTTTTTTTTTTTCATTTCAACATCTTTCATGTGAAGTATCAAGAAAAAAAAAACTTAGAGTACCACACCAAAGTTTGGCCAAAAAAGAGAGTACCATGCCAAAATAGTTAAGATTTAACATACAAGAAAAGAGTAACATACCAAAGTTTGACATGCAAGTATGATGTCCATGTAAGTAACAAGAAATCTCTGTTGATTCATAGTAGATTAATGTGTCTCAGTGAGGATCCTACCAGATGTGAAACCCGAAAGAAAAGGATAGTAGTAGTAACAAAAAGAACGCTAGAAGGAGGGGTCGAACCTCCGACCTTGTGGTTAACAGCCACACGCTCTAACCAACTGAGCTATTCCAGCTTTTGTTATACAGATAACAGACAACAGTATATCACCTTGCTAAATAGACTGTAACAAGAGCCCAAAAGAAATCCACCATAGAGAAGAGGGAAATCGTCTGAATTTTTTTGGGAAACTGCAGAGCCGTTAAACCCTAGTGCGTGTCGTCTAACGGAGAAGAAACCCCTAGAAATCTCCGGTGAAGAAAAAGAGATAATAATAAAATGTCGGATAAAAAAGACCAGAGCTCCGATTCCGACTCTGACTGTCCACCCGAGGAATTCACACAGGAGCAGGTCTTAGTTGGATTAAGCTGAAAAACAGGAAATCGAATTTGCTTAACCTCTAATTAGGTTTCGTTACATGTTTCAGGCGAAGCTGGAAG
This sequence comes from Eruca vesicaria subsp. sativa, assembly GCA_932364175.1. Taxonomy (NCBI): domain Eukaryota; kingdom Viridiplantae; phylum Streptophyta; class Magnoliopsida; order Brassicales; family Brassicaceae; genus Eruca; species Eruca vesicaria. The sequence continues at coordinate 12,977 of CAKOAT010081821.1, forward strand.
ATGCAGCCTTGAGGAAGATACAGAGAGAGAGCAAGGCTAGGTTTATTCTCACCATCTTTCTCTGCTTTGAGACTGTCTTTGTAGACTATCAAAACAAGCTCTTATGAAGCTTATGGATTAGGATTTTTATGGAGGAAGAAATAAGTGTTCTTGCTTTTGATGATTAGTTCTTTGATCTTAGCAAAACCTATGCAAGGGTGTTTAGCTTTATATGCTTTCATTCCAACATTACCTTTACTCTACAAAGCCGTATATTTTGGATCATAAGCTCTTTAGATTCCTTAAATGAGGTTGCTGCTTTCTCTTCGTTAGAGTTGCCCGCGAGAAGAAAGAGAGTCGTAAGCATTTTGGCAGAGAAGATAACGCCAAGGAAATCACGGAGGCTTGAAACTGTTGAAGATGTAGAGGAAGAAGAAGCATGAGGAAGACCCTGAAGCTCTTGCAAACAAGGGGTTCCTTTCCAAAAACATCATAGACTTTCTTGCAGACCGGAAAAAGTAAGGTAAACTTTGATATCTCTTTCTCGTTATACATATAAACACTTTCAACTAGATAACCAATGTCTTAAAGATTGGTAATTTGTACCGTTTACAGACAGAAAAATGATTCTGATTCTGAAGAAGAGGAGGAGGCCAACGAAGAACACCCTAGAGAGGAGAAGCAAAAGAGCTCAGGGTAATGATCAATTTTTTGTTACTTACACACTCTAAAGATTACGCACTTTGATATGATCTGATTGACTCTATCTCTCTTTGTGTGTGCAGTATTGGGACGGTTATATACAAGAAAACAGGGTTAGATTTCTTGAAGAAACGTAATGCACAAGTCCCTAGATCCTCCTCAATCCTCAACAACTCAAGCCAAGCTCTCTCCGACTTGTCACCGGTGCTACTTCATCCAACAGAGAAAATAAAACTTAGTCAATATTCAAAATCCTTGTGTGCTTCTTCAATGCCATTTACAGTTTTGTTACAGTTTTTAATCAGCTTCATTTTCTATTAGAAATTCTTAGTGCCTTATTTGCAAAAGAGCCCTTGAGTTTGTTACAAATATAAAATAAATCCACTAAATACTTCTTATTTTTTTTATCTTTTCCCTCCACTTACTCGAGATGTTTAAAGAAGGCTTTTGAATCTTTCTCTCGACTCCAAAAATCCTCGCCGGCAATATACAAACCCTAGATTCGGTTCTCCGTCGTTTCATCCAGCAATAATGTCGTTAAATCCATTCTCTACCCCACAGCAACATCACACGCCGCCTCAGTCACCGTTTCAAACTCCGCAACAGACGCCTCAGCCGCAGAGCATCTCTTTCTTCTCGCAAACGCAACAACAACAAAAAACGCCGTCGTTTCAGCCGCAACAGTTCCTGCAACAACAGTTGTATCTGTTCACGAACGATCAAGCTCCGGCGAGTTACAGCACCAAATGGAGTGATCTTCATCCCGATTCTCAGAAACTTCTTCTTGAGATTGAGTATTGCTCTCTTCTTTCAACTGTTCTTTTGTTCAATTCCCAAAATCTTGAAGAACATAGCTGTTGCTGATAACTTGATTCTTTATTGCTTGTGTGGAATATCCTTAGAAAGAAGATATTAGAGTACAAAAGTGAAAGCCAGAGGTTAGATCAATGCAACCGTCTTTATGATTCTTATATATCCACTGGAGGTTTTGAGTTTGATGCAAGCCGCATTGTTCAGGTTTCTTTAGATGATTGATTCACTTCTTTCCATATATAGGAACTTTTCTTGTGTGTTATCTTCAGCCTTGTGTAAAACTTGTAGGAGCTTGGTGGGATTAATACTACAATGGACAGACAAAAGGCTGTTCTCCACCAGCTTATGCTGGTTGTTAAAGATATGCTGCGTGATTCAGAGACTGCTGTTAGGTCTTTCATGATGTTACAGCCAAGATTCCGTAGTTCTAAACCAGGTGGAGGAGGAGGAGGAGGAGATGTTGGTGTTGGTGGTGGTTCTCAGGGAGTGAACTCAGCTCCAGCTTCCTCTGTTCAGCAACAAGCAATTCAAGTTTCTTACTTTTACCGTGGGATTCCCAAGAAACCTACAGCTTTTTTGCTTCAAATAGTTGTGAGATTTGAGAAGTATCTAGCAGAGTGTCGACAATGGGTTGAGGAGCTGGAGCAGTTGCTTGCTTTGGATGCTGACAAGTATAATCGGCATGTTTTAGTTTTGGAATCTCTTCCAAAAGTCATGTCTAACGTGCATGACTTCTTTGTTCATTTGGCTGCTAAGGTAACATGTTATCAATGAACCTTCAAATGTAGAAACCACCTTGTGATCAGTTTGAATTTTGTTGTGTTTTAGGTAGAGAATGTTCACCAGTATATTGAATCAATGAGAACAGCGTATCTTGCTGACCAACGACGGAGAGGAGAGTGTAATGATCCGTTTCTTGAAGCTGATCGGAGAGAAACAGCAAAACAAGAAGCTGCTGCTAAGAGGGTCCACCCAACTCTGCATCTACCTGTGTCTACTACAAGTACACAAACCTCAACACAAGTTGCTGGATTGATTACTAACTCAGCAACTCCATGGGTTTCAAATGCTCCACAAACACCTGCAGCCTTTTCAACATTAGGAACTGTCTTGTTTCCTGACACACCTGCTTCAGCACCTTCGTCTTCTCTCTTTGCTACACCTGCTTCTGGATTTGGTTCTGCTCCATATTTGTTTGGCCAGTCAACTCCATCAAATCCTGCTACGCCTTCACAGTTTACAGGTACAAAGTCATTATACAATACAGTTTTTGTGGTAATCTCAAGTTGTGTTACCTGTTTCTCTTTAGGTCCTACACATGGTTCAGGAGCCAACTTCAATTCTATGACAGTAAGTTCATTTTCATTTTCTCGGTTTCGAACTCTCTTTTATCATTGAATCACCTGACGTCAGTGGACACTTGTCTGAAACTGAACTTCTTTGCATCTTTCATTACAGAGACCTTCAAGGTTCAAATCCCGAACTTCACGACGTTAGACACTTTGATTCCTTTCAAGTTTCATCTCTCAGCCTTTACCACGCGTCATTTACAAGCCTTGAGTGAGTTCATCGTTTTCCCTTGCTGGTTTAGTGAAAGTTGGAAACAGATCACTTCATTGAATTGATGATTGTATGTTCTCAAAAGTATAGTCACAGGGAACAAAAGTGAATAGTGTAACATCTTATTCATATAGTATCATCTAGACAGTGTTATTCTCTTCATGAAGTGGACAACATGTTTCTCTTTTGAATATAAATAAATCCGTGAATATTACTAACTCTCTCGTATTCTAATGATTCATCTTCAGGAAGACTCTAAAAAAACAGAATCAAAGGCTTATAATTGTACACTTATCAAGTAAATATCTCGTGCCTGAAATATAACCGGCAGAAGAAAACCATCTAAAACCCCATGAACGTTCCACAAGTTCTTAGAACAAAACCAAAAAGAGCTCCGATGCCGGGAATCGAACCCGGGTCTCCTGGGTGAAAGCCAGATATCCTAACCGCTGGACGACATCGGATTTGTTGTTGTCATAATGAAACATATATAAATAAACTAATATACTATGTTTTTACTATAAAATGAATCACTCTATCTATTTGTTCCTTGTACTTCACAAGAAGACAACATATATATTGATTATTCATTTTTTTGTGAAAGCCGGTTTTTTTGGTTATTCATCTTTTCATGATAAAACTAAGACCATCCAAAACGTTCAGCTTTTTAGTTGTATAGAGAATGAAAGAATCTTCGAAAGTGCATGTATCGGTTATTATTGATTCATTTCATAAAATAGCCTAACATATGTAACTTCTTCGATTCTACGAGTTTATTAATTTACAATGTTTAACCGGTTGATGGTGATCACTGATTAGTACTTAAAGAATTCATTATATGGTTTGTAGGATTATGATTTTCACTTTCCTGACGGCTAATCACTGATTTAGATATGGCAAAATAACTAAACTTTCATACGTCAAAAGATTTGCATGGATTCAGCTCAAGATAAAAATGGGTTGAGGAGCTGGGAACAGAAGTGAATAGTGTAACATCTTATTCATATAGTAGTATCATGTAGACAGTGTTATTCTCTTCATTAAGGGGACGGCATGTTTCTCTGAATATCAATCTGTGAATATCACCTAACTCTCTCGCATTCTAATGATTCATCTTCTCGAAGACTAAAAAAAAAAGAATCATTATATACTTGCACACTTGTCAACTAAATATCTCGTGCCGGCAACATAAGCCAGGTATCCTAACCGCTGGACGACAACGGATTTGTTGATTACTTAATAAAACTTGTTATTATAATTTTACCCATGAGATCATCTTCTCTTTTTTTTGTTATATAAAAATGGAATCACGCTTTCTCTTTGTTCCTTGTATTTCAGAAGAAAACATCTAATATTGGTTATTCATCTTTACATGATAAAACTACGACTATCCAAAACGTTCAGCTCTTTAGTACTAGAGAATGAAAGAATCTTCGAAAGTGCATGTATCGATTGTTTACCAACTACCAACAATATCCTTGGATAGTATTATGACACTAAAACATATATATAAAATCATTTTTTGTCTTACTATTAATTTAGTTCATAAAATATCAAAAAAAAATTGTAATTTCTTCAATTTTACTCCTTCTGTTTCAATTTACAAATCGTTGTAAAGTAAAATTTTTGTTTGAAAATAAATGTCGTTTTATAATTTTAATACAAAATTTATTAATTTTATATGCTATTAATTATATTTTTATATTGGTTGAAAAGTGATTAAATATATAAGTAATTATGTTTTTATCTTAAAAATATGTAAAAATAAATGTTTTCTTAATCTGTGTGTAAAATCCTAAAACGACAACTAAAATGCAATGGATGGATACTAGTTTATTAATTTACAATTTTAACCAGTTGATGGGGATCACTAGTCAGTAGATTTCATTATATGGTTTGTAGGATTATATATGATTTTCAATTTTCTGACGTACGGCTAATCACAATTAGATGTGGCAAAAATCTCTTATATATTAAAAGAGAAGCATTGTAATAAATGTGTTCACACTATAACTGGCACGTGTCGACTTCACAATCATTTGGTAATAAAAGCGGTCACACACTAATTTTTGGAATTCATTATTTAATGTGTTCATACACTGTTTTTTAATTAATTCATTTTCCTATATTTTTAGTTTTTGTATTAATAAATTAAAATTTTCTATGTGAAACTACAAAATAATATTTTTCTTGTAAAAAATTACAAAATTATTAAGATTTGCATCAACTAAAATTTTTGCGATGAAAACGTTTGTAGAAATTGAAAGTTTAGTATCTTGTCGAAGTTGGTCTTAATTAGTTGAGGTTTCGGTACACAATAACAACAAATAAGGTGATTGATTATGAATTAAAGAAGCTGAGGTGAAAAAACACCACATGTAAAGTCGGATCTTTAGTTTAGTCATTTATTAATATATTTATAAAGTTTTTATATCAGACCAAGAATTAGAAATAAAATTAAATTGGTAGAAAAAAATCAGAAATCAGAAAAGCTTTAAAAAGAAATAAAAATCACAAAATCGATTAAAAACAGAATTTAGGTACCAAGTGAAGATGTCACTTTATAATATATTATTTTTATTTGTTACTGGTACAATTTGAAATTCTTCATATGAAAAAAAATTATTAATTTATAGGTTTGTTTTATTTTTACTTAATTTTATTTAAGGATTTACTATCATGTGTTATTTTGAACAAAAATGTTTTAAATCTTAATTAATGTTATATACATATATTTATCATCACATTTATATATTTTTATACATACATACATGTACACATTGACATGAGCGACTATATAACTAAATATTCACCACAAGTGAGAATTTTAATTATTATTGAAGTTGAATTTTTTAATGTTTTCTTTCACTATCACTCAAATTGTAGTGAAATGTATTATGTTAATAATTTTTTTTCAAATATTATTTATATTTTATTTGATTTTACATGTCTTTAGGAAACTATTAGTTCGACATAAAAATGTCTAAAATTTATATAAAACGAAACCAAACAAATAAGAATAGTTTTTGGTTATCATCGAAAAAATCAAAAATACAAACATTAAAACCAAAATAATTATAGATTTAGAATGATAGTTATATTTTAGGTGATTAAAAAACAACTTAAAATTGAACTAATATTTATGCTAAACAGACATAATATCATTTTATTTTAAAAGTAATAATTTCTGCTATTTGAATATGGAACATCATAACAACGAAAAGGAATGAAACGGCTATAGCTCCTATATGAACTACTGGGAAGATCATAGCGAAGAAGTCGAGACCTAACGTAAATTATTACCTAGTAACTAGTTAATTTCCATACGTCATAGATTCGCATGGATTCAGTCCAAGATCAAAAATGACTTTTCTTGGGTGTATTTGGATTTAAATTAAATTTACATAGCTAAAGCGTAAGGGACGTATACCATCATCAGATTACTCCTTGTATATATTCAGACTGACAAATGTTATAAATTTGATTTTTCGAAATTTGAAAACTAAAACGAAGATTATAGGTCGAATCATTGGATTCTCGCAGCTAGAAACCGACGAATCTCATCCTCAGATTAGATAGACAGAGCAAAAGCAATATATCGTTTGTAAGAACTTTGCAAGATTTTTTATTTATAAAAGGAGTGGTGAGAACAACAAAAACAAAAGGTTAAGGATACATGATGAAGAGAATACACGAAAGATAATATAATCAATCAATGGTATCAATCTCTCAACGTCCTTATTACAACTTGAGACGTTTCAGTTCCTCCTTCAAAGAAAAACTATTCTCGTGAAAAATCTAGATTAATTGGACATGTGTGTTGTGGTTTCTTTATGTCCGTCCATTAGATTCCGTGGTCATAGGATGTCAGAGATTTTAAAATGCTACGTGAAACTGTTCCGTAATAATTTTTTTAATAAAGAGTCCATATTGAAATGCCTACTAGCTTATAATACAATACGCTAAAGAAATTTTAGACTCAAACAAAACGCTAAAGACAAGCAACCAAACACATGAAAAGCACTCTAAAGTTTATAGTATAAATTAATGGTTACGTGATTTCCTTGAACTATATCTTAATGTGAATGTAAATGGATTATGGATTCTATGGTAAACGAGACTCAGCCGAATTTTGACCACTACGCTTTTTAACCTTTTGTTTTTGGTTTTCTCTCCACTGATCTTTAAATAAAGAATCGACACTTATCAACACCACAAACGAGTGATTCTATTCCATTAAAACGAGGTTTGAGTATAGCACCACATTTGATATATCACAAACACAATTTTTATGTTCAGTAATTCAGTTCATATTCAATCATAATTTTCTGTGTAAAATCCTTCATATTATCATTGTTTATTTTGGTATATAGTTGACTATATCTCTATTATTTGCAAACCACGTCCATAGCTGATTATAAAAAAATGTAAGTGACATAGTAAGTTTCATGATGCGTAACATGATGTCAACATACTTGCATGGTACATGATGTATAAGTTGTGTAGCAGAGAAGGGGCGAATCCAAAATATTAATGTACTGGGTGCACTATTGGTCATAAAATGAAAACAGTACAAGGGAGGTCACAAATTCGGGTTTGATATTGGTTCACAACACAACTTTTCCACTTATTCTAACATATTTTTTCTGATTACCAGTGCATAATCCCCCATAGTACATTACCAAGCTTCGTCCAAGCAGACAAGTTATATAGCATGGTACAAGTTTTTAATATATATAAATTTATGAAATTAAAGATATGCAGATTTTATGAAAAGGCATAAATTTATATAAATTATGATACAAAAATACTTCCTTTTCTTTTTAAAATTTAAAATTATATTTAAACTAATATTTGATGACTGGTTTTTCCTTATTTCAAATAAAGATATATATTAACTTTTTTTATCAACATATATTCACTGGTATAGAAATAAGTTCAAATCAGTCTCTATAATATTATACACATAGTTATGTATATTTCCTGACATCTTTTGCTTTTAAAAATCAAATTTCAAAGCCAATCATCAATTTACAGGATATTATATATTAATATACTCTATTTACAATTGTTTCTTGTAAAACATATATTCAATGTGAGTTGTACAACCTCATTGGTTATGCATAAAATAGTATAGTACGATATATTCTTTCACACACTTTTTCAAGTCTAGAAAACAATAACTACAAGATAGAGGAATATGAGAATCTTCAATGGTAATCACTAGAAATAGTAATGAGTTTCCCAAAATTAGATATTGTGTACTTTTTTTACAAGGCTAAAGCAAAAGGAAAAGAATCAACAAAAAATAAAATAAAAGGGAATAAATGTACAAGTTAGTGTAACGATTTGCCGCGTGTGTACAAGCATCACACAAAAAGATTCTTCATTCCATTTGAAGAAAAAATCTAATTAAATCATTTTGACACAAACACCCTCGAGATTCCACTTATTTACAGCGGTTACAATTCTCCGCGTCCTTCTTCTCCCTTATCTCACCTTCTTCATTCTTCTATATAAACGTTCGTCTCGTAGCTTCTTTGTTTTATATTTTTTTGGATGGTGCAAACAGATACAGATCAAAGGATGAATCTTAATTTGAATCTCTCCATAGCAAAACCCTTGTCATTATTTCTCGATGAAGTGTCCAACATCAAAGACAATCATTCCAAACTGTCTGAAATCGATGCTTATGTCGGTAAACTGGAAAAAGAAAGGAAAAAGATCGATGTTTTTAGACGAGAGCTCCCTTTATGCATGCTCTTAGTGAACGAAGGTGACTCTCTCTCTCTTAGATTCTCAGTTTTGTTTTTCATTGAATAAAATTCGATTTTTATGAAATGGTTTCTCTGTGTAGCAATTGAGAAGTTAAAGGAAAAGGCTTCATCAGTGATGATGGCATCAAACGGTAAATTCGATGTGGGTCAAGGGGCAAAACTGGAAAGTGATAATAATAAGAAGAACTGGATGAACTCTGCTCAGTTGTGGATCTCCAACTCTAACTCGGTAATTCACAAATAAAAATTAAACATTTTTATGTTTTCTTTTATTTTATCAACCTTTGATCATGTTCTGTTTTTTTTTTAATTACAGAGAAACGAAGAAGATCGGTGTGTGACACAAACTCCATTTCAGACATGTAATAATCTTAATCAGGGAGGGGCATTTCTGCCATTTCACCCTCCTCCACCAGCAGCTCCTCTGTCTATCATGACTCCAATGATGGGCTCTAGCAGAACTGATCAGTTGCATCAATTAAACAAACCTTTACAGAGTCATCATCACATTCAGAAGAAAGAGCAGAGAAGGAGATGGTCACAGGATCTTCACCGTAAGTTCGTTGATGCTCTCCAGAAGATTGGAGGGTCACAAGGTTAGTCCTTAAATAAACAAAAAAAAAGTAACCAACTTTGTATCTAAAAGTCTCCATTGATTGGTTATACTGAGATTTTGGTTCTTATGTTTGTTGTTGTGAGACCAGTGGCAACACCAAAGCAGATTAGAGATATGATGAAAGTTGATGGTTTAACTAATGATGAAGTCAAGAGCCATTTACAAGTAATAAAAATTCTCATTCTTTTATTTAACTAAACTTGAAACTTTGAATGATTTTGACAAGTGTGTGAAATGATATTTCTATTGCAGAAATATAGAATGCATATCCGTAAGCATCCTTTGTCAACCTCGGATCAGCCTGTTTTGTTAGATAAGGAAACACAGAGCTTAATAAGTTTGTCGAGGTCAGATTCTCCACAAAGTCCGCTTGTTGATAGAGGTTTGTTTTGTAATAATGGTGGGCATAGCTCAGAAGATGAAGAGGAGGAAGAGAAATCTGATGGACGTAGCTGGAGAAGTGAGTCAGATAAGAAGAGACAAGCGTTGGATCTTGAGCTTTGAAAGATCAGTCATATAATACTTATGCTTAGTGTGTGTGATGATGCATCAAAAATCATAATACTTCACAGGAGTAAACCGATAAATCAAAAATTTTGTTTAATAATTAGTCTCAGTCATGTGAAAGTGAATCATTGAATCTGTTTGCTAGTTACCTTGGAAAATAGAGGATGAAGACAATCATAACCTTTGTCTTTTGCAATGCATCATTTTCTCCAATCTACCTAATTTGAGAATAATAATGTAAAAGAATATATTATTGCATAAAATCGTACTAGAAGATAAATTTATTTTCTCTGTCTTAAATTGACAAAGATAACGATTCGAGATTATCTTTGATTGAATTATTGATATGTATTATCTAGAAAAATTGACTGACCGGTATGAATCATTATCAGTCTAGTTTGAAGCCACGAGATGTGCATGTTTGGTGGAACGGAACACCTTCTTATGCCTTATCTTTTCTTTTTTGAACACAGTAAATATAGTATCTTCCGACATCATTTGATACTTTTTTTTGCCTTATCATTATGGTTTATATCCCACAGAGTAAATATCGTATCTTCCGACATCATTTGATACTTTTTTTTTTGTTTAAATTCCAAAAAAATTACATTTCCTTTTCAGCCAATGTCCTAAATTTGATGATTCTGGCTTTTGACTAGTAACCTGCATAATGATAAAATTGCGTTTAAAAGTACTACAGTTTTACTTCAATCACAGGGTGTAGTTTATTGGTAAGCTGATTTCGGAAGTTAAATGACTTCGATTTGATACAGTCCCACGATATTAAGCTACTAGTGTGGTCATGGATATGTAGCTATGTTTTGAGTTTCATTTGAATATATCGAGATATGTTCCATTTGTAGTTTGCATCTCTCTTTGGAAAATGAGTTTAGATTCTCCCATGATAGTTCAAGTTATAGTTTAAAAAAATATATATAATTTACGAATATTTACTACTCAGAAAATTTATGTGATAAAAACTTCATGTTAAGTAGATTATTTATAGAATATGGATTTATATAACTTTAGTTAAAACCAGATTTTGGTTCGTTTTAATAGAAACTGTACCAATCAAATTATAATCTTGAATTGATTCGGTCCATCCAGTTTATATGTCCTAAACGGTATACAATATCACGTGATTAATTTGGTCTCTACTATCTATGGGCTTCAAGTTGGGCCACATCTTCACCTTCATCATCATCCACATTCTTTTCTGGGGTCATTTTACAAAACCTTCATAACAACATTGAATCAATATTTTCTGCTCAAGTCCGCCAAAAAAAAAACGAAGAGTGGGTTTAGGGTTAGAAATTGAGAACTTTCCTCTCTTCTCCCATTTTCAAATTCACTCAGAGATCTAATCCCCAAACGTGAGCTATGGTTAACGAAGCAGCAACATCAGCATCTGAAGCTTCGGTGACGGAACTCGCGCAAACCCTAGAACCTAACCAAGCCTCGATCGAAGCCACCGTCGGATCCGCTGCTCAAGGCGGCACCGAGTCGTCCTGTAACAACAACAACAACAACAACGCGGCGGAGAGCGCTGTGACTGATGTCGTCTCTGAAGAGGAGCGTGAGAAGACTCTCGAGTTCGCTGATGAGCTCACTGAGAAAGGCTCTCTGTTCTCGAAAGAGATGGATTTCGCCGAAGCTATTGACTGTTTCAGCCGTGCCCTTGAGATCAAGTACTCATTTTGCATAATCGATTGTTTTAGGTTTAAAATGTTTGTTAATTGAATTGAATTTTTGATTGTGTTGTTTTTTTTTTGGTATGGTGTTTAGGGTTGAACACTATGGTGAGCTTGCTGTTGAGTGTGTAAGTGCTTACTGTAAATATGGATCAGCTCTGCTGGAGAAGGCTCAGGCTGAAGCTGATCCTCTTGGTAACATGCCTAAGAAAGAAAGTGAGACTCAGAAAGAGTCTAGCGATAAGAATACTGCAAATGGTGAAGGTCTGGCTGCTTCTGTTGTTGTGTCAAGTGACCCCGAGAGACAGGGGAGTTCAAGTGGTGGCCAAGAAGGTACTGAAAAGTCTAAAACTTTTGGAATTCTCAACTCTATAGATTTGAATTTGTTTGACTATGGTTGAACCTCCTTTCCCCTTATGTTTTTGGAATCAAATGCAATGAGTGTTTCTTGTTGTCGCATAAGATACCGTTTGTTTGATGAAGCAAAGGACTCGTTTTGTTATGTTGAAGCAGACTTTTTTGGATACAGTGTCTTGTTATATCTCTCAAATTGGTGTACAAAAGGATTGTATCGTTGAATGTTTCTGATCATTGCTTCTCTCTCTCTCTCTCTCTTTTTTGTAGGTTCTGGTGGTCAAGAACAAGGAGAGGATGGTGAAGAAGCTCAAGACGATGACCTCTCTGATGCTGATGCTGATGCTGATGCTGATGCTGATGCTGATGAAGATGAGTCTGATTTGGATATGGCCTGGAAAATGCTGGACATCGCAAGAGCTATCACTGACAAACAATCTACTGAAACAATGGAGAAAGTGGATATTCTCTGTGCCCTTGCTGAAATTTCCCTGGAGAGAGGTCAATTTCTTTCTTATTTCACCTTCACAATGTCTCATTTTCTCATTTAAGTTTTCTCCTGAACGTCTGGTTGTGTTAAATACAACGCAGAGGACATTGAGACTTCCCTGAGTGACTACAAGAATGCTCTGTCCATCCTAGAGCGACTGGTTGAACCAGACAGTCGACGCATAGCCGAACTGTATCCTTTGATATATTAGAGTACATTTTGTTTTTCTTTTCTGATCATTGTGTTGTTGGAGTGTGTTAACTTAACTTGAACGTTCCAGAAACTTCCGCATATGCATCTGTCTAGAGACAGGATGTCAGCCTAAAGAAGCGATACCATATTGTCAAAAGGCTCTGTTAATCTGCAAAGAAAGGATGGAGCGGCTCACAAATGAGATCAAGGGTCCATCTGTTTCAGCAACTTCCTCAACTGTCTCTGAGGTTGAAGAAGGAATCCAACAATCATCCAATGTTCCAGACACTGAGAAGTCTGCTTCAGACAAAGAAGCTGAGATTGGAGTCTTATCTGGTCTCGCAGAAGAACTAGAAAAGAAGGCAAGTGAACTTAGTCATTGTAAAATAAAAAACTTCTGAAAACTCATACTAATGTCAAACTCTTGTTTCATGCAGCTCGAGGACTTGAAACAACAGGCAGAGAACCCAAAGCAACTTCTTGCTGAGCTAATGGGCATGGCATCAGCTATGCCAAATGCTGGGGACAAGGTTGTTCCTGCTGTTGCTGGTGAAATGAGCTCTTCTCGGATGGGAACTGCAAACATGGGAAAAGACTTGGAGTCGCCTACGGTCTCTACTGCTCACACCCGTACAGTAGGTGGAACAGCATCATCATCATCAGGTGTTACTCATTTGGGTGTTGTTGGAAGAGGAGTGAAGCGTGTTTTACTGAATGCAACCTCTGCAGAGTCAAGTCCATCGAAGAAGCTAGCTCCTGAGCCTTCAAACAAAGCAGATGGCAGTTCTTGAAGGTGAAAAAGGTATAGAAATGTCTATTACTAAGTTTTAGCAGAAGAAACTGAGAAAAATGTTTGAGTGTACCCTTATGGATCCTTGAAGACTACATTCTCGAGTTCTTATATTGTAATTGGGTCCGTACTTTAAACGCTTTTTAATCGTTGAGACTTGAAAGCCTTTCTTTCTTCCTATGTTATTTTTCTGTTTAGTTACAAAAGCAAAATCTCATTAGCACTTAGTCTGATAATTATCTGCTGATGAATGCAAATCAGTGGTGGCTTAGCTGTTGATATCTTCTTAGGGTATTAATTTTATAAACCGAAGTGATAATAGGATATTGTATATTGAAAGTGCTGGTTACTTGTAGAATTAAAATATAGAATTTAATAAGATTAGTAGAAAATTTGCTATATATGTGGAGATATGAAGATGAGCTGTATATGAAACCCTTGGTGGAGCCAGCAGCGGGTCAGTGTCACCAGCGAAGCCAACGTGGTGAGCAGCTCTAGAGATATCCAAAACTAAAAGCATATACTTTTAAAATTACTTATCTGAAATTTTCAAAGAAACAGAGCAATTATAAATACTCTGCGTTTGTCACAACTTATAACTCAAACTGTATTCTGTGAGAGAGTTCACATTTAAAGTTTCAAAAAAACTTCAATATGGGAAGAGTTGATTATTTGGCCATGAAAACTGAGGAGGCAACCGCGGCAAACCTGATCAATTCCGATTTGAATGAGTTTGTTGACGCTGCGAAGAAACTCGTGAAAGATGCAACGATGCTAGGTGGTTTAAGCTTTGGCACGTCTTTCCTTCAATATGCAGCTTCAATCTCAGCCATGTGAGTCAAAAAAAAAAGAAACCAAACCGTTAACCTCTATGGTTTTGTTTTGAATCACTCTTGTAATGAGCTTGTTTTCATTTGTTTTGATAGCTATCTGTTGATATTGGATCGGACCAACTGGAGAACCAAGATGTTGACTACCCTTTTGGTGCCATACATCTTTCTCACGCTTCCTTACGTTATCTTTAACTTCTTCAGGTAATAAAAGAACAAATAGTACTGACCATAAGACTTCAGAAGACCATAAAAACTTTAAGATAAATTTTAGTTAAAAAAAAAAACAGTTTGAGAGCCTAATACTTATATATTTAAGGGCCAAAACGAATGTTTCATTATATATCCAAAACCAGCCCTAAGAATAATTGATATTAAACATGATGATGTTGTGTTGTTGTTGTAAGGATATAACAACTAAAATGGTATTCAATGGATGTTCACAGGGGAGATTTTGGGAAATGGATTGCTATCATTTCTATCACAATAAGGCTGTTCTGCCCTAAAAACTTTCCAGGTAGTCCAATGATCATAACACAAACTTTTATCATTGGAAATTAATTTGAATTGTATCCTAACTCTTATTCCATTTTCAATAAAATTAAACATGTAGATTGGTTGGAGATTCCAGCAGCATTGATCCTTCTTCTGGTGGTTGCACCTAGCCTCATAGCTGGGACAGTAAGAGAAACTTGGATTGGGGCAGTGATATGTCTTATCATAGCATGTTACCTTTTCCATGAACATATCAAAGCTTCTAATGGATTCAGAAACGCTTTAACTCAGAAGCATGGACTCTCCAATACGATTGGTATCGTTGCTCTCCTCGTTTACCCGGTTTGGACCATCTTTTTCAACATCTTCTGAGTCGTTCCTACCCATTGGCCCAGAAACACCTTCAACATTATGTGTGTTGGTTTCATTTGTTAATGTGCGAATTGGTTGTGTTTTAGCAGCATCTTTATTTGGGCAAATCTTCAATAAACAAAAGAAGATTCAGTGTGGTGTGTAAGATATATGGAATTGTATTGTATATTGCTTGATTTGTTGAATGAAATCTTGAACATTTTGGACTATACTATTGATTAACCTTGACTTCTAAGTTTTAGAATAAAAGTGGATAGGCTAATAAAGAACAAACCACTGAATAGAATCCTATCTGAAATTTTGGAGACAATAAACGATTATCTCCAAAATTGGAGACATTTATCTAATAAAAAAATCTCTAAAAGATTAGAGGCTAAACTAATGTTTCATCGGGATGTGTCCCCACTAGGGATGGGCGTTCAGGTACCCGTTCGGGTTCGGGTCGGGTATTTCGGTATTGCGGTTTAGAATCCGTTCGGGTATTTTTATATATCGGGTCGGGTTCGGATATTTTAGTTCGGGTTCGGTTATTTCGGGTCGGGTTCGGATATTTAGATTTTGAAAGAAAAATTTTAAATTCTTAATTACTTAAGTTTCATGTATTTAAAATTTAACTATTAACTTAACTGTTTTTTTAATGTTTAATAAGTTAGACGATTAATAAGTTTGAAAATAAATTATTGAAAATAAAAATCATTATTTTGGTTATTATTTTCGAATTTTGGATGCAAATTTTGTTTAAAGTATGAAATAAGAAGCTTAACATGCATTTTAAATGAGTAACAAATCAATTTTTTTTATAATTATATGTATATTATCTGATATTAAACTATATATAACATTAATATAAATAGTTTTAATAAAATGAGACAAAATAAACTAGGAATAAATAGGTATATATACATATGTTCGGTTATCTTCGGATACCCGTTCGGGTTCGGGTATTACCCGTTCGGGTTCGGATATCCAAACTCTCCTAACTCAATACCCGTTCGGGTATTTTGCTACTTCGGTTCGGATATCGGTTCGGATATTTCGGGTCGGGTTCGGGTACGAGTTCGGGTATCGGATAAAGTGCCCACCCCTAGTCCCCACTCCCGCATGGCCACTGAGAGCACAAATAATACATTGGCTGGAGACTTTAAACGGGAAAATGACATATTTCTATCCAAACAATTTCAATCGTGCCAAATACAACTCGAACAAATTGTATGTGCCAAATACGACCTGAACTACGTTATAATTCAAAAAAACTACCTAATCTTTTTAAAACATGCCTAAACCTACATTGACCGTAACAGAAGTTAGTCAACCGTTAAAATGATAAAAAATATGCATATTCCAGAACTCGAACCTTTGCCTTGTCACTCTTTACAACGGACACATCAACCACTACACTAAAGAAACTTTTTGATATAATACTACAAATTTGCAATTATATATGCTACTATACTTTTTCATCTTTCTAATTAAAACTTTGGTTATTATTATTTTTGATTCTTATAAATATATTAAAATGTTTTTAATTAGTATATCTTTAATAAGTTTATATTATACTAAAATATAAATAATAAAATATTTATATTTATAAAAATTTAAATATATTTCATATTTTGTACATATTTACAACATTTCCATATATAAATTATTTTAAAATTTTAAAACTTGAATGGTAATTTCTTTTATTTTGGAAAAGTATATTTCCTCAGGTAAAAATATAAGTTGAATATACTTTGCCAAAATAAAAGAAATTACCATTCAAGTTTGAAATTTTTAAAATAATTTATATATGGACATTTTGTAAATAGGTACAAAATATGAAATACATTTAATTTTGTATAGATATAAATATTTTATTATTTATATTTTAGTATAATATAAACTTATTAAAGATGATATAATTAAAAAAACATGTTAATATATTCATAAGAATCAAAAATAATAATAACCAAAGTTTTAATTAGAGAAGATGAAAAAGTATAGTAGCATATATAATTGCAAATGTGTAGTATTATATCAAAAAGTTTCTTTAGTCTAGTGGTTGATGTGTCCATTTTAAAGAGTGACAAGGCACGGGTTCGAATCCCGGTATGTGCATATTTTTTAAAAAAATAATGAAATCAAAACAACGTCGTTTTATCATCTTAACGGTTGACTAACTTCTGTTACGATTAATATAGGTTTAGCCACGTTTTAAAAAGTTTAGGTAGTTTTTTAATTATAACATAATTCAGATCGTATTTAGCACTTACAATTTGTTTGGGTTGTATTTAGCACGATTGAAATTGTTTGGGTAGGAATAGGTCATTTTCCCGACTTTAAACACAAAAGAAAATATACAAATCTGCTTGATGACAAAAAACATTTACACTGTAACTAACAAGGGACAAGGGTTATATATGTTGGTGGCTAACTGGCTATTGTCTAAGAGAAAAAGTAAAAATGCGTTGAGGCTACTGCAAGCAACAGGAGGTAGCAATTTATCATCGTTTTGCGTTCGTGCTTATATTTTGCATGGATAAATTAACTTTAAAAGGAAAATATAAAAGTGTGATCGTGCTTATATTTTTCAAAAATATTTGTAATAAAAAATGTAAGACGCAAACAAATGGAGATTAACAGAAACGATTTATCTGATTAGAAAGGTGTTTTCAAATGAACCAATCGTTTAGAAAGGTGTTACCAAAAAAATCAATTGTGGCTAGTAATACAGATAGTGGATGTAGATTACATTATGATTGGTTGCTATCAAAATACAATCCAAGAACTATTCGACTTGTAATACATTCCACAACTTTATATAAGCTTTTCTACAAAATATCTCCCACTATAATATCTGTCGTGGAACATATGAGAAACATAGATATCAAAATCACGTTAGCCGTTGGAAGGATCAAGCTTTAGTTTATACACCAACTTAGCTATCTAATAATGGTATCCACTGTAAAGAATCGTTCCGGCGTTCTAAATATCGGCTCATGTATGCAAAAACTGCTGGTTCCTTTTGTTTCTTGTTTAGCTTAGACTCTACTTTTATTTATATTTGGTAATTGAGTTTGTGATGGAATCTCAAAGTAATAAAGCAATAACACTATGTCATTATACGTATTGCATGTAGCTCGTCGGCCAACCTTCGAAGGAGAGCGGTCAAATTTGAAATTTTTAAAAAATCAAATTCGCTTGTGATCAGTCCACACAGAAGTATACTTTATCAAGAATACATCATAACTAGGTGATTTTCCGTGCTCGTGCACGAGCTTAAATATTTAAGAAATAAATATATTATAATAGTTGATTGATATTTATTTTAAATTTTATATTAATTTATAGTTTGTATGTATAATTTGTATTAATAATATTATATTCTTTTAGTTATTATAATTTTATATATATATTATATTTAGTCAGATTTATCATTTGGATATATATATATATTGGATTCTTTCTATTTTTATGAATTCAACTATAATCTTTTTATTCTAAATATCTTAAATTTTTGATTAATTATTTTATTTACATTTATGTTCGTTGTTATCTACAAAATATAAGTATATCTTAGTAAGATTATGTATTTTAAGATTTTTTGTGCTTAGAACGAAAAAAATAAAAACTAAAGTGTCTGATTCTAAATTACATAAGTAATAATAAAATTTTGAAAGCTTATGAACACATATCAATATTTACAATAATTAAAATATTTTATAAATTCTAAATAATTTATGCCATAGATTGATTGGATGATAAACTGAATTTTTTTTTAAATAATTTTAAAAATAAGGAATTCTGATTTGCTTTAAGTATTAGATTATGGTTATATTAAATTCCACAAACATAAAAGCAGAAATTAAACATCAAAAGAGTTATTAAGAAAATAGATAATTTTAACTATTAATTATAATATATCTACCTTGTTAAATTATAGTGTTATGATATATTAAAAGAATTGTAGTTATTTGATCAAAAGATATTTATTATTAAATTTATTTTTAGTTTTGTTTTTAACATCTATTAAAATATGCAGTAAAAATGTGATTTTTTTTTGAGAAATTATATTATATAAGTAAAATATAATTTATATTTTTTTGCTGTAATTGTAAGATATTATAATCAAATAAATATACTAAAAAAATATTTCAATAATACTAATTATAATTTTTTTGTCAATTAAACATATATCAGTTTATGTTACTTAATTATTTTATGTAATCATCTAATAAAATAGATAGATATATCAAAAATAATTAATTTGAAAATATAGATTTTATTGTTTTAATTATTTTTTAAGAAAAATATTTCTTTTCTAATATCAAGATTATTTGTATGAACTTTTTTAATGAAAACACATTATATACAAATATTTGTTTTCATCTAAGAAGATATAGATATAAAGTATTTTATTACTTAAAAGTATAATTTATGTTATTTTAAAATATATTTAAGTTAAATATTACTATTTTGTAAACCTTCATTTTTTTATGAAACCATATTATATATATACTTATTTTTCGTTTTAAATAGTTTTGTAAATTTTATAAATATTTCATTTTTATTTTATATTGTTATTTGAAAGATTTTAAAAAGGAAATAATAATATTTAAATATATTTTTAATTCATTAGGGGTATCATTGTAATCAACGAGCGTGAGATTTAATGTGAGCACGACACCTAAGAAAGTGACTTCTCAAATAATATTATAGAGATATTTAGATATTTTTATTCCGTTTACTACAAATTAAACCGCAAAATACTAGGTCATGTCGAGATTATCATAATTATATAACCATTAGCAAGGTCGAAGCCTAT
Organism: Eruca vesicaria subsp. sativa; assembly: GCA_932364175.1. NCBI lineage: Eukaryota > Viridiplantae > Streptophyta > Magnoliopsida > Brassicales > Brassicaceae > Eruca > Eruca vesicaria. The sequence continues at coordinate 32,949 of CAKOAT010081821.1, forward strand.
ACAACCAAACTTTTTTTTTCCTAAAAACACCTTTTTACTGAAAATTTAAACAATATAAATAATTCTTCATACACGGATCGAATTCGATCAGAAAGAAGGTTACTAGCACTTCCTTTATCACTGGGTAAACTCGACGTTGATTATAACCAAGCTTTTTCTTACATAAAGTTAATAAAATTTCGTTTCATGTTTAAAGTTAAACCTAAAATTAATTTTCAGTTAGCAGCAACACATATAAGATAAAACTATGAGAAATCAATACTAGTAGATGATTAAAAAGTGTATATTCTCATAAAAGATGGGAGAGACGCATATAGATCTAAACCATATCCGAAATCGTAAGTCTGACTCAAATCTCATTTGGAATGCAAATATCTGGAATTAAAAAAAAAAGTATTTGCATTCATACAGATGAATTCAATTAATTAGATTAGTGATTTATTTCATTTGCTTATAGATGAGAACGGATTTATGGATATTAAAAACGTACGTATTCATTAATAAAAAGCACCGGCTCGTTCAAGTACATGCACATATAGATTCATCTGCTCCGCACGTAAGTTCCTCCAGATTTTCTTAGATACTCAAATCAAAACATGAATAAAGGTTTTTTTGTTGCTTTAAATTTATATCGCTTTAAAGGAAATTTCAAATAATATGAAGGTTTAGTAGCCTGACTAAGGATAACTCCTTAATCATCATAATATATATATATGACTATATGAGCCATAATAATGCATTCGTTACCGTTTAAACCTGATGATCATAGCAAAATCTAGTTACACAAAGCCATCGAATCTTGTACACAGCTATTCTTTTTTCTTTTCTTTTCATTTGCTAAGAAACTAACATTGAACAACTCTTTTGTATAATACTCTAAACTTTTATATATCAGAAATTATTGATTTATGCATATAAATGTTCAGCAAAATCAACACCGAAACAATAATAGTTGATACCTTTTATTATGACCCATCTTTAGGAAGGATTCTTAAGCGATCATAACTAATTAAAGATAGAGGGCCCAAGACAACCTTGCATGATGATGAAACTTTTGATTCTAAATTTATATGAAAGTTATGAGATGGGAAGTTTAATCGTAATGACAAGTATGAGCTTTTTTCAATGAATCTAAAGAACAAAACAAGAAATTATTGGACAAAAAGTAGTCCCACTATTCGGCCAAAAAAATAATAAACACGACCCAAGACAATCATATTCCATATCGTATGAATCATATCTTCTAGCTTTCATAACAATACAATAAATTAAAATTTGAGCATATGAATATTTCCCCAAGTACTTAAGTCCATGTCGTTTTGTGGCTTGGTGTTTTTGCTTGTTCCGTCTTTTAAATAAATTGGAATAACTTTAACACTTTCATATCAAGATCTAGATTTTCAGTTAATTAGTATATATATATATTATGATTACAAACTTCAACACTTTCATATCAATACTAAGTGTGGTGTTAAGTTAAACCGTTAGTTTTTCTTCTCTTAGTCATTTTTTTATTTCGTCCGTTTTTCACAAGTACATCGTTTCGTAATTGATGAAAAGGAATAATTATTACACAAACAGAGTATATTGTAGAGAGTATTTCATTAATAAAGTAACTATGTAGATGACTCCAAGAAAAAGAACACTTTCTAGCAGGAATTATGATCCATATAATCGAATAATCTACCGAAATATGTTGATATTAGTTAATTAGCACCATGTTTTAAAATGCAAGTGATACTTATTATAGTCCACTCTGAGGGTTATGTATGTTAGGTGTCCCAAAAATTTATTGTTGGAAGTTGGAAAAAAATTTATGTGATATCTTTTTGGCATTTTTGTGATGTTCGTGTTGATTAAAAAATTAATTGGTATTAAATATATTTACGTCGTATTTGGGCGGGTATAATCGAAGAACTGCATATTCCAGTATAATTCCCAGGTGTGTAGATTCTAGTTAATTATTCATGTTTGCTATGAAAATGTTGGTAAGTATGGCTAAATATATTAAGTCCTCTGTATCACGTGTGTAACCTGGAGAATTTGACTGGATAATCTGAAATGCAGGGACGCGCCATGAGTGCTACTTGTTTTTGACTAAATTCATTAAGATGATTAATTATTCTGATGTGATACAAATTCGAGAAATAATCTGTAATCTGCATAAATACAACCAAATGAATACATATGCACATGTTAAACGGGAGCTTTCACATTTTCAACCCACATGAAAGTAATAAAATCTCTGAATAAATTGAATCTTAACAAAATTCATAAAACATAGCGCTACAAAATGACATACTTATAGACGTATAATTTGCAAACAGGACTAAACTATCTTAACAAAATTCATAAAACATAGCTACAAAATGACATACTTATAGGACGTAAAATTTGCAAACGGGACTAAAACTCTTTTCTACCGAAAACTTTATAACTGTTATATCAAACAAAAAAACAAACCATATTTAATTTAGTGGTTTAAAATACTGATGTAAAAGGATATGGGAAAAGTTTCGGAACCAAGAAAGCGTTCTTTTGCTGTGAGTCAAAGAGATGATGATTGGTTCAATCTTCTCATTTGATGGGCTGAGACGGTGAGAGCAGAGCATCCATGAAGCTTCACACAAAAGCATGGAGCATGTGACGTTCCTCTTTCTTGCACATTGCACATATACAAACATTTTTGCGAACACATGTTTATATACACAAAATAAAAATAATCACACGTAATTACGACACAAGTATCTATATTAGTAAACAAAGACATTATTGTGTACAACAAATATAAAACACAGATTAACTATGAGTACGTATATTGCGGCTAACTAACATTACTTCGACACTCCAGCTTAATCACATCGCGTAGTTGTAAAACATTTATTTTGACTGTTATTTTAGACGGCTTAATATTTGACAATATACATAATACATCTGGCCATTTCTAATGAGCAAGAGAGATAGAAAGCTAAATAGAATTAAATATATTTTTGAATCTCTTCTTATTCGTATAGAGTTACACACATATAGATTATAAGAAACCTAATTTATTCGTATGCTTAATAAAAGACTTAAAAAATATAGCTGAAAATAATTCACCTCAATTGATTTGTCTCTAACCTCTTACACAATATTAATATACTATATCAAACTTATCTTTACTATCTGCGTGTTATCCTATCATAATATATATAAATAGTACATGGAATTTTATCTCCAAAACAATTTACTGTTTGGATTAAAAGATATAAGTAAATCAAATGGAAAACTATACTAGGGTAATGTCAATAAATAGAGAATGAATAGCATTCGGTGGATTTTTTTACTGCAAAACACTTCAATTCATCGTACAACGCATGCATATTGACCATATATAATGTCCATAGTTTATATCAACCATAGAGTTCAGCTGACCGATTTCAACCTGTAACGACGATTCCTTAATCAAATTGCATTTATTTTAATCACAAAAATTAGAGCGGTCGTTTGACCCAAAAATACACTTGAAAATAAATAAATACTCCACTGCTGGTTGTCATCGGAGTAAATAATAGTGTTAGCTGAACACAACTTCACTGCTGGTTGTCATCGTTGTGAAAGTTGACAATTGACCACATATTGACCGACCCATCCTCCAAATTTTCACTTGAAAATATAAAAAGTTGAATAGTGTATAGATTATGGAAAGTGATAATTTTATTAGAGTCTCTGGACAATATTTATACACATAGAGAGAAGGGTTTAGGACTAGACTAATTACATAAGAGTCCTTAACTATCTATATTTACATATATATACAATACGCCCCCTCAAGATGGAGGGGCTGTTGTCACTCCAATCTTGCTGCAAGCTTGATGAAAATGGTTCCTCGGTAGTGGTTTCGTGAATGTATCAGCGAGTTGGTCTCTCGTTGAAACATGTGCGACGCGGAGCTGTCCAGCTTGTATCATGTTCCGTGTGAAATGGTAGTCAAGCGCAATATGTTTCATGCATGAGTGAAAGACCGGGTTGGCACATAGATACGTAGCTCCAACATTGTCACAATATATAACAGGTGGTGTGGAGAGATCAATGTGTAACTCAGAAAGTAAGGAGCAAAGCCATGTAACCTCTGAAGCAGTGTTTGCTACTGCTCTATATTCTGCTTCCGTTGATGAGCGAGCAACACCTTTTTGTTTCTTAGAGGAGCATGAAACTGGATTCCTGCCAAGGTAAATGATGTAACCATTTGTTGAGACATAGTCATCTGTGTCACCGGCCCAATCTGCATCAGAGTAAGCATGTAACATCAGTGGTGTGTTCTTGTAAAAGAAGATGCCATGGGTACGAGTCCCTGCAAGATATCTGAGAACACGTTTTGCCGCTTGCCAATGCTCCATAGTCGGTTGATGCATAAACTGTGATAGACGAGTTACAGCATAGGAGATGTCGGGTCTGGTAAAAGCCAAATACTGGAGACTGCCAACAAGTGATCGATAAGGAGCAGCATCATCAAGAAGAGTCCCACCAGAGAGGGTTAGTTTTGGTGAAGTAGGCAATGGAGTAGAGACTGGCTTTGCGTCTAACATGTTATGCTTGCTGAGAAGGTCATTGATGTATTTCTTTTGCATGAGATGGAGACCGCGAGGTGTCCTTATAGCTTCAATGCCCAAGAAATAGTGGAGATCAACAGGGTCTTTGATAGAGAATCGTTCTGCAAAAGATTGTTGAACTCTTTGAACAAGTGCAGAGTTACTGCCAGTTACCAGTATGTCATCGACATATACGAGCACATACGTGACCGTGTTGCGAGTAGTGTGCACAAAGAGAGATGCATCCGCAGAAGAGTTGGTGAAGCCTATCATGAGAAGATGTTGTTTGAGTGAGAGATACCAGGAGCGTGGTGCTTGTTTGAGGCCATATATTGGTTTCCTTAGGCGACAGACATGGTCGGGACGATCCTTGTCAATAAACCCAGGTGGCTGCATCATGTAAACTACTTCAGTGAGCTCACCTTGGAGGAAGGCGTTGTTGACATCTAACTGTTTCAGAGACCATGAGTTTGATACTGCAATGTCAATGACTAGCCGAATGGTTGTAGACTTAATCACGGGGCTGAAAGTTTCTGAGTAGTCTACTCCATGTCTTTGTGTATAACCTTTGGCCACCAGTCTTCCTTTTCTTCGTTCTTCTGTGCCATTGGAGAGATATTTTGTTGTAAATATCCATCTGCAGCCAATGATGTTTTGATCCGGTGAAGGTGGTTCAAGATCCCATGTATGGTTGGTAATGTGAGCATCAAACTCTGCGATTGCTGCATCTCGCCAGTCTTTGTCTTTCATTGCTTGAATAATAGTTGTTGGTTCTGAAGAGTGGCGCTTTTGTCCTGCAATGTGAAGAGTTAATTTGTTGATGGGTTTTGTTATATTATTTTTGGCTCTGGTTTTCATTTTGTGGATATTTTGAGGTGGTTCTGAAACTGGATTTTGTGGTTCACTAGGTTGTATAGACACGGGTGAGTGGGGTTGAGATTCATTTTCTGGTTGTTCTTGCTGAGTTGTGGGTTGCAACTCATTTTGCTCTTGAGCAGTGGGCTCATGGGAAGAAAGGTTTTGCTGAACCATGGGTTGTGATTCATTTTGAGAAAGAGCAGTGGGCTCTGAGGAGGAAGAGGATGATGTAGTTTGAGGGTTAGAAGGTAATACCTGAGAGTGAGGCGAAGGAGGAGCAGTGGGGTGAAGGTTCTCAGACACGGGTCCCATTGGCTGCTGAGGCATGACCGGTATTGTTGTAGCTGGAGAGGTCATTGGAATTGTAGATGGACTCGGGTTTTGGTGATCAGTTTCAGTGCGTTTTGTCTTGAACGGAAACTCTGTCTCGACAAAATGAACATGTCTGGACGTGTAAATCCGGTTTGTAGCAGGGTCAAGACAAAAGTAGGCACTCTGAGTAGGTGAATATCCTAGGAAGACACAGCACTGTGATTTGTCTTGAAGCTTATGAGAATTGTATGGTCTTAACCAAGGAAAACATAAGCATCCAAACACCCTCGGCTTCTCATAGTTTGGTGCTACTCCAAACAATATCTGAAATGGAGATTGCATCGATAAAGTTGGTGTGAGAAGACGGTTTATTAGATAGACGGCCGTTGTGAAAGCAAATGACCAGTACTCCTTGGGTAGTGATGCCGTGGACAGTAAGGTAAGGCCAGTCTCTACAATGTGACGATGTTTTCTCTCCGAGAGGCCATTATGCTGTGGTGTATGTGGCGGAGATGTCAAGTGAGTGATTCCATTTATAGCAAGGAAGCTTCTCAAAGCGATGTACTCACCACCATTATCAGAGAACAAGGTACCAATAGTCGCTTGGAACTTGTTTTCTACCAGTGCTTTGTAAGCAATGAACACCTCTTTCACCTGAGATTTTTGTTTGAGAGGGTATAGCCATGTATATCTGGAGTAATGATCAATGAAAACCACATAGTACTTGTAGTGATCAACTGAAACAATAGGGGAAGACCACACATCACTGAAAATATATTCAAGAGGACGATAGGAGACAATGGAGGAGTTTGTAAAAGGTAATTTATGGCTCTTATTAATCAAGCAATCAGAACAAGACAAATGTTTTTGGGTACTAGTAGTAGTAGGAAGAGAAAACTGAGAAACAATAGTGTTTAAAATTAAAAAAGAAGGGTGGCCGAGCCGAGAATGCCACGAAGAGATAGATGTTTTGGGGTTGGAAGATGTGATCATGGCCTTTGGATGAGAGTTTGTAACAGGCCATTCATACAACTCATTCCTAGTCTTGCCTTGGAGCAATGGGACCCCCGTGTTGAGATCCTTCACCTGAAATGAAGCAGGGAAAAATTCCACCGAAACACCATTAGTGTTGCATAAACGATATACTGATATGAGATTTTTATCAATATTGGGAACACATAGTATGTTTTTCAGTGATAAAACACGAGTAGAAGTTGAGAGAGTAGATGAACCCGTGTGTGTTATTGGAAAGGTTGATCCATCAGCAATGAGAACATCATCTCCTCCTTGATACGGATGATGTAAGGCAAGGTTGTTGAGGTCTGATGTGATATGGTGCGTAGCACCAGAGTCCAGGAGCCAATTTGCTGCTGTGTAAGGCTGGTTCACAGCGAGATTAGCACGTGGTTGGTATGGGGTAAAAGGACTGCTGACATGTTGTTTGCTTGCAGTTTGCAGACCCTGAAGTTGGGGACAGCGTCTAGCTGTGTGTCCTTGAGTGTTGCAGAATTGACACTTACCCAAATAAGGCTTGAATGGGCGTGTATCAGAACGTTGAGTGAGCTGAGTGTTCTGATTGTTGTGATCATTCCCGTAGGAGTTGTTGTTGTAGCGCCTGTTGTTGTTGTTGTGGTTGTTGCGGTTGTTGGAGTAGCTGTGTTGCTGTCGGTGTTGAACTGCATTCGCTGATGCTGGGATCACAGAGGATGTAGTATGACGAACAGAAAGAAGCTTTGCTTCATGATTCAACAAACGCTCATGGACCTCTGTAATACTCGGAGGAGTATCTTTTCCTTCGATTTGATCAACCACAGTCTTGTACTCTTCAGGTAATCCTCCAAGTAACACTTCAACTTGGTCTTCATGATCATAAGGCTTGCCTAAGATCGCTAGTTGATCAAGTTTATTGACGGCACCTTGAACATACTCGTCAATGGATTTAGAACCTTTGGTGTAATACTTTAGTTGGTCTTTGAGTTGTTTGATGTGGCCTCGACTTGGCTTGGCATATATCGAGGCTAGCTTCTCCCAGATCTGAGATGCAGTTGTCGTGCGTGACACGGTTGGTTGGATCGAAGGGGAGATGGCACCAAAAAGAGCACTGTAAATCAGTTTGTCTTGACGATTCCAGCGTATGAACTCTGGATTCTCTGTAACATCATCCCCAGTGGTTAGTGTTGGTGGTGGGGCAACCTGAGAACTGTCAAGATGCTTGGCAAGTGCATAACCATCCAACAGTGCATGAACTTGTAAACTCCACATGAGGTAGTTGGTGCTTGTGAGTTTCGAAACATTGGACATGTTGATGTGCAAAAGCGTGTTGGTGTTGAGGGAGATGACCTCGGTAGTGTTGGTGGAGGAACTCATGACGGTTAACTTTTGAGATCAGAAAATTTTTGCTAGGTTTAGGAGCGTATGCTCTGATACCATATAGATTATGGAAAGTGATAATCTTATTAGAGTCTCTGGAAAATACTTATACACATAGAGAGAAGGGTTTAGGACTAGACTAATTACATAAGAGTCCTTAACTATCTATATTTACATATATATACAATATAGTGCACATGATTCTGAAGTCCAAACCATACATAACGATCATGTCATCAAGCAAAAACAGTAACGAGACAAGTCAATACTCAATAGGCAACAAGGAACCTAAACGAGTTTACGCCAACTCCAATAAATTGTCGGATTCTTGTGGCACTCTTATGGCTCAACTAGTGACACGTGGCTGATCATATTAAGGCACGTCGTTCTCATTACACTTCTTTCTTGCTATTCCTTCACTCCCTAGTTATGTTCCGTGGACTATCAGCACTAAACCGCGCCACACCTCCTTCTACAGATTCATATCTTTATTACTTTTGGACAACTTAAATATTTTATTACTATAATTTGTTCTTCTTTTGTGGTATTAAACCTATACGTAAACCAAACCCGACAAATATCATATAAACCGAACAATGGAACATTACTTTTCTGGTGACAAATAAAAAAAATAATGCTTCGGGACGAAGTTAACCTACTCTAGGTGGTGGCTCCCTATCAGAGACATGAGACAGAAGTTCAGTAGACCAAGATTGCGCAGTGATATTTACATGAATGGTCAATCAGCTCAGATTCGAATAGTTTTTGTATGAATACATTCCAATCATTACTTTACGAGTTTACTGAATTGTTGATTCCAGGAGATACTACGAACAAAACCGAGAACTAAGAGGGGAATATTACTATATAATTCCCCAAAAAACATGTTTAAAATCTATACAACTTGTTTTCACCGACCTCACACATTAATAAGATATGATAAGCTTTGTGCTTTGTGTTTCTACCTGAAAACTAACGATAAGCTTCGTTTTACCCCTCTTGTACTCGAAAAGTAAGTTTGTAGTAGAATTTGCCCCGTAAGTTCGAGTGGATTTTTAATTTGTTTTTTTGTAAATTAATATTTATTTTATATAAATAGTGGTATATTATTTTTTAATATTCAGCCATATTAAATAATTGTTTAATATGCCACTTTTAAATACAACAATGTTATAGTTTACATTGAGTCATTTTCTTGAACCGCCAACTATACTATTCTTATTTTTATCATATATTCATGTTTGGATATATATTGAGTTATTCTCCATATGAAAATATGCGTAAAATAAGATATTGAAAAATTAATTAATATTTTACAGTTTTGATGAACATAATTTCATATTTATGAAAATAAAATAGTTTAATCCATTAACTTAGTAAATTTGAGGAACAACCGACAAATGACTTTATTATAGTTATATACGATTTTCATGAATTATATTGTAAGTTTAATTAATTATATATGTTTATAAATAATGCATATTTAATTTAAAAAATTACTTGGAATATACAAATAAGATAAGTACAGTAAAACCTCTATAAGTTAATAATTTTGGGACTTTGAAATTTTATTAATTTATAGAGATATTAATTTACGAAAGTTTCCTTATTTAGATTTTTCTATTTTTATTTATAAAATAAAAAATATTTGATTTTAGCATATGTACTTTATTTAAATTTTAGAAATTTGACTTTTATTTTATTTTATTATCTTATTTGGTGTATATTTTTATGTTTCATAGAATTGTTACATGGTTTTTGATATAATTTAACTAAATATTATCAAAATATATTGAAATGTTTAAAAAATAAAAGTATTTTTATAGTAAATATAAAATTCCTAACTAAATATTATCAAAATATATTGAAATTTAAAAAAAAATAAAAGTATTTTTATAGTAAATATAAAACCAACAATAAAATGTTAGATTATACTTGTATAAAATTATATATAACTAGATTATTAATTTATGATTTTAAAGGGACCATATATTTACATGGCAGTTTGAAAAATATTATAAACTTATTATTTTATCCATTTGGGTCATATTTTACACCGACCCAAGTTGGGACCGGTGAAATTTATTAATTTATAGAGGTTATTAATTTATTGTGTATTAATTTATATAGGTTATACTGTATTTGTATTATGATGTAAAGATAAATATTTGCATTATGAATATTTATAAAAAAAATTTTGAACAAAGAATATTTATAAATTATATGCTTGAAACTCGGAGTATAAAGTTATACAATTGAGATTTTCTCTTCTTTCTCTCTCACCATGGACGATTAGGGTTGCTTCTTCCGCCGTCACCGTTGGTTGGACCTCACGTCCACCAACGAGAACATCTTTTATTTCCTCCTCTTGGGTTCGACGAAAATGTTAGCCGAGCAAAAATCACCATGTTATTTCCTCCTTTTGTAACCGAGAACACCAACCGTTACTGCCTCTCTGTCGCCGTCTTTTCTTTTGTCACTCTTCCGCTTAATGTTACCATGTTTCTTCACGAGTTCTTTGTGGGCTTGGGTTTCTTATGTTCGTTCGCCGTTGCTAGCTGCTGGAGATGTTGCCGGTGCTGTCACTTTATCCTTTGGCTCCTTCTCTGTCTTTCCACATCTCTCTTAACTGCACTAGCTCCAGATTTGTTTCATAAAACCAGCACTCCTTTGATTTGGTATTCTCAGATCCCAGATCTACAGCTGTTGCGACGTGTGCTCCCTTCTTCGTCTTCTACGACGATGAAATTTCTCCACTCAGGGAAGATCCATGCTAACTGGCTATGCTGTGCGTGTGGCTCCCGTATGAGTCCTCTAGATTCTTTGTTCGCCAGATCTAAGTCATATTTTGTACTTCTGTTTCAACAGAATACTAGAGATTGATCCGTACATCCGTGCGGATATTAAATTTTACAGTTTTATAAACTTATATATATAATGAAATTTATATATTTTATATGTCATTATATAATTAATTTTATACTTTTAAGTTCTATACATCAGAACTGAACCCGAATCAAAACGAGTAATATGCTTACTTTTGGTTATTTTTAATTTGGATTCAAAATACCCGGATCGATTAATATGATTATTTTTGGTACAAAAATCCAAACATATCTCGGATACATTAGTTTTTTTAATATTTTAAGATTTTCATAAATCAAAACTAAATCTATATAAATTTTATATTAGTGCAAGAGAATAAATAAAGTAATTACAATAAATGACGTGATTATTTAAAAAAAAATGAAGTGATTATTTAAAAATAACAATAAATGAAGTGAATAAAATTAATTAAAAATAAAATAAAAATCTAAAGAAAATTATTTTAAATAGACAAATATTGTTTTGTATTTCTGTTTTAATATAATAGATACACGTTGTTTTCTTATCATTAATGGTCTATTATATTGGTTAATTAATGTTTATATTGTTTCTTGCTAATGTGGATATACATACTCAAGTTAATCTGATCACTGGAATCTATCAAGACAATCAAATCATTTTAAAACAGCAACGTGATATTTATTTACTTAATTATATTATATTATTCTTTCATTTTTCCTACCTTCACTTTTGATTATGTAAATGTTTCTCCTCTACATAGAAACTAGAAAGGTAAAGTAGTAGTCCTTACGCAACTTGGTAAACCAAAACCAAAACCGCAAACAAGTCTGCTTGCAAGGTATAAGTAAAACCATGGTCGCAAAAAGTACTTACTCTATTTAGCTCAAGTCGTGACCACTTCAATATTCTTTATCATAAAGATTCACCATTTTCAGGATGTTAAATAATGTTTACATCAGTTGTTCAAAAAATAATAATAATGCTTACATCAAGTTAGTAGATTGATAATTTATCTGTTCACAATACAGTCATAAATCACAAAATCACAAAAAATAAGTGTGTTCATATTCAGTAGTAATATACACTGGTAAAGCTACTACACGTATTTATAATTGATTGACCGATATATCTTAGTTCTACGATGTATAAGTCTTATCTTCTTTTGACAACTACTATGTTTTGTCCTGGATTTTGTAGAGTAGGTAAAACACACCATATATATGTGTATATATATATATAAATATTTTTCTTGTTTTTATATTTCATAGAAAATATATTGCGTCCCTAGTTCCTACTTACAGAAAGAAGATTTATTCCAAATTAATTATTAATTAATATCTAAAGTGCATTTTCAAATATATATATATATATATATATATATACTGTTACTGCTATAAGTTAAAAGACTAGAGTGCTAGAAATCATTTAGAGCATAGTGTAGAGTAGGTACTATTTTATATACACGAAAGCAGTTCTCTTTAAGATTGAAACGTAAATCGAACAAGAGAAAAATAAGAGAAGAAAGTCATAGTAGTTAAGTTCAGTTCCTGACATGGTAAGTATAGTAGTGGGTAATATCTAAACATCACAAAGCTGTCATCCTCTCCACCACTTGTACAGCCTGTCATCACTCTTCTTCTGGTCCTAACAACACGACAATGTCCTACGTGGCTTCCTATTTTTTTTTATAACACAAACTCACTCTATTTATAACACAAACCTCCCCTTCACTTCTCCACATTATTATCTCCACTCAATAATCCCTTCCTTCACCGGAAAACGTGTCACAAGTTACCAAGAATCATATTATAACACTTACATATGGGTATCTGCAGTTCAATCGAGTCGACACAAGTCGCGTCAGCGAAACTGATTTTACAAGACGGGAAGATGATGGAGTTTGCGAACCCCGTGAAAGTTGGATACGTTTTACAGAAGTATCCCATGTGTTTTATCTGTAACTCAGACGATATGGACTTCGACGACGCCGTTTCCGCTATTAGCGCCGAGGAGGAGCTTCAGCTAGGTCAGATATACTTCGCTCTTCCTCTTCGTTGGCTTCGTGAGCCACTCAAAGCGGATGAGATGGCTGCATTGGCCGTTAAAGCTAGCTCTGCGCTCATGAGAAGCGGTGGTGGTGGAGGAAGTTGTCGCCGGAAGTGTGTTGATCCTATTGTTGTGTCTGATAAATATCGTCTTAGAGTTGGCTCCAGTGATGATACGGTTGGCTCCGGTGGGGTGAGGAGGAAAGGGAGAAACGTTGACGGTGGTGGCGGTGGTGGTAGCAGTAGTAGTGGGCGGAGGAGGAAATGTTACGCGGCTGAGTTGTGTACGATAGAAGAGTGAGGGGTAGTTTTGGAATTTGTGGATAGTTGTAATTATGTTTAGTCATTTAATTAAGAAGCAATTTGCAAATTAGCATGTTCGGAAAGTTCGATTTTGGGATTTTAGTAGTTAGACCATCATGATATAAAAAAAAAATCAATATAAAGGATATCTTTTTACAATTAAAATAGAAAAGAGTATAAATCATCAAACAAATTACTCCAACAAACAATAGAAATTCTAATAACATTTCTTAGTTTTTTTTTTATATTTAAATGTTAATACAATTATTCAATAATATTTTATGTTTTATGGTTAGTGATGCTTAGTAGTAACATCTCTCATTGGGTTGTTTGTGACATTCGTCGAATGAAATCCATATTCTTGCACATTCCTTTCACCCAAGAAGACAATTTTCGTTATTTAATCAACATATTATTTAGTATTACTTTGGTAAAAAACGATCATCATACTAAACCATATTAGATTTCATCTTTTTGATATACAGAGATATATGTCATGTGACTGGTTCCAAAAATCTCATAACGCGGTATTGGATTGCAAGATAAATTAAAAGCAAGGTTACACAAAATAGTCAAAATACATACTGATATATATACATGCATATGTGATACTCCTTCAATTTAATTTTTTAACAGATGACATTTTATGATTGTACACATAGTTAAAAATAATAATTTTTAATATTTTTAAATAAAACATCATTAATTATTTACATAACTTCAACTCAACTAATAATAAAATAGAAAGTATAATATCATTAGTTTTTTTTAAACAAAAAAAACTAATGATATTATACTTTCTATTTTATATAATATCATTAGTTATATAACAAATTTTATGCCTAACTATAAAAAAATTTCTTAAAAACATTTTCTATTAAAAAAGAGAGGGAGTATTATATAGAAACAAAAAAAAACTAATGATATTATACTTTCTATTTTATATAATATCATTAGATATATAACAAATTTTACACCGAACTATAAAAAAATTTCTTAAAAACATTTTCTATTAAAAAAAAGAGGGAGTATTATATAGTGGTATACATGTGTTTTTTAGTCAGTCCACTCTTGTGTCTATTAAAGAAAGGTGAGTTCTAATTTATTTTTCTTCAGGTTGTACAAAAAAATTTCTTTTAAATGTCAACCTAATTTATATCACGTCTCATTTGAATATTATAAGTATGACTCATATATATAAATAAGTTCAAACTGGAAATGTGTTTTCTGTAGCTTCATTTTAAACGACTATCTGGATTGAGAACAAAAATATATTATAAGGATGACTCATATGGCATAAGATCAAACTAGAAATGTGTTTTCTGTAGCTTCATTTTTAAACGATTATCTGGATTGAGAACAAAAAATAGGAAACGGTGTTACATGATTACATGATAAGCTTGGGACCATTTTATTTGCCTTTTGTACTCTTGCTTAATGGAAATAGACAGAGTTTTATAGATGACCATTTGATATTGGCCTTTTATATATCTACTCCACAAATTTATATATCAATAGTCTTAGTACTATTAATAATCAATTTTATTGATGACCTTGATATTAGAGCCTCTTAATTCTCAAAGTCCAGCTGTTTGTTCGATCTTCCAGTCATCTACGATGTAGCCATTGCCCAATCCATTTATGATTTGTATGAAACTTTTTGTTTATCAATGCGACTGTCCTCAACATTTATTACTAATTATAAAGACTCATTGGTTGACAAAAAACAAACCCCCGTTGATTCGTTCTACAAACCCACCAGCTGTTGGAATGTACCCTAGAGTTTAATACGCACCTCCGTACAGTATTTTTTTCACTTTTATATATAAAAGTATTATTTAAATATTTCTTAGTTAATATTTTAAATATGTATCATATTTAAATGTTTTATAAATATTACAGTGAAATAGTTTACATGTTGAAAACAAATATTGATCCGAACATTGTATTAAATTTTTGACAAACATTAAAGTATTAATATGTTTGAGTAATATCTTCTTTTTTAACATGAAATTGTTTCCCAACTAAATAATATTCTAAATATTTGATTATATATAGGTCATATGTCAAGATTTAGATACATCATATAAGAAATAATCCATTATAAACATTAAATATTATTTTACAAGTACTTTTATGATATTTAAAACTTTATATAGATAAATTTATTTCTGAGAATAATTAATTGTAACTGAATAAATACAAATATATTTTAGAAATATTTAAAATATATATATTAACATGAATATTCGATTATAAACAATCCATATTATTATACAAGTAATTTAAAAATAGTTAAATCTTAACATAAATAGATTTTATTATATAAAATAACTAATGGTAATGGTTAAACATATAATTTAAAATTTTTAAAAAACATATATTTTAAACCTTATAAACTAAATAAGTAAGGTTTATATGATACTTGTGAAGTATTATATTTACATTTTTAAGTTTGATTTTTTCCAAAATTTAGCTAAATCATTTTAGGAAATATATTGATAAGAAAAATTTAGCTAAATTTGATTTAATAAATTAGGTAAAGACAATGATTAATTAAAGGTAGGTTTATTTAAATCTCAGTGGCATTAGATTGTAAATATTGTGCAAGTTTAAGGGTTAATTTAAATGTGTACTTCTATTTCAATAGATTAGAATAGATTAGGGCCGGGCGAAGAAATCGAACCCAAAAATCCGAACCGAATTCGATCCGATAAAAAGGAACCCAAACCGACCCGAACCCGACATAAGTACCAAATGGATCTTGTTTTACGGTATTTCGGGTTATAGGTTTTATCCAAACCGAACCCAAACTTAAATGGATATCCGAAAGAACCCGAAACTTTAAAACTCCAAAAACTTGTATCATACCCAATCTAAATTTATAATATGTTTCTAAAACACATTAATATATTATTGAGCACCTACAGTAATTAGTTATGATATGAATAATTAACACAAATATTTTTCTAATATATAGTGTTATTTGGTTAATATTAATAATGTTTATGATTGACATTACATTTGAAATTAAGTTACGAATAAAATTCTTTTGAAGTTTAAATAATGTTGTTTTTAAGTATAAACAGTACTTCTTATGTTTATAGAATTGTTAGATATTAATTTTAATTTTTTTATGTTTCATTATGTATGATTTTCGTTCATACAAGACTTTGGTTTCTCATTAATCATGATATGTTAGTATTGTCACATATAGTTCAATGACAAATCTTATATGATTGATAGACGAGTTTCACAATATTATTTTGAAGAAGAACAATATGGTTTGTAGAAGCTAAATACATAAATTTAATAAAACGATTGAAAATATAATGAGTTTAATTGAGTATAAACTAGTATTTTTAGAACCGATAACCCGATTAGTATTTGATTAGTATCTGAAACCGAAACTATTTTGGGGCTTAGTTTTCATTCATTGTATGAACTAACTAACCACGGGGTTAAACTTTTTTATTTATTTTTTCTATTCTTTTCGCTATCTTAAAAATTTACAATCATATTGACAACAGTGTATGGACCAAATATAATTCTCTCATAGAGAAATAGATCTATTTATCCCTGACGCACACATGAACTGGATTTTTCTTTTGGGGCAAGCAAGAAAGCAGGCAAAGTCATTGAGCCTATTCTATTCCGAAAGTTCAACTGCTGGATAAACAATGAATGGCGGGGAAGCAAGAAGAAATCCAAGTGGCCAGCTGAAGTGGAATTGGATTATTAAATCCGGATCTTGGACATGTTACTAAATCCGAACCGAACCTAACTAAATCCAAATCGAATCCGACCCAAATTTTTATAATATCCAAATAGGACTGAAATTCAGAACCCAAAAACCCGAAATACGAATGAACCCGAATCGAAAACCGATTGGGATCCCAATTGCTCAGTCCTAATAATTGAAGCTTTCTGTAGAAGTATTGTTTTCTTGTCTTTACCCCGTAAATCTAGCTTCCGGTTGTTTATCATTTATTGTCTTCTTTCTTCAGATTATTGTCTTTTTTCTTCAGATTGTTTGCCTGTAGAAGTATTGTTCGGTCGAACCAACCATATCTCGATATATTTGCCACAAATTATTTCAAAATTTTTCATGATTTGTTTTTAATACACACGTTTTAAAAATCATATTGTGTCCTTTACTGAATAGTTACAGTCAAATTTTAGATCCGACATAACTGAAGCAGTAGATTAGATACCAGTCGGTCGAACCAACCATATCTCGATATATTTGCCACAAAATATTTCAAACTTTTCATGATTTTTTTTATTCCACACGTTCTAAAATCATATTTGTGTCCTTTCCTAAATAATTTAATTATTAAATATGTTCATCTGAATTATTATAGTGAATAGATTGCGAAAGAATTGATGAAAACGAGCAGAAAACATAACTATGAACGTTAGCTCATAAGCATCTTGTAAACAAAAGGAAAAAGTTAAGACAAGAATACAAGATGTTTAAAACATAGTATAGTATACACGAGTATAAGTAACTTATTAATAAACTGTTTTACTCTAACTATCACATCACATGATACATAATCAAGATCCAATCCATTTTCAATTCCTTAATTGAGATTTTGTTTGTTTTTAATATTTCTTCCACTAAATACATATATGCATGGATAATGCATTATAAATTAAAGATGTTCTATGTGAATTGAACCAACATGAAAACAGTAAGGCTGTAACCAAATTTGTCTTCTGCGAGACGGCACAATCATTTTAATTTGTTAATATCTCTATACAAAATCATATAAAACCAAAAAACAAAAGTAGAGAGAAAAAAGTAGAAAAAACTAATATATATCTATGACACACATAAAGTTTTCTTTCAAACGTCCACTTTAAAAATTTGTATAATATCCACTTTTCCAAAAGAAAACCATTTGTAATAGCGTGTTAAGTTATATGTAATGTTACTTATTTTCTTAAATATTTTGTACTAATTCACTGTTTATCTTTATGCTTTTTAATGAGAGAATAGAATATCTTCAGAAGTTCATGGGATGGACAACCAATAATATTTGTGATATTCTTGAGGATAGTGATTGCTACATGCTTTCTGCCCACTCGTCTAGTTAGGACCAGGATGCTGGCTAAAGACCTAAAGCATTGCGTCGTAATCAGAAACTTATATAATAAAGTTGAATCAACCCTCTTTCTCAATATAGGTTAAGTTTAATGCACTGGGCTTTTGGTGCTTGATCTTAACTAAACATAATTGATATCATCCACAAATAATGCTCCATCATTGTGCATTTATCAACCGGTATTAAAACGAAAAGGGTTGCTTCAGCCATTAAAAAATTTATCCTATTACTCGGACAATGACGAGACTAGAGTCCCACACAATTGATAAAATACCATGACGTATTGGTCAATGTTTAAAAGATTTTATACTAGGTTCGACCAAATGATTTTTATAGGATGTAAGGTTTATCATATGTTTTACAATGGTGCAGGCAGAACCGGTTATTGTAGTTGTGTGATGCAGAGAAAAGGTTATTTATCGGAGATGTCATACATGTCAAACCGTAATTCGATTTAAATAGTATGCAGAGAACTACATCGTGAAATTGTTATTTGTAAACCTATTCATTGGTATAGTGTATACAGTAGATTAATTGATAAATTAATAATCTCTCTAAATTAATAAAAAAAATTTGGTTTCAATTTGGGTCAATTCAAAATTTGACACAAATCGATAAAATAATAAGATAATAATTTTTATAAATATATGGTCTTACTAAAATTATAAATTAATAATTTATATTTATACATATTTTATATAAGTAATAAGTTATTATTATATTATTTTTTATATTTACAAGGAAATTATCTTTATATTTTATTGACACTTAATATATTATTGATGAGATTAAGTAATATTATATCTAAAATGATATTTAAATTCTAGGAAATATATATTATATACACCAAATAATATAAGGAATTTAATATAAATGTTAAATTTCAAAAAAAAATTATAATAAATAACTGTACACTAAAATAAAATATTTTTCTTATTTTAGAATAAATATATTTTAAAATAAAAAATCTAAATAAGGAAACTTTGGTAAATTAGTATCTCTATAACTTAATATAGAGATATAAATTAATAATTTATAGAGATATAACTGTATATTACAAGTATTCTTGATCATTATATAATATAAACGGAAAATATATCATGCTATAACTATAATTTGACTAGTATTAATTAAAAAAAAATAGAATACTACGCAACAACAAACATACATAAATGCAGAACATCATCCCGAGGGGAAAACGGTTCGCAGTCTTGAATCATATTGGACCAAAAGCCCACGTCTTACTCATTCTATAATATTGTTGGGCTTATTCAAATATATTTGGGCCTTTACCACCAATTTTTTCTCCGTTTTCTAAGGTTCATGGTTCGCTTCTCTAGGAAACCGAAGAAGTATTTTTTCTTTTTTTTGATGACTCCTATCTGAAGAAGCATTACAGCGACTAGAGCTGGAAAAAAGGGACTCGAATGAAACACCAATCCAAATATGATCTGAAGTATCCAAAACTTTAATCTGATCTATAAGAATATCCGATAAAAATATCAAAATGGTTCATGTTATATATAGTTTGAATATTAGATATTATCTGAATCCGACTTGAATCCAAAAAATTACTTAAAAGTATCTTAAAAGTTCATAAATGAAAAAAAAAAAAACAAAAAAAAAAATCGAATCTAAATAGAACAAATACCTAAAAATCTGAATAAATATCTAAAATGAGTATTTAAATTTTGTAAATAACAAAAATCCAGTTTCATTTTATGTTGGGTTTGATAATTTACATGTATATTATTATATTTTTGAGTTTGAAGTAATTTTGCATGATATCAAATAAAATTATTTGAAAATTCAAAAATACCTAATCTAATGAGTATTTGACAAAACTTAGCCGAGTGAGTATCCGAAACTGATTCAAACTGGAAATGATTCGAACTGAATATGTAATGTACCGATAGTATGATTAGACAAACAACCCAATGAAAGAAGACAAAATAAGTTGTAGTATTGTACAATATGCTGTTACATATTGTTTTCTTCTGCTTGCAATTAACAGAAAAAAGAAATAAAAGAAAAGACAGCTGATCTAAAGTATTTTTGTGATGATTTAAATAGATTTTGAATACAAGAATGAAAACTATATATTGATTAAATAAATGTAGTAACAAAATCAAACCACCCCCACCCCAAACTCTCTATCGCAGAAAGAAGCGTTGATCAGGCATATTGCCAACATGGCGTAGACCAAGCGTGAGTGACACGTCACCAGTAGGGTTTGTCCCAAACCTTATAACATTATCACCATCCATGTCAGTATCATCAAATCCTCCAGTACCTTTCTGACATGTAGCAACCGCAGAAAATGCGGTTGAACCAGCGTAACTAGAGACTGCGGCGAAGTTGGTATAGGAGGAGGAAGGGTCGTTTTCGTAAGCATTGATTTCGGATGATCTTAGACGGTGGCCTGTCGCTACTGCTGCGTTTGCGTCGGGTGCGGTTGATGCTGATTGTGCAGCTGTCATTGAAGTTTGTGAAGTGGTCCGAACAGCAGTGAAGTTGCTATCATCGTTGTTGGATTTCGTGCTCTTGTCGTTGTTGCTGTTTCTTGTTTCTTGATCTTGTTCATTATTTTCTTCTAATTCTTCTCTTTCTCTTTCTTTTGATTCTTGTTGATACATTTCTTCCACCATTGGTTTCCATAATCGAACCCTAGCATTTATGAACCAATTTGATACCTGAATAAAAAAGACAAAAAAAATCACCAAGTTAATGATAACAGTTACTATATCGAAACAAGTAGTGGGCTCTTTTTTATTTGTCATTTGGTTATTTAATGTATGCAAGAAATTGAGGGTTTCTTCGAGATAATTGAAAGCTGCAAACGTTGATGTACTTGAGGTAAAATGGTCCCTTTTGAGTCTTTAATCATTACTGTCTATCGCATTCTCTCTCATCTCTCTCTCTCTACTATGTTTGTAACAAAACGAATCCCAAGAAAAGTTAATAGTGAGTGGAAGGCAAAACACATGGTGTTTCTGTCATATCAAACTAAACGAAGAAAAGAAACAAAACCCATGCAAAAGATTTATCTCTAGTTAGTTACTCATACTACTAGTTAGTGTATTCATACACATTGTCATCTTTCCTCAAGAGAAAAGTTAGGTTTAACGATCTTCTCTTGGGATGTTAACTTCTAAACACTACTTGATGTTTTGTACTAAAAATTAAGCATATATGTTAATGAAAATGTCAAATTCTACATGTGTATTGGTAATTTGGACCATAAAGTGTTAATGTAGTTCTAATTATATAAAAAGAACTTCACAATATATAACCAAAAACAAAAATTCACGAGAGTATATATATAATAGTAGTATAAAAATAGCTGTTTTAAAACTAAAAGGTTTGAACGTGATTTATTCACAAGTTTTAAATGTTAGGTTCATATATAGGGAGAAAAAGTTATTTATGTATGAAGCTTGTTTATACGTGGAAGAAAACGTTATTTATATATGAAGTAGTCCAGACTGTGATCATTCTATCAGTTGTATATCTACTTTAGAACTATCCACGATATATTGCCTAAGACTAAAATACCTGGAAATACAACTTGGTTAAAACATAGGGAAGTATTTGATTGATGATTATCTTTAATTTTATTGTGTTGATGCTTATAGAGTAGACATATACTATTGTCTACATAAATATTTGTATGTTATATTCTGACCTGATTTCTGGATAGACCAGTCTGTCGAGCCAAGAGGTGCTTATCTGCATCGCTTGGATACCTGAGAAAGAGACCAGAAAATGACATCACTCTATCTTTGCCCTAAAACACAATCTAATTTCTTTTCTTTATACTTTCTCTGTTACAACACAATCAAGAATATGCAACAAAAAGTACAGGGTTTCTCTTTCTTTTTCCTAACAAGGGCGTGAGAATCTAAGAGACAAAAGAAAAGCTGATGATTACATAGCATAGATCCAGTTTTTTTCTGTTTTGTTTTACTCATAAAGCAATTGTCAGAGGTAAAAAAAGTACAAAACACTACTCTTTTGCTTTATTTCCAGTTTTTCGATAACTCTGATTAACAATAAAATAGCAAAATTCAACTGACATAAATCTAAAGAATGCACAGGGGAAATAACAAGAAATAAATACTTTTGCTCAGTTTTATATAATTTAATTTATTTTCATCGTAAATGACTTATGATAAGGATTAAGGAATAATGGGAAAAGTTAAGAAATAAAAGAATTTACTTACGGGTGGAGAAAATGTTCGAAGAGCCAAGCTCTAAGGATATTAACAGAGCGTTCAGGCAAACCGCGTTGAGGCCGCCAAGCTTCTTGTTCCACCATCCCCATTTGATGAAACGCACGTTGCTGTCGCAAACTCTGTTCTAGCAAACGCAACCGCGGAGTTTCGCCTTTAGTCAACCCGGAAGATATTCCGGCTGCATCTTTGTCCCCAAGAAGTTCACAGCTCTGCCTAAGCTGAGCCGCGACCGCATCTTTAAGGCATCGAAAATGCCTTGACATAGCCTTTTGTGCCAAAGCGGTGTACGGTAACGCCGCGCCGTGGCCCATTACTATGTCGAAAGAGTTCACAACCATCTGCATTTGCTCGCAGTAATGGTTGTACCGTCGGTCCACCTGCCAACAAAATAAAACTATACATTATACATATTTAATATTTTGACCAAAAAAATCAAAATACATATTCAATACTTGATTTTTCTTTTAATCAATTATTGCTAACATGTGTGTTTTGTATTCACGTGGTTAATACTAACAGTTTAGAGATCGTTTCACGAGGAAGTTTATTTGTAGTTCATCGTGGCCCGAATTATAATAAAACAATATTTTATGAGAAAAAAACAAGTCAACTAAAAAATAGAATTAATTCAATTATCGGTAAACAGTTATGGAGAAGGAAACGCCATTTTTGATTTTTTTCTTTGATTAATCGATTCCACCAAACGCTAAGCATCAATATATTACTGAATATACCTTCTAATACGACTTCCACACGAATAAATTGATTATTTTTTATTTTTTATATAACTGTTGGTAGCTAACATTGCGTAATCAGACTAGCAAAATAATCCAAATTATGACCAGTTCTAATAAACTAATCGAGTCAAAACAAAGAGTTTAATCCAGTCATATCACGTTTCTTGTTTCTTTGTAATAATAACTTTAAGGTCAATGGATTTGACTAAAATTATATGAATTTTATGGAAATTTCATGAAGGTTTTTTGAGTAAAATGAGTGAATTACCAAGTAAAAATAAAATCAAGATTGAAACTAAAAGAGAGACATACCTCTTCAAGCATGGTGAGTAGCTTCACTTTCCTTCTTTGATGCTCAATCCGATCAGACGCCGACAAAGGAGGCTGATCCTTAACTGCTCCTGCCGACGACGGAGAGCCATCGCCATTGCCACCACTAGTATTAGGGTTAGAGCTGTTCCTAGGTTTGTTTTTCTTAGAAAACCCTCTTCCAACAGTACAAAACTCCTCCAACAACTCTTGAGCGGCCGTCGTGTACCTCGAGCTTCTTATGATATTGATCGCTCCTATGGTAGAAGAAGAAGCCGCCGCAGATGATCGGAGATGATGTTGAGAGTAGTCAGCAAGAAGAGTAGCCTTGCTTCCATAGTAAATATTTCTATACTCTTCCGCTTTTGCTGCAGCCTCTAGAGACGACGAGAGAGATAAGGACAAGCCTTGTCCACCGGTTTGGCTGTTCTGATGATGATGATGATCTTCGGAGGTAGAGGGAGACTGCCACGTCATTTGTTGGTGATGCTGATGTGGAATTTGATGCATAGACATAGTGTTAGTGTAGCCTTGTTGGTGGGATGGGTTTGGTAGTAACATGTGAAGAGTTGAAGAATTGTTGTGGTGGCTTCTTGTGGTGGTTGTAGGTGGTTGTTGCGGTGGGGGAGGATTCATTGAAAATAACTGCATGGCGGCGGCGGAATCGGCCGGAATATTCTGATGTTGCTTCTCAAGAAACTGTCTATTTGACCGGAAAGATTGGTCGTGGTCAAGATCTCCTCCTACTGCACCGCTGCTTCCGGGAAAGTTAAACATATCTGATAATATTCCGGCGGTTTCGTAGACCGGAATACCACTTCCGGCGACTGAGGATTCCTCGTCCATTTTTACCTTTTGATGTTCTTGCTTCTGCTGAGTTGTTAAGCTGGTCAAATCTGATCGGTGGAATCCATTAGAGGAGTTGAAGATTCCTCCTTGGTGTTGTTGATGATGATGATGGTGGTAGTGGTACTCTTGGGATATAGAATTATTGTTAAGAGTCTTCAAGTAGTAGTAGGAGAAGTTATGGCTATTCCAAGTGATATATTTATTTTAATATCTATTTCTCGGATCCTATAATGATTCAAAAACATAACTCAGAGAGAGAGAGAGAGACAAAAAGAGAGTCAACAAGGTCTTATGCTGTTTACTATAAACATCATCTATAAGACTATAACAGATGAACAAAAACATATAGAGAGAGTTTATGAGAAGAGAATACCTTTGGAGTTTGCTGCAGAGAAAAGAGAGAGAAGATCATTTAACTTAGGTATCGTTTTCTCTCTGGCTTTCTTTTTCTGGACTCTCCTTTTCTTGTTTTCTTTGTTACTGAGAGTTTATTCAGAAACTCTTTAAAATATAATAAAACTTAGAGAAAAATATGATAGAGATAGAAGTCACTATTCTGTTTTCTTCTCAGCCTCACTTTTCAGCCCACCAATCTTCTTTTAAAAAAAAAAAAGAAATCACCAATCTTCTTCTTTAGTTTTATTTTGTTGTTGTCATCAACTTCTTCACTAGTTTCTTACGTAAATTATTACACCAAACCTTTTAAATGTATTCTTCAAAGGTATCCATTATTTGAACAAATACCCCCTGGAAACCAATATATTTTTGATCAACAGAATAATAACTACTTGTATAATGTTATCAGTTTTACTTTTACGGTTTTACCACAAAAAAAAAATATATGAGTTATTGATCTAAACGATACATATTTGGCAAAAAAATTGATTATCATTATACTTTATGAATTCTATATAACTACAAAATGGTAGAATATAAAATAAAATAACTTAAAATTAATCTTAGATGGCCATTAGGGAATTAACATTTCGACATTGCAAGAGATAAGGAACTGACACGTAGTTAACACGTGGCTAGTATGGACCCACTTCTGTGGATGTTAGGATACCCATGTATATTAAAAAAAAATCAGTCTTAGATAATTTATATATCTGCTTATTATAACTAAATGGAACTTCTATATAGCAGTAATAAAATCTAATTGTTACATATATAAAAAGAAGGATATAGTAACAAACATTATAGAAAATTTAGAAACTATTATAACTATTTCTGGTTAGTATTTTAATTCTATATGTTATGTGGTTATTTTATCTAAAATCATAAAAAAAATATTAAGACACTCGCTATCATTTTTCTGGATACCCTTGGTTAATTCGCAGATAGAGTCAATTACGTCCATTCAAAACTGATCCTTGTTGGTGCGTCGCTCATCAATCCTCAGATGACATTACATAGGTTAGACCTCACATCAATCTTCCCAAATTAAAGCTAAAAACCAACATAGCTTGAAATCTACATATTTATTTTAAAGTATAGAATTAGCTTATATAATACATATGCGTGAGCCTTAGTCCTTCCTAGGAATACCCTAGATGTTCTTTGTAAAACAGTCCTAACAAACTAGTATTCTGGTTTCTTTCACACATTTTGTTTGTTATTTTTATGAAAAATGAGATTAACTTTCCTAGGAAGGAGATTATGATTCTTTTAAAATGAGAATCACTATATATGGCAAAACAAATGAGTGTGCATGATTCTAAGTTGTAATCACAAGTTAGTCACTTACAATCGACTTTTCATTAAGTGACTGATAGTTACGTATTAATTAGCATTTTTATTATCTCGTAACATACATAGATCAACTATGTAAGACATAATTAGCATGGCCGAATTTTAAATAACAATGCAAGAAAATGTAAAAGTTATAAGAACTATCTATCCAACCTAGTTTTTCCGGACCATCGATCGTGAAAGCATAAATATATTGCTACTTGAGGTCCTAGTACGATGAAAGTCCGTCTACAATTTTTACTCATTAGATAGAAAATGAAAGATGGAAGTTCGCACTCACGGGACGTGTTGTTTGACACGTGTGGAAGGTAAGAGGAAGAATCAGAATTCAAGTGCTCACAATGCCAATAAGGTTTGTGTGGGGATAATCCAGAAAACGAATGAAATTAACACATAGCTGATTTTTGGTTCAACAATTTTGAGATCGATCTGGCTGTGCTTTTTTTTTTGTTCTTATTACCTGAGGTGGTGGATAACATGGAGTAGACAACTATATAAGTTTTTCAACACACTTACAAAATGGTTTCATTAAACTGATCGTTTTTTTTCTCATATATTCCTTACAAATAATGCA
The DNA here is from genome assembly GCA_932364175.1 of Eruca vesicaria subsp. sativa. Lineage (NCBI taxonomy): Eukaryota > Viridiplantae > Streptophyta > Magnoliopsida > Brassicales > Brassicaceae > Eruca > Eruca vesicaria. The sequence goes on from CAKOAT010081821.1 coordinate 59,822, forward strand.
AAATTGATAGAGTATAGTGAAAATCAGCAGAAAATAGTGTAAAAGGGAAAAATATGTACATTTGATGGTTTGGCATAGCGCGCGATTGAAAAACTCTAAATCAAATAAAAAGGTTGATATTTTCCTCTAGAGACAAGCACCTAAATTGAAATAAAGGATTTAAACAAGCGGAAATAGTCTGAAAATTTTAGAGTTTAACATCTTATATATCATGTGTTAGTGTTTGAAAATCAAACAAGTTAACTGTTTTAGCTTTTTAGCAATATAAATTTCTCTAAATCTATTATGATTAATGTACACTAGGAGGTCTTATGCACCCTGTGTAATTATAATATATTTTAAAAATTATAACTATTTTACTAAACTCAAATTTAATCTATACTTTAATAATTTTTTAGATTCTAGTTTTATTGGCATAAAAAAATTAGTTTATATTTTCAGATTTAGTTAAGTTTTATTATAAATTAAATTAAATTAAATTATTAATTGCTTTTAGTTAAACATACATTGAAGTAACAAAAATTAAATTACTAATTAATTTAATGAAACAATTAACACTCGCTGAGCAAACATATTTTATGGTGATTAAACACGAAGAAAATTAATAATACAAAAAAATGTTTTTACATCGAGTTAATTACAGTACAATTAAAAAATTTAATTATCTATGATAAAAGTATAGTTATATACATATAATTTAAAATTTAAAAGTCTAAAGTTGATATGGAATTTTTATATATTTATAATTACGGTATTAGACTATTAGTTAATACTTTTAATAATGATATAATTATTTTTATATTTAAAGAAAATTATCAAAAATGTAAACTTCATACATGAAATTATACATTTTATAATAAAATAAGAGTTATGTCATCGTTTTTTAAAAAAAAATTAATGTGGTGATGATATATGACAAATCACTTATATATATTCGTGTATATCCCACATACGATTATAAAATGTTTGACATTGTAACGTAGGTTATATGGGATAAATAACTAATGGAAATGTCGAAAGCAATACTCTACGTATACTTTTATAGTTTATCCATTGAGACCTTTTTGTGACAGACACCATGCTGGAATCAATCATTTTAGAATCATATTAGCAAGCAAATAATGGATTATTTTTAGTTAATAAAACATTGTGATAATCCTAGTGACTTTTGTGAGTTTAATTTCATGGTGGGCTGTCAAAATTAGACACTTAATATATATCTTTGTGTATTTATGTAACACTAGTTATAAATATATATATGTTAATGAGATTGTTTTAATTTTAGTTGCAATTTTTAAATTCCATTTACAAAGCTGGAACAACAATTGACAGTTCAGCCTTCTTCCCTCTACCAATATATATATTTCTCTTTACGGAAAAAAGTTAATCGGGTGAGTCTCTCACATGAATTCCACCCTCCTTTCAGACGTATGCACAACCATCCGTTGCGTGTTGAACCTCCCTTTTTCGCACGTGTGGAGAGGATCTTCTTTAGGCATTTATACTCTTTACCCACCGAAGCCAACTGGTAATGGCTCTTCTATTGATCTGCTTTATAATATCTTCAATGATGTCAAGTCTCTGACCCTCAAAATATTTATTATTTTCTTCATTTTTTACACGTTACTCACTTCTCGACCTCACAAAAATGTTCATCATAAGTCGATTTTGTTTTCTATAAGAAAACCAAAGACTTATATCTATGTAATATTTTGTTGTAATCACAACTCACAAGACATTTGATACACTTTCTTACCTGCGAACAAGAAAATCTGATGGTATTCAAATTCTTGATAGTGAAATGTATACCACATTACATATATTCAAGTGCTTTTATATGAATATATAAGGCAATGGGTTTCATATTTACATGATATCACAACATTTTAATAATTGATTAATTTTCAGATAAATGTATCAGTTAAGAAAAACTAATCGGGGTTTCCCTAAGCATAAAGTTCGATACGATCAGATGGTGTGCAATTGCAAATAGTTAGAAGATAAAACCACCATTATAAAGGAAAAATATAAATAAGCTTCTTTTTTTGTTGAAGGATATCCAAAGAAGCTTTTCTTGACTAAAAGCATTTACAACGACCCATAATAGATGCTCATATCCTCGTAGGTTTGATTTATTGTCTTGTCAGTTTATCATTCGATTTCTCATCCATCAGTGTTTCTTAAAATATATCATCCATCCATTCATCTATGATCCATCCATCAATCTTTGTCATATGAAAATGCTATTCCTCATAAATTTGTGAGTTGACATGTGGTGATTAGTGGTTTGATTATGAAATGAATAACAGTTTGCCTTACGGAATAAATAGCGTTGTTTTGCTTAAATGAACGTGAGTTATATGTTTGCGTTAATATCGGTTTTAACATCGTTGAAATTTTGTTTATATTCGAAAAAAGCAGGAAACTAGATGAAACTGTGTTCATTCCAACTCCTTGCCAAGAAGTTTATTATTTAAGAAAAATATACAAATTCAATAAAGTCGATGAGATCGAAACAAATAAATTTGAATTTTTCATGAGTAATGGGAGAGCGAGACCACAAAGGGAGTTGTGAAAATGGCAGTGATGGTCCCTTCTTATTCCATTTCTTGTCTTTTTTTGTGTCAATCTAATTGTTCCTCTCATCTTTATTTATATTTTCTATCATCTTGTCTTTTTATTTATTTAACTGATTTTGTAATGTATTTCTCCCTTTTTATTTTTTATTTTTTTATCATTGCCTTTTAAGCACTGTTATTCTACGAGTCATAGTGTTTTTGTCTAATAGTGTGTGACCACAAGCTCACTACTTGTAATTAGGTTTGCCTTTATGAGTTGCGCATTTGTTTGTGGTTTCAAAACGTACGATATGTGTATACAATGTTCGAGAATGCGCTAGGCGCGGACGGCTCGATTGCGCCTAGCGCCTAAAGAGAAAATCGGGGATTAATCGAAAATTATACGGGATAGAATTTTTAGACTATTTGATATATTATAAGATATATTAATCTTTAATTGTGTATAACATTAAACATTTTCATGTTTAGAATCTTATAAACACACACAAATAGAATATACAAAGTTAATATGCTATAATTTCATCAAAATTATAATTTATTAAATTTTAAAACAAATAAATATATAAAAAATATTATTAAAAAAACAGATTAGGCGGCCGCCTAGGCGGCTAGCGGTCTAGGCGGGTTAAAATCGAACAACCGATTTTCTACAGTAATTTGACATAAATAGGGGCGGAAGAAGGTCACATAGCGTCTAAGCGGTTAGGCGGCCGATTTTTAGAACAGAGTGTATATATAAATGAAACTAAAAACCATCACTACTAAGCATTATCTTAGAGCATCTCCTTATTCTCTCATATATTTGTCTTGATAATGACATTTAAGACTTAACTGGCATAACATTATCATAAGCATTATAATCTTTATTATCCAATCAATATTTATCAAATAAACATTTAAAAAAATATTTACCAAATGTTCTTATATGAAGCTTTTGAAAAAATATTTACAGTTAAATTATATAAAATTTAAAATATAATTATATAAGAAAATGATTTTTATTTAATAATATAATAAATATTTTTATAATAAAAAAACAATTTGTATTTTCAAAAATACAAATAATAATTAAATACTTTTAATTTTTTAAAAAGCACACTATAAATATAATGTAATTTATATAATTACACATATAGTTCATTATTTTTAATAACAAAATAAAATAATATATATTTATATATTATAGATATACACATATCATTATTATTTGGACACTAATAAATAAGTTATATAAGAATATTAATTTTTATGATAATTTTTATATGAATCATTTAATTCTCTACCAATAAATAAATAATGATAATTAATATATAAATTAAATATAATTAATTTATTAATTTAATAATATTAAAATTTATGTTTATGTTCAAAATAATTTAATATTTTAAAATAAAATTTACATTTTTAAATAATAATATTTCACATATAAACTATGATAAGATTCATTATTTTAAGGATAAATATATAATTAATATATATTCTAAAGATAGAAATATTATTTTAAAATTAATATATTATTATACTAACTATTATGATAATTTTAAAATTGCATACTGCTAGTGTTCTGCCAATCATTTTATTACAAATTTTAATGAAATTATACATTTTCTGCAGCATATTGTTTCTATACTACTTTATCATTTGATGTACTAATCGAAGTCTTAGAAAATAATATTATATCCATGCTCTATTTCTTCTTCTAAAATAGAGATTACTATTTTCACCTATATATGTAAACAAAGAAATAGCATTCTTCTATAATAGAGGTATACTTTTATTCACAAAATGATCTTTTAACTTTTTACTTTAACAATTTATAACTAAAAATAAATAATTTTAAGTGAAATGTGTTGTTTATATAAATATAATCATATTTTTTATTTACGTAATAGTTTGTAAGGAAATATTTAGTGTATACAATATCAGAATTTTATGAAGTGTTAATATAAATGGGTTGGTTTTTAACTATCACAAATGAAAAGTATTATTTGAAAAAAAAAGAACATATCAAGAATAGCCTTTTTAGAAAAAGAAATATATGAATATATTAGAGACAAATTCATCTCTATTATAGAATTTCTTTATTTTAGATATAAAAATAAGGGAATTAGAGATGGTCTTAATGTAAATACGAGGACATATATATGACGGTTTGAATGGTGACCAAGGAATGATGAGAAATAAATTATTCCCTAACATTCCTAAAAAAAAGTCACCATTCGTTAGGAATAATTTGTTCTTCTTGTTTCTTCTCATTCTTTTTTTTTGTAGAAGAATATAGAACAAAATTATTCTTTGTTAAAATTGATAAAAAAATAATCATTTTTTTTGTTCCTGCATATTTATTCTTATCTATTTTTTTTCATTCTTATTGTTTCTATAGTGGTTACCGGTCAGACCTGACGTGTAAACAACTGCTATACATGAATGTGGGAACTTTTACGTACGTCTCCTTTTGGAGCTATACATAACTTTTTTTTTTTTGGTAAAAATATACATTAATTTTTATTAGTTATAGAAATCACAATTTTTATATAAATGGATTTTGATGTAGGAGTATTAAAACGAATATATATATATACATAATAATGATCAAACATTGAGTTTTAAGGGACTGCATTTAATAAACATGTTAAATAAGGAGATCCCTCACCTAATGATGTTAGGCTCTAACCGATCAGATTTTCTGCGCGAGCACCAATTATATGTAGATGCGTGTACTTATTAACGTAAACTGAGAGTAAAACGACGCAAATTATTTAATTGGCATTTTCCTTGATGTTTCTGATATACTCTTCCTTTTCATTGGCTGAAAATATTGGATCATTCTGAACGGCAAAGTTTACTCGAGAGCCATGAGTTGGTAGATAGGGACAACGAGCGTAGATGCTTGTGACATATAAACAAAGCTGGTTATAGTGAACGGAAGTTATTTATTTATATTTCGGGATTACATAAAAGTCCTTACAAAACTAAAATGAGTCGTCATCTTCTTATAAGTAAAGTTATAGAACTCAATCTTCGTAGAAGTTATATTCAATTTAAATTCAGTTTTTTCATCTATTACTAAGTGACATGGCTTTAGTATAATAACACTTACCTGGTCTATTTTTCACGAGACTAGACTCTGGGTCCATTAGAACATCTACTATACTGATTTCTAACAACAAAAACAAAAGTAGACTATAATATATATACACTAATCAAGATTTAGTATTTTTTATATATTAATAAAGAACTGAGAGCATATAATTTTGACAATTATAACGTTCAGGTTTTATGATTTATACACTAGGATTGATACACAAGGATATCATAATATATATACTAATCAACAAAAGTAGACTATAATATATATACACTAATCAAGATTTAGTATTTTTATATATTAATAAAGAACTGAGAGCATATAATTTTGACAATTATAACATTCAGGTTTTATGATTTATACACTAGGATTGATACACAAAGATATCATAATAAAAATATTTGACTGTTATATGAAAAAAATGTACAATACTCCATGTGTAACTCCCCTCTTACCGTTAATAGTTAATGAAAAAGAGGGCAATTGATTTTTTTTTTTTTTCTTTTGCATTTTGATGTATAAAGTTTCAACATCTCAGCGAGTTAAGTCATGCGTCAGACATGACTGTGACTAAATAGTAGTATAGTACATGTAAGTTGTAACGAAGTAAGACTGTATAGAATATGACGATTGACTTGGCCATGATGTCTTTCTCGAGAAAGAAAGAAAGAAGAGAATGAGAAAAAAAAGGAAGCTAATTAAAAAGATACCATATAGTGTTTGTCTTACTTGGAGGATAAATGGCATCAAATCAAGAAAAACCAAAAGAAGCAAAACTGTTTTTATGTGTGGAGGTCCAAGGGACCAACATTCTCATGGTCTGGAGCCTCTCCATTTCCCAATACTATCTTTGCATTTATTTTGCATCTAAAATAGACCTAATATAGTTTTGCCTCGTCTAAATTCATATAAGACCAAAATTAGCTTGGACCATTTTTCTAGCTTTTTGGATCTCTTGACCGTTTTATAACAATTTGTTATGATATTTTACTACATGAGATAACATTATACTAAAACTCTTATTTCAATGATTTTGATGAATTCAATTTATGATTGTGAAAGTGATTGACGAAAATATAAAAGACCCCATGACAGTTTCTTTATAAAGCTAATCACGCACTGTGAATGAAAACCAACAATTATAAAAAAAATGTTTGTTTCTTCTAACTTGGGTGAACAAATGATTTATACAGCCAAATTTCCCTTTATTTAAGTACAAATGAATTTTTATTAAGTGTGTTATTTAGTGTTCGTAGTCGAGGCTAGCGACAAAAGAAAAGACTCTCGTGGCTTGCTTGTTCACGATTCACATCTAATATAGATGATCAGAGAAAACGCAAAACACATCTCAGTTTGATGGGATGGCCACGTCCATGTGGTATGCGTGGTCCATGTCTAGATCAACGTGTATGTTCTGTCATGTATCTTGACCACTTAAAGCTTGCCAGCCTGTTTAATCACAAACCCTCAAAATTCACTCTCTTCTTCTGTTTAATATATGAATTTTTTTATATCGGTAGATTGAATCAGTTTTCATAGCCCTGTGCTACAATATGGGCCTTAAAAGGTTCACAATGGACTAAACTGTTGTGAGAAACTACAAACATGGATCTCATAATATTAAAACCCATAACTATCCAGTCTTGTAGTACACGGAAACATGGAGATTACACCAACAAGAACACAACAATCTGTTTCAGCTTCTCCAGTGGCAGTATTTAATACAATTCAATCTGAAACAAGATTCAGAGAATTAAATCTCCAATGATTCCGACAAGAAAGAGAGAAAAAAAACAGTTCAGTTCTGTCTATTTGCAATGTAATCAGCCAAAGCCAACAAAGGAGCCACCTTGTCGGAACCAAACCCTAAAAGCTGATCACGAGCATCTCTACTCAACTTCTCAGCGAACTCTCTCGATTTCTCCAAGCCCATAATCTTCGGATACGTCAACTTATCAGCAACCAAATCCTTCCCAGCAGTTTTCCCTAACTCTTGAGACGATTTCGTGACGTCCAAGATATCATCAACCACCTGAAACAACAAACCTATACACCTCGCGTATTGCCTTAACCTCTCGATCTCATCATCACTCCCTCCACCAACGATCCCACCCAACACCGCAGAGGCTTCAAGCAACGCCGCCGTTTTATGCAAATGTATAAACTCCAAATGCTCCAACCCGACGTCGTTTGAGTCTAACCCTTCGCTGCTTATATCCGCCACTTGTCCAGCCGCAACGCCCTCGACGCCAACGCCTTTAGCCAACTCTCCAACAGCTCGAACCAGTCTCAAAGGACCAACCTCGGGACTCGTCGCCGACACTAAATGCTCGAAGGCAAAGGGGAGAAGCGCGTCTCCGGCTAAAACGGCGACGTTTTCGCCGAAGACTTTGTGGTTCGTTGGTTTCCCGCGGCGGAGATCGTCGTTGTCGATGCAAGGGAGGTCGTCGTGGATCAACGACATGGTGTGGAGCATTTCTACGGCGCAGGCTGCCGGCATAGCGACGGAGGCTTCGCCTCCAACGAGCTCGCAAGCGGCGATGCAGAGGAGGGGTCTGATGCGTTTGCCTCCGGCGAGGAGAGAGTAACGCATGGCTTCGTGGATCTTGAGTGGTTCTTGGAGTGGAACGGCCAAGTCCAAGGCTGCGTTGACGGACTCGGCTTTGCTGACCATGTAAGACGTGAAGTCGAAGGAAGTGGATTTGCTGTTGTGTTCTTTTGTGACGACGGGAGAGGAGACGCTGTGGGAAGGTGGTGAAACGGTGCGTTTAGGGTTAGTGACGATGGGTTTAAGAGTCATGAGGGGATATGATCTTGGTGTTTTAGATCGGGTAAAGATAGACGAAGGAGAAAGATGATGGTGATGTTTGTTGTGTACCCATGAACCTAGAGTCATTGAAGCCATTGAGATTGTAGAAAAAAATATGATTGCTTAGAAGACTCTGGAGGTTTTGAGTCAGAATCAGTTGAGGTTTGTGTTGGACACTACTCAAGTCTAGGGGTTTAAAAAGCACTAGTGATGCATGCATGTGTGTTTTTTTCTTTTTTGTCAACAGCATGTATGTTTTATTAAAAAGCATATTCTTCTTCACTTCCATTATTTATCTAATCTAAAAAATAAAAGTACTGTCACGTTTATTTTGCCTCCAATTTTTTTATTCTAATTGTTTCCCAAGTATAAAAATGTTGTAATAAGGGAATTCGGTGTTCAATATATATTTTTTTTGGGTGCAAAGTATTCAATATATATGATGAATACATGTGCGGAGTTTTGATGGAACTAAAACACTAAACCCCAAGAAGGCGACATTTCTAAGGTTTGCAATTTAACATTAGTTTTTAATCTTTCATGGCTTTTTAAATAACTGAAAGAAACCTTTGTAGTGTTTTATTACTATAAAAAAGCATCTTCTTCTTCACTTCCATTATTTGATTAATTTTAAAGAATAAAATTATTGTCACGTTTACTTTTCGTCGAAAATCTTTATTTTATTTGTTTCAAGTATAAAAATGTTATAAAAGATGTTCGGTATTAATAAAATCTTTTATTAGTTATTTTAGTATTTAATATGATTTTGTAAGTTGAAGAATCTGTGTTAATTTCTTACAAATGACATTTTTGACATGAAACATTTAAAAAAAAATCTGATTAATTACACATATAATAAGTTAGAAATTCATGTTAATATGTATTAAATAAATATAACTTTATAAACTTGTGAAGAATAAAGTATAACTGACTTATTATATCCACTAACTAGAGCCAATTTTATTCAATAATTTTCATGTGATATGTTTAACACATGTGACAGTTTTGATTATTAATTTTAAATCTGAATAGACCCACTCTATCCAGAATGATGGAAACCAAATACTAAAACCCAACAAGGCGACAAATACAATGGTTTGTGCTTTAACATTATTTTTAATCTTTAAGTTATTTTAAAAACCTAAAAAAACGTTTTGGGAGTGTTCCATTTAATATAAATGGCATAGAACATGCATACGCGTCAGATCCGGTCTGGGCATTTATGAGTTACGCATGTGTTTTACGCATTGTAAAATCAAAAAGACATAAAGAACGTGCAAACTACAAAAACTATTGATGATATTACGGGCCTAATGGGCTTAATGGTATTAATGGGCCGAGTTGTAAAAAGATTTTGACATACTCTAGCGTCGAGGAAAAGCACAACGATTCTATCATTCTTCTTCGTCGTATAGCTTCCGGGGACGAGAATCGGCGAGCTTTGATTCAGTCTTAATCTGTTCCGATCTCTTGTTTTTGCAACGAAATTATCATCATCTCGTAAGCTTATGTTAGAAAGTTTTATTTTTTTTTTTATTTTGGTTACCCTTTAGACTTGTTTATGTGACTATTTAGGAAAATTTTGGATCTTTAAGCCCTAACTTGATCAAAGCCTTCTCCTTTCGATCTGTTGTCTGAAAATTCTGATAGCTTTCTAACCAAGATTGACTGCTTTAATCATAGCTTGTGATTTGGTGACAGCTGTTGTTGTTTGTGAGAGTTTCTTGAAAGAGATCAGAAGCAATGATTGGGTTGTTTAAAGTAAAGGAGAAGCAAAGAGAAGAAGCTCAGAACGCTAGTAGAGGAGGTGGAGCTTCTGTCAAGAAGCAATCTGCTGGTGAACTTCGTCTTCACAAAGGTTGTTTCGATTGTATCTGTTTTTTTTTTTTTTTTTTTTACAATTTGTTCTTCCATTAGTAGTAGACTCTTCTCAAGTTTCACTCTGGTGTTTTTTATTGATTTGTGTAGATATATCAGAGTTGAACCTTCCAAGCTCGTGTACGATATCTTTTCCTAATGGCAAAGATGATTTGATGAACTTTGAAGTCTCCATTAAACCTGATGATGGATTCTACCAGTTGAGTAGAGCTTCTTTTTTCATCACTCTTAGAACGATTCGGAAACTCATTTGTTTATTTCTTGTGTGAATGAATGATGCAGTAATGGTACATTTGTTTTCACGTTCCAAGTGTCTCCTGTGTATCCACATGAAGCTCCTAAAGTCAAATGCAAAACCAAGGTACGATTAGGATCCTCTTCCTTTTGCATTCCTTATAGTTTCATCTTCTACTTGGAGTGTTACTTGTTTATATGTAAACATGTTTGTTTGTTTTCTGTTTTTAGGTTTATCATCCCAATATCGATTTGGAAGGAAATGTTTGCCTCAACATCTTGCGTGAAGACTGGAAACCAGTTCTTAACATCAACACTGTTATCTATGGACTCTTCCATCTTTTCACGGTAAACACATTAGCCTAATACATCAATCTTAGGTTTTTTGTTGTTTGGATCTCTTAAACTGAGTTTTTTTTTGTATTCATACAGGAACCTAACTCTGAAGATCCATTGAACCATGATGCAGCACAAGTTTTAAGGGATAACCCTAAGCTGTTTGAGACCAATGTCCGGAGGGCCATGACTGGTGGGTATGTTGGTCAGACCTTTTTCCCGCGCTGTATCTAACAAAAAGCTATGGTTCGTTTTCGTCAAGCAAACAGAGAAGAACCAAAACCCCTCTATCCACCATTGTATTTCTCAAGGAACCCTTTGTTTATTTGCTTTTGCAAGACTACATTCTGCGTAAGAGAACCCTTTCCCGTAGCTCGTGATCTTTCTGAACTTTTAGTTCGTGAGACTGAAACGGATTGTGTAACATGCTTGATCGTTGTCTTATATTTGTGGTTCTTCTCAAATTCAGTTTGATTTTGTTTTATTCGGTTCCGGTTTATAAGTCCAGCTCTGGTATACATAGTGAGTGACAGTGGTCTCCAAAGGTATTGGAAGGATCAGAACATAAGCAATCCTCAGATCATTTCAGTTTCTTTAGAAGTCGCTGTTTTCACATTTTTGGATGTTTCTGTAAAACGAAATGCAAGCAAGTATAACAGAGCCCAAACCGAACTGCCATCATCCACAAAAGTCTATTGCTGCTTCATGCACAACATTAGTGTTGGGAACGGGATTGTTAAGAAGGAAGAGATAGTGATGGATGAAGGAAAAAAGATGAAAAAGAATGTTAAGGAACTGAAGAATAAAACAGCAGATGAAGCTCTCAACGACGTGTAAGCTACAAAGTTCAAGGAAGATATAAACACGGTTCAAGAATTGAGAATCTTGTAGAAACAAAGACATGTGTTCAAGAAACATGAGTCCTTTATTTTGTGGATGTCTGAATGCAAACCAAAGAGAAGCATCTGTGTAATGACTTACAATATGTTTGGTTCAACAGTGAAATAACAGAAGAAAGCTATTGCTAAACATCTAAATCCAGGAGGGATTCAAACCGATACACTGACAGGTTCGGTAGCTTTCTTGAGCCATTGCATTTCAGTCAGGCTCATGAACGGAGCCAAGATGTTCTGGCATTTCAAATGGTATGTGTTTAACCAATCTATCTCTTCTCGTGTCAACTGCTTTAGATCAATAAGTTTCACTTGATACGGTGCCTAGAGAGAGACAGAGAATGAGAGTTAAGATAACAGAACCAAGAACAGTTGAGAAATACACAGTGAGCAAGTAAGTACCCAAGTGATATGCTCAAATTGCAAGTAGCCCTTGTCACCAAAGTTAAACTCAGTTTCAGCATCATTGACCACAAGAACATTCTCTAGCCTAATACCAAAGTTCCCATCTTCATAGTAACCAGGTTCTGCAAAACAAAGAAATAACAAACCACGGTTAAAAGATGAAGATCTGTATCAAGCTTTTGTTGTAGACATACCATCTGTTACAGTCATGGTAGCTTGAAGAGGTACATTCCTAGCACTTGGTCTGAAACTAACTTGGTGAGGTCCTGCACAATCCCCACACCTGTTATGTTAATATACACAGACAAGAAAGAATAAAAAAAAGAGGTTTCTAATCACTTTACCTTCATGAACAAAAAGGTAAGAACCAACTCCATGACCAGTACCATGTCTATAATCCAAACCATACTTCCACAAAGGAGCTCTAGCAAGGATATCAAGTGTGTAACCGTTTGTTCCTTTCGGAAACCGAGCATTTCCAAGTGCAACATGACCCTTGAGCACCTAAGATGCCATCCCAATAAAACATACATATCAGAGTCAATAAGAACGCTATCCTCTTCAGAAAGTAATCATCCATTACCGCAGTATAACATTCCTTCTCATGAGCTGAAGGTTTCCCAAAGTGAACTGTTCTTGTTATATCAGTTGTTCCATCGAGATACTTCACTCAAACAAAATGTGTATGTTAGAGCATTTAAGGGAAGCTCATAGTATTTAACTCAATCATGTGATTATAAACCTGTGCTCCTGAATCACATAAGTAGATTTTGTCAGGGTCCATCTCAGCACAAGCTTCAGGCTCTGGTGAGTAATGAATGATGGCAGCGTTTGAACCAACAGATGATATAGTAGGAAAGCTTAAACCTCTAAAATGCTGCAACCACATGAACATAAACGTTATATATTAAGATGCTTTCACACTGAATGATGTTTTGATATGTAAAAAAACGTTACCTCTTTAGCAGCTCGGAGACTTTCCAGCTTATCACTCACAGTCACTTCAGTAAGCTTAGAGGTCTCACTAGTTGGTTTCTTTTTGTTTGCCTCTGCTTCCAGAAAGTAACCAGATGCTCCATAAACCTCCTGCATCTGCGGTTTCACAAAGACAAATGTACATGAAAAAATCTTCTATAAAGTATTGTTCAAGACTTTCTATTCAGTACCTGTTGATCGAGCCAAACAAGGTACTGGACAACAGCAGCACCATCACGAACATGTGCTTTCTTGAGTCCTTCAAGCTCAACAGGGTTCTAACAAAAAAGAGCAGAACCAATAGTATAAAGTAAATAAGTTAAGAGAAGTAACTTCTTAAAAAGACTATTCATTAGTTATTACCTTTAAGGCTTTTGGTAGTGAGAGAGGAGATGGTTGCAAGAGGACCTTATCAGCATCCAACTTGGAATAAAGTGCATAGCAACATGAAGCAGGGTCCAACCATAACCGATCAGTCTGGTCAGAATCAATCTCCATGTCCTTAGTAGCCTCACTTTTAGAGGAGAATGATGAAAAGAGTTTATCCGAAGCAAGTAATGACACATCTGAGATCACATCTGTGTACTCCTTAACCTCTACACCAAGCCCTTTGAAATAGTCACTCGCCTCACTGGATACTTTCTTCTTGTCCACATAGAGGAACGCAGAGTCGGTTGTAACGATTCCAAACGCATGAACAACAGGACAATAAGCAACATCGGTTCCACGGATATTGTAAAGCCAAGCAACCTCGTCAAGAGCAGCAATGACCAGACCACGCACACTTTCTTGCTTAAGCTTTGCTCTCAAATCTGTTAACTTCTCGGAGACAGAGCGGCCAGCAAACTCCAATGGATGAACAAGAACAGGGTTCATCTCAGAAGGTGGACGGCTCTTCCAGACTTCATCCACAAGATCAGTTGTTGTCGGAATAAGGTTCTGACTCTTCTTAGCAAAGGCTTTTCCCCATCTGTTCGCTGTGTCTACCGAGACACACCATGGATCAACACCTATGTTTGCTTCTTCAGATAGATTCTAACATTGTCCCCCAAAACCAAAAAAAAAGACATCAATGAATATAAAATCAAAAGAAACATGTCAAAGTCATTGATCTTATGACTCACATCAGACATCCAAACTTCAAGAAGTGGGTCTTCCCCCATACGCATAAGTGTCCACTCATCACTCAGCTGTTGGATCGCTTGCAAGAAGTAGCGTCCATCAGTCCAAAGCCGTGCTTCGTTCTTCGTGATTAGCGCCAAACCTATCAAAAAAAAACAAAACAGAGAGAGACAGAGATCAGTAAAGGGTAAAGTCATTTCCGAACCAAAGATCTAGTCAACGATTATAACAGAAAAACACACAAACCTGCACTTCCAGTAAATCCAGACACGAACTCACGGCGTTTGTCTCGAGCAGAAACATACTCGCTCTAAAAATTTCAATTAAATAAAAACTATAAAAATCGAAACTTTATATTGTTCAAGGATCGGATCATGGATACAAGAAAAAGGGTTAATTCAAAACCTGGTGATAGTCTTCGGAAGGGACGACGAGAGCATCGAGAGGAGGAGAGTGAGAGGCCATTAGTGACCTTAGGGAAGAGAGAATCTCAGAAGACATGGCGGTGTTTTTGGGTTTCGGTTTCAGATAGAATTTTGCGTTATTTTGAGTCTTGTGTCAATGTCGAACACAGATGCAGAGAGAGAGAGAGATAGAGATAATAAAAAAGTACATAAACAGTTCACGTCTTCCTAGGAATCCTAATGGCTGACGCAACTGCAACAAATTTAATTATGTTTTACAAATAGTTTAGTTTTAGTTTTGATAAATACTAAAAACTGAACACAATAATTTTGTTTTTTTTTTATCAAACAGGAATTCATTCACATTTGTGGAGAATAATCAAGAGACGATATTAATTTAAAAATAAAAATAAAATAAGCATGTAAAACCATTAGTGTAAGAAAAATAAATAAAGAAGACATCAGAGTTTTTTTTTTTCTTTTGGTTTTAAGGTTGTGAAAGTCTCTTGACAATTGAAGTCATGTAGTTTCCTTGATGTTCAGCAAGAGCCAGTTCTGTTACTATTGCTTCTCTTGAGCCATCACCTGCGAACACACCCGGCTCCATAAGGTGAGCCTCAACGTATGGAGTACATCTTGAACATCCCAGCTCTAGCTGTGTCCATCTGAAAACAAACATGACATGGAATCAGTAGGTGTTTCAAAGATTGACACTGACAAATGACACCATGATCTGCAAAATCCATGTGATGTGAGATTCCGCATTATTATGCTTCCGTATACTACTTTCTTAGGTCGTCAGAAACACGAGGAGATTGCATAAGGAATAGATTTCATATTAACTTGGGACTAGATCAGCTGAAAGGATCTATAACTAGTGAATGCAAATAATGAAAGAACATTACACAATTTAGAGGAGACAACACTTTCAGGCCAAGAAATGCAACACTTTCTCATATCCAAAAGAAGTTCACTTTACAACTTCTAAAAATTCACCTTAATACTACAGCCAACACTGGTCTAACATAGAGAACAGCATACTCAATGGTAGGCTTGGGCGTTTTTACTCCAACCCGAAGTACCGACCTAAACCCGAACGGCAAAAATTGAACCCGGATCCAAATCATTATACAAAACTAACCGAACAGGACTTATGAGCCTAGTACTTCGGACTCTGGGTATAACCGGAACCGAACCAAAATCCGAAGTATGATCCAAAGGTATCCGAAATTAGTTAAATATGTTAATATTTTTATATATGTTAAGGTAATTTAGATAGTTTATAATATTCTAAATATTTTCGTAGTCTATGTTATATGTTATTTTGAATATATCTTAGCTAATTTAGATAATTTAACTAATTTTTAATTATACTTGTGAATAATTTACATATTTTGAATACTATTTTGTCAAATTTTTAGGTTAAAAAAAATATTTTGGACGATTTCATACATTGGTTATAATCTGATCCGAACCGAACTCGGAAGGAACCAAACCAAACCCGATCCGATTATTAGCAAAAACCGAATGGTACTTATGAGCACAGTACCGAAAATCTAAATCAACCGAACCGAAATCTATTAGGCCACCGAATGTCCATGCCTACTCAATGGTGGTGGCCAGAATCACAAAGCACACCAATACAATTGAGTTCTGAAACTACACATCTACTAGATTCCCTTAGAAATAAAACGGTATAGTTAAGGAAGCAATCAATTCCACCATATAGACTATAAACTTTTCAGGTAAAACATATATAGAAAGTCCATGTCTTTCTATAGTTGCGCTTTTACTTCAGATGATGACTCTATCAAAACACAAAGCTTTGACGAGAGAGAACTCGAATACGTGTACTCCAATCACACCATAGACTATAAAACTCAACTGTACCAGAGTAAAGTCCTGACAACAACAAACTTTTCAGTTAAAACACACATATGTATGGTTCACGACTTTCAAAAGTTACATTTATTACAGAGAATGACTCAATCAAAAAGACAAAACTTTGGTTGGTCTTTCCACAGTTGTCCCGTCGAGTCAAAGAAAGCCTTCACCTACGCAACCAAACAGAAACCCCATGAACCTCGGTCGACAAAAAGAAAAACAGTAACTGAATCATTCATTAGTCAGGTCCACTTAAAACGACGACGTGTATTGTGTTAATTACTTAATATTGAGTTGATGATTGGACTAAGTTCGTCGGTTACCAGTTACTGGACTTTATAGTTATTAGCCCGTTTATGTTATATAATAGAAGCCTTTTAATATAGGTTTTTTTCCATATTGGGGTATACTTTGTCAACAGATTGCTATTTATACATGAAAAATCTATCAAACTAGTAACAATTTTATAAATGTGTAATCATTGTTGTTGCTAGCTTAAAATAGTTGTGGACACTAACTTCCATGTCTCACATATGTTGCAGTTGTCATAAGGATTTTTACGTTCTTAGATTCGAATTTAGTTTGAGTTTACATGTATAGCCTTTTTATTAGTATTCGTAAAAATATTTCGAATGTTCATCAATTCTCTTTATTGTCCAAGGTACGAACAATTAAACATCTAAAAGACAAATATAAGAATAAATACATGTACATCTGTTTTTGGCCATTTAGTTGTGTCTTTCATTTGCTGCATCCAGTTTGTTTCAATTTCATATCAATGTACGAGCCTAAATTTGATAGATTGAGACTTCTTTTCTTTGAATTATTTTTTTTTATCGAAAATCCACCAATGATTGAGTGTTTTTATCCTCTAAATGGATAATCATGTTTATGCATGAGTGAGTGCAAAGGGTGTCTGAATGCACAAATTAGTTCAAAAAAAAAGAAAAAAGAAAAGGGTGTGTGTCTATATGAGTGCATACTAGCGCCACTAGGGCTGGGCGCAAGCCGGTCCGGTACTCGCCTTATCCCATACAAATATCACAAATATGATTTTGTATTTGTACTTGATTAATCGAATATTTGTTAACCAAATAATTGCTTAATATTGAAATACTTATAAATTATTTGGTTAAACTTGTTATTTATTTGTTTATGTTTAAAATCTTAAAAACCAACTAAATTAACATCTTCAAATTTTAAAAATACATGGTAGGATTGATTTTAGCCAAATATATATATATATATATATATATATATTCATAGGAAACTACATAAGATATTTAATATTATAATCAACACAATAATTTTTGATATATTATGTTTAATATCACTTTGATATTTAAAAAAAAATATTTCTAATCTTATATAAATAACGGTTTTCTCAAAGTCATTAACAAACTATTAATAAATTTTTGGTTTAATACTAGAAAAACAAGTAATAAATAATAGTAACCAAATAGTTAAAAAAAATTAAGATTTGATACTTGGTTTATATTTGCAAATTTTTAATTTGATGTACTTGTTACTTATCTTGATCACTGCAAGTAGTTGGTTTACAGACCAAATATCGAACAAATACCAATTACAAATCGGATATCAAGTATCCAACCTTACTATTAGGCACTGCCTAGGGTGCCTGTCCGTCCATATACATAAATAGTGTTTATTAATGTCAGAGTATTTGCAATTGTAATTGATATGATGATTGCTTTCTTAGTGGCTAATCCGATGGTGTCTTTTGACGTGGTTGAAAGCGTAATATTTAACTAACGTAGACAAAATAACTTAATGTATATCATCTTACCTACCATCTTGAAATAAAGTTGTATGAAAATTACCAACCATCGTGTTACGTTTTTAAAATTCGTTTGTTAATCAGGAGAATGGTTAATAACCTAAAAAAAATTCAAATTGCAGATGTTGGTTATATGACTCAACTAGAACTAGTGTAGAATGTGAAAGATCATTTATACTCAATCCATTCAAAATGATTCATGTTTTAGAACAAAAATATTCAAAAGGATATATCTTTTACATTTTCAGCATTATTAGGTAATAATGATAACTTATAAATCTCGAAGAAATGAATTGTTTTGTTTTTTTGCTAAATGGTAAATATAGTTTGTGAAAATGAAAGTTTGGTTACAAAATTAATTGAAACCACAATTTGCATGAATTGTTTTGTTGAATCTTCATTAGTTAAAAAATTAAAAATACTATTACAAATAATGTATTTATAATCAAAACTTAAGAGGTTTTTGATATGTGTGTAAAAACTTTAAAAATATATAATTTTGAAATAAAAGAAATACATTTTTGGTATAACTAAAATATTTTTCGTTATTAAGAATTAATATAGATCTTACCTGATTGGTTGTACATGCCTAATTTTGTAGCAGCCAATCTAATAAATGTATTAGTGCTTTGATAAGTTTTA
>CAKOAT010081821.1:78968-117465 GCA_932364175.1 Eruca vesicaria subsp. sativa
CAAACCCCCCCCCCCCCCCCCACGAATCTATGGGACCAAACTCAAGAGCAATCTAGAAAAGCCTTCCTTTTAGCTGTCATTACAGACGCTTGTGAAGTTATTAGACTTGCCACGTTTCAAAATGCTATTTATGGAAATTTATAATCTTAAATTAAGGGACTAATAACAAGACTTGTTTAGTTGCTAACCATGTGCTTAAAAGCTCTAATCGTGATTTGGGATGCACAAGGAACCAAAGCGACAGGTTGGAGCTCGAAAGAGGCAATAAATAAGCAAAAAACAGTTGAATGACTATAATTATATTGTTTTATAGTACATTTATGGAAAGTATTTTTAAATTTTACTCGACGTGATGAGTGTTTTCTGGACCGTCCACGTTGGCCTTTGTCATTGAATCTGAAGATTGTGGTGGTGATTAGTGTCTTAATCGAGTAATTAAGAATCTTTAATTGCTATTTTAAAGAACTAAAGATTTAGGCTTAGCTGTTTAGAGATTTGCATGCTTATAATTCACTACAGAAGGATCCACGGAGTTCTATTGGATTTTAAAACCAACGAATTTCAACAATCAACTGCTTTTTAGTGAACAAAAGCTACCACCACAATATCATTCAACTATTAGACTTGACAAAAGTTGAATTCAAGACAAGATGTCATATGTCTTGGTCAGAATTCTGTTTTACAAGAAAACTATAATCCAAATAAACACAAGTGATATGTGTAAATAAATGTCTACAGATAAGTTTTTCTTTTGATGAATAGTTATACGACTATTAACCACGGTAGCAATTTATTAATTTTGCACTAGATTAATTTCTTTAAAGGCACCCTTATTGAGGGTTCATGGAGGGGTTTTACACAGAAATCAAAAAAATAATAATAATAATAAATCTGATGAACTTGTGTCGTGCAGGGTCATTGGGGTGAATCCGAATCAATACTGTTTCGCGGACTCCACACCATGTGGTGACCCGCGATTGGTCCGTTATTAATTATTTTTTTTTGTAAAGCAAACGCAAAAAAAAAAGAATTTATGAACCTCCTCCCATCAGTTCACTGATTAGGGTGCTCTAAGATAGATAGAATAGTTAACGCGCGCACCTGTCCGACAAAGAAATGTTATTTACTAGTTTATTACTATATCACTAACCACTAGTGGTTAATTATTACTTTATCATAACAGAGCATAATATAGTTATAACTATTTGCTCATTGGTTAATGGTTAGTAGATGTGCATGGACTTTTTTTTTACTTTGTCGGTGAGGGCGACGTGAGACACGGAGTGACTTGTGTACCGATTGTTTTCATAAAGCATTTTGAGCGTTGTCCCAAAAAGAAGGGGAAAAACATTTTGCGTTTGCTTTATTAGGGTTGCTAACCTCTTAGAGCACGTTTATCGCTGGAAAAAAGGCAGCGCTTAGCACATATGGTCCCACAAAAAGAAGAAGCTTCGACGCCTCCAGCTCCCGTGCAAGCGTTCTTTTTCTTCGGTGCTTCACTATTTTGCGGGCCCCACTGACACGTGGTGGCCCGCAATTGGTTGTCTTTTAATTTTTTTTTTTTTTTTAAAAAAAATCCAAAAAAGAAGAAAAGTAAAAAAAAAAAATTTCTAAGCACCCCCAAATAAGAGTTTCACGATAAACGGGCTCTTACCTTGATAATGAAACTGTGAAAAGATTATCATTGATAAAACGTGGGTTAATTCTTTCAAACTTTTTAGTGATTATTATTTGAAAGAAACGCAAAAAGACATGTGAGAGCTAACTCAATTTTTGTATTTGATAAAACAAGTTTCATAACTATTTTTTTTATTTAAAAGTTGCTGCTATTTGGATATATAAAAGAAAATAGAGTCTAATCTCGACATTAAAAATCTCAAAACTAGATTAGTTGTCGGTCATGAGGAATAGTTGGATTTCGACCCAAACACCTTAAGGTCGAAAACGGTATTATTATATATATACGAGAGCGGGTTCTACATGTGAGCAGCTATAAACAAGATCGCCTACATTAGGTAAATGACACTAAAAAAAAATACACTATAAATCATAGGCCTTTCTCTTCCTCAACACAACTTCTCACAGCTCACAAAAAGTGAGACAAATTACAGAGAGAAAGATAGAGATCCAAGAACATGAGCCACACGGTGGATGATCAAAACATGGCTTTTATCTCTCATCTGTACCCTGATGTATACACTCAGATAGTACCGCAAGGTTTGTCCGGAATTTTTTAATCGATATTTGTATGAATTTAGAAACAAAAACAAAACAAATTTAATAATTTTTCTAAATTTACAAGTGAATTTTTAGTTATCTTATCTAAAATTCCAGTTTCTTTTTTAATCCCTCCACAAAATTTCAAGGAAGAAATTCTATAAATTCTTTATCTATTTGAGTCTTTCCCAAAAAAGAAGTTTTCACCAACACGGGTACACCTAAAGTATTGATATAATCTACGTGCATGTAATAAGAAACTAAAGAGTAAAAATAAATCCACACTCTCTTTACATGTTTCTGTTTTTAGGGAATTACTAATTTGCTTGTTATTTTGGTCGGTAGGAGAAGTGAAGCCACCGAAGCGAAGGAGGAAGAAGAGCAAGAGAGCGGTGGCTGCCGGAGATGGAAGCAACTGCTTGTTTAGGAAGAGAAAGCTTACTGATGAGCAAATGAACATGTTGGAGGTGAGTTTTGGTGATGAGCACAAGCTTGAGTCGATGAGGAAAGATAAACTTGCGGCGGAGTTAGGGCTTGATCCTCGTCAAGTTGCCGTTTGGTTTCAGAATCGTCGTGCACGGTGGAAGAACAAAAGGCTCGAGGAAGAGTACAACAAACTCAAAAACTCACATGATAACGTCGTTGTCGACAAGTGCCGACTTGAGTCAGAGGTATCATTTATTGTCTATATGTCTCATTACATTCGCACAACATAAGTATACTTTTATGAGTTCCTCCGTACAATGCTATAATGTTTTTAATACTCATTAGTCTTTGTTAATGGGACTCAAAACTATAGAGCAGATCCACTAACAAAAACCCTTTTTATTTGGAAATTAATCAAATGTTTGCATGGTGATTAGTTGCTTAATATTTACATATTCTCTCAGGTTCTTCAGCTCAAGGAACAACTCTATGATGCAGAGAGAGAGATCCAAAGACTGGCAGAAAGAGTAGAAGGAGGCTCTAGTAGCAACAGTCCAGTTTCTTCTTCAGTCTCCGTTGAACACAATGAAACGCCGTTTTTTGGAGACTATAAAGTTGAAGAGGACGGTGACGACTACGATAACATGGTTTATCCGGTGCCGGAAAACACCTACATGGATGGAGCGGAATGGATTAATTACCAGCTTAATATAATCTTTTAATTTTATCAGTGAAAGTCGCGAATTAGGGAATAATATTTTAAGTGAATCAATTAATAGACTATATAGTTGCTGAATTTCTTATTTACAAATAAATATAACGCCGATATATTTCATGCTTGTGTAATTTGGCAGTCTTGTATGCATGTAAGCAACATTTGCTCATGTAGTTATATTGAGCCACTTTCTCTGGCATATTGATTCGAAGCAAAATCTGTAGTAGTTAATTAATTTTTAATTAAATACTCCCTCCGTTTCATAATAAGTGTCGTTATAGAGATTTTTTTTTTTGCTACAAAATAAATGTTGTTTTCGGTTTTCAATAGAAAATTTATTACTTTTATTTTGTAACTTATTTTTCTATTGGTTAAAATGTGGTGAGGTGTATAGGTAATTGTGTTTTTATACATAAAATATACAAAATTAATTATTTCCTTAATCCGTGTGCACAACTCTAAAACGATAATTATAATAAAACAGAGGGAATAAGTAACTAAAGTTGTAAATTAATTAACTTGGGTTTTCACTTCACTCTTTTGTGGGTTTGACCTTATTCATATAAAATTATGTGTGCCATATATAAGTCATGTTCGTTTTTCTAACGTAGCGTCAGCGGCAGTGACCAAAAATTAACAAACAGATATGAGAAATTTTAATGGTGTATTGTTATACAGTTACCGCCGGCAACTGCTACTGTTCTTCTACTCTATATTTTTGTTACCGCTGTAAAAAACAGTGTCTCCCGCACATACGATGATGTGTCTCGGCAGCGAAAGTTAACGGCTGTAACTGGATGTCAATTAGAAGAATAAATGGAGTTAAAGGAATGATAATTAATGGAATCCAATGGAATGGAATTGTTATTCTATTCATTGTAGAGCTATTTTGACGTGAAATGATTTTTCAAATATGTGTTGTTATTTTCTTTGGAATGACAAGGAATAAAATGGAATAAAATGGAATTGTCTTTTCATTTTTTTAAGGGAAGACGCTCTATTTCCCCCTGAGAAGTATCATATATCACCAGACCCACACAAACTTTGGCTCTCGTTCTATTTCCACACAACTACTATGTTTAAATCTCCTTTCTCCCCAGAAACCAAAGTTCGAAGTCTCTATCTCCATATCACCGATTTTACTGGTTTTTTGGGTGAACCAATATTAAACCGAAATAAACCTTTTCAGACATAACCAAACCCAGTTTAATAAACCGAGTCATGACCCACCCGACCCGAAAACATTGTCTTTCTATTTCTTCACCAGAAACTTATTTCGTGAGGAACCCTAAAAATCAAATTGGGAAAATTGAATTGGGAGAGAAAAGAGAAATTGAAAGATGCATGATGTTTCTGGAGCTTCAAGTGGATCGTCAATGACTCGTCCATGGAGAAGGATCGTGGGTGTCCCAAAACAGTGTTGGCGCGGATATGAAGTGAAGACATTCATGTTAAAATCTGACAAAAATCTGTACCATCGTTACCATAGGTGTTCTTTTTCTGCTGCTGGTGGAAGTAAAATGGAACATGAAGAATTCGTCCCTACGTGAGGGATTCGAGTTCTCACTACTTGTAGACATGATTCCGACATCCAATCAGCCAGAATCCTAGAAATCATCGTTGAGTTTTTGTAGAAATCGTCGTCGGCTTCTTTTTTTCTTTCGTTCGTTTTCTGGGGAAGAACTAGGGTTTGCTGAAACAATTGGGGATTTGGGGATTTTTCTTATATTCGGATTAAGAAATTAACAATTGGGTCTTAATCAGGTTTAATTCAAGTATAATCGGATCTCAGGTGGATAACTTTGGTTTACAGTTGGGTAACAATGAGTTACGGTTTAATATAAACAGTAAACCGAGTTTAATACAAGCGTATGTGTATTTCGGTCATTAACTTGGACGGTATGGAGATGGAGACTTCGAACTTTGGTTTCTGGGGAGAAAAGGGATTTAAACATAGTAGTTGTGTGGATATAGAACGGGAGCTAAAGTCTGTGTGGGTTTGGTGATATATGATACTTCTCAAGGGGAAATAGAGCGTCTTCCCTTTTTTTAATTTAACTAGTGAACATTTTGTTGTGTTCAAAAAAAAAAAAAAAAAAACTAGTGAACATTTTGTGGAATGAAAAGGAATTGATTATTCCGGAAGTTTTTATTCCAAAAAAATACATTCCAGTTGCAGCCAACATCTTTTAACTTTCTATTCTGATTGGCTGCTGAGCTGTCATTAAAATTCTTTTGCATTTTTTGATCACTCCCTAGTTGACGCAGCATTCTCGGAACGAACATGGCTATAATATTTGTTACTAATCCCTTATATACTAAATCACAAGTCAGCTAACCAATTACATTTTGACACATAAGAAATGTTTAATAAAATTTTAAAAAAATCAATTAAAACAATATAATGCTTAGAAAAAAAAAAAAAAAAAGAAAAATCAGAAACCGTAGACAGTTTCCCACGACCCATGATTCTTTTTTGCCATGATCTTTCTCTTTTCCATATTCTAAACCTTCATTCAATAAACAAATACCAGAGAAATCTTCAATTGCTCAAAACCAAATACCAAAAGCCTATGATCCTTTTTTGATTTCAAAACCCTAACTCATTTCGTGGCCATATGGAATATCCTGACCCAGTACATAGTTCGATTTCTATGTAACTGGATCTCAACAACCAGTCTTTTTCAGTGACACTATCTCCTTTCGTTTAACAGTTTTGTTTGCTTCGACGGAGCACTACATTGCCTCATCAAAACCAGTTTGAGTCTACAGGTTTTGTTTAAAAAAAAGGCCTAGAGGTTTCGTGAAGGAATGGAGTGACTTGAATTGCTAGAGATATAACCGGAGCAAAGCAACAATGGGACGAAAAAAGCAAGAACGTTGAAGAAGGTGGAAAGTAGACTAAATGCAGATACAATCATGACAGATGGAATAAGGGCTTTCGGAAAAGGTAAATGCACTTCCATTCATTTACCATAAAATGATTAGTGTAATATAAAAATGTTCTTCTCTATGATAGGTTTTACATCAAAATGTCGATAGAAAACATCATTCATATATTGTGGTGAGTACTGAGTACTTTGATTACTTTTGTTGCTAAAACCGTACTTTAATCTTTTTCTCTATAGTTATAATTGTAATGTTTTATATATTCAATAAATTGGATTATGTATGATATTAGAGGTCATAGGAGCATGAAGTCTTGGAGATGGCAAAAACAGTAACGTTAATTAAATTGTAAGACAAAACTAAAAAAGGTATATATTAGCAACTTATTTTTTGTATTGTTGCAGTCTTTGCGATACACAATTTGTTTTTAGATGTTTAATATATCAATACACATGCAGTGAAAAAGGATTTTTTTTTATAACTCTATTGCATCAGTTATATTATCTTTCTATGATGTTGTTTAAAAAAAAATCTCTTTCTTTTATCAGTGATACACAGACTTGATGTTCGTCTCCAAGAATAAATTATGAGTTCGTATAATTTTTTTGTTCTAGCATGATATGTTTCGATCACTCTTTTCACTACTTCTATGGCTTTTTCTATGTCTGTCAAGCCCCACTCGCTGACATGCAAAGTTTTTTTTCCAGAAAACTCAAGATTATTTTTCTTTTCAAACCCAAAATTCTACGCCAAAAGAGAAAAGCAGATATATTGAAGTAAATAAAAA
This sequence comes from Eruca vesicaria subsp. sativa, assembly GCA_932364175.1. NCBI lineage: Eukaryota > Viridiplantae > Streptophyta > Magnoliopsida > Brassicales > Brassicaceae > Eruca > Eruca vesicaria. The sequence goes on from CAKOAT010081821.1 coordinate 86,003, forward strand.
GAGTGATATCGAAGTAGTTCTCTTTCTTAAGTTAATTAGTCTTCAATAACCTCTTTTTATGTTTAGTGTTTGCATACTTTGAAAATTGTTTTCCATCACTAATAATTGAATCATGCAGATATCAAAAGATATGGAGAGAGCAGAATATATCTCTACCTAAAATGGCTTACCAACAAATATAGAATAACAGGTACACAAGTCTATTTTACTAACATTTATCATTAGACATATCTTACTTTCATGGTTTCTTCCAAATTGATATTTATTTATTTCTTCTGGCAAAAAAAAACAAGTCATGACAATATAACACCTATAGTATCATTCTTTTAGTGATTTATGTTGAAAGGTTATTTGAATAGCAAGTATATCTTTTTGGTTACCAAATGGTCCAAATCAATATATTTTAAAATTAATATAAAAGTAGAAAACTAAAAAAATTTCTTTTTACATAAGAAATATAATATTTTCAAATAAGAATTGCATAATTGATATTTTATACTCACTCTACTCTAAAAAAATTAGAATTTGGCTAAATATTCACAATCTTGAGAAGAAATTATCAGGATGGGAGCGGAAATGAATACAATGATATGCTTTAGTATAGACTGTTGTGTGTTTGTAAAGCAAGTAGATCAATTCTATGGTCGAAGTCAAAATTGAGTTCTTCTTTTTTTTAAAAAAATTGAAAATCGAGTGTAGTTAAATTTAAACACATTAGTCACAAAAGTATAAATATCTAATTCCTTATTTAGTCATGTTTCTCAATAAATGAGAGAGTTTTTTATATTTGCATAATTATCATGGGAACTATTGTAGGAGAAACATAACCAGAGCTACGTAAACCTTGCAATCAATATAAATGAAAAAAAAATATTAAAACCAATAAATCAGATAAAATGTTATTAATAATTAGTGAGTCCAGAAAAAGGAAGAGACGGTTATTAACTCAAATGCATACGTTGTCTGCAAATTTGCAATACATTTGGGTATTAGCATGAATCCATCAATAAATTTTGCTATAAATCATACTATTTTAACATAACAAAATAATCATCTTCTTTTCCCGTACGTAGTACGGGGTGCAATACTAGTTTGTTACTAATTTGTAATATATGTACACTTAACATAAAAGCATATGTACATGTTTAATGAAACCTCGTTCGGTTAAAGTTATGAAAATTTCTGGATCAAACGTTTGTTGAATTTAATAGTTCTGTTGATGGGTATAAGATTCATTCATAAAGTGACTAAGACATATATACCGTAATTAAGACCTTTTCTTAATAGTATCTAGAAGCTAATTAATGATTTTCTTCATATAAGTATTTTTATCAACCAACAAAAAAAGGATGGATCAAATATGCGATGCAGGATTCAAATATTCCTGTTTATTTCTTTTAATATATTGCACTAGTCTAGAAGATGAATGACTAAATGACATGAACAAAACAAAATAGTTGTAAATTAAACGTTTTAACTTGATGAATAAGAGAGTTTGACAAATTCAATAAAGGGGCGTTCGGAATCGGATAAAATATGAGTCAAGTTTTAGAAAACAGTTATATTGGCTCTATTAATTACAGTATATATTAGCCATTATCATCTTTGATATCAATAGCATAGATAAAGTGATCTCGATAGTTTTTTTTTTGAGATCTTGATAGTCATATCAAAATCGTAAACACTAATCGGTTACAAGAATCATCTAGTTACATGCATTAGTACTATAACAAGATTAATAGCTAAATATACCTGCGACTATCCAGTTTTTTCTTGTTGATTTAGAGATGAAACCATCATCTAGTTTAATGATACATAAATATTTTCAACAAACAGTGCAATAGTTTGTTGGACATTCATAAAAGACATTTGATTAAGTTGTTTTTGGAAATTGAATGGTGTTCTAATATATTTGATCTAGGCATATACTATATCATAATTCAAATAACCGACCCAAAAAAAATCTGGTCTCGTAAAGTTAAAAAACTCCGGACCCACGATAAAATGTTTAGTGAAGTGTAAAGCAAACTTTAGTGTCCTGGTTCTTTCCTAAGACGGTTCGTTTTAAGTACTTTTTTTTTCTTTGTGAAAGTCGTTTTAAGTACTTGTAACAACTTTCAACACATTTGTGCCAAAAAAACAACTTTCAACACATTCACTGCATCTGTTTCCTTAGTCCACATACGATGAGTTTAAAAAAGTTTGTCACCTTTTTTATGTGGTGATGAATCACATCGTCACCTAGTTGCTCATGGTGATGCTCATGCATGCTCCATGAAATATTCTATTTAAGATAAACGATTTGTTTGGCGTGAATGATATCTATATCATATCTTTGTATATCTTAATGAGAATATTTTAGTCACACACGAACATAACTCCAGATTCCTTTTTCGTTATTCCATTAACATCAACGTGAATTTAATAACAAAAACCAAAGCTGGCAAAGGCCGGTCCTAAAATTTTGAGAATTTTAGATGATTTTTTTTAAAATTTCATCTATTTTTTTTTCTATCTCTTTTAGAGGTTTAAGAAAAAAAAGTTTGGAGACCTTTATACATATAATTTTTTAAAAAAATTTCGAAGACGTGAAACGTATGTTTCAACAAATTTAGTCCAGGACCAGCTCTGTTAGTACTTATCAAAATTCCGGAGACACACGCCCACAAGAAGGAATAGCTCCAAACAAAGAATAGACTCACAAAACCCGATGAACAGTTATAACAAGTTCCTATAACCCATTTTTTTGTAAAAAATGTTATAATAGTTTTCTACCTGAAAACTTAGATTCTCTATTTAGTTAAAATACAATTGCTAATAAACCTAATATACAAAATCATTTATCTTTGCTAGCTAGCACTTTCAAAAGATGAAAATAAAAATGTTTCCCATATTTGGTGATCAATGAAATGAGGCCCGATGGACCCCGGCATGTCATCTAAGTGTTTACCGAATTAGCTTGGTAAGAAGCCCATCTTGAACTTTAGTTATTACTTTTTATCACTTTTAGTTTTAGTATAGCTATTTGATTTGATGCATTTTGATAACTTTACGGTGTAAGTTATTGATAAATCAAGAGTCAATTAAACAGAAAAAGCAAAGTCGTTATAGTATAGTGGTATGTATTCTTGCATTTTAGCAAAACAAAATAGCTAGAAAACAACATTAGATATACAAATGTGACATTTTCTTTACAAACTGAAAGATATACATAATCGTCATGTCATCAATCATAACGCACAACTAACTACTACCAAGAGGAGAGGCAGTCATGATCTTTTTATCTAGCTAGAAATTCTGATGTTCGACTCAAAGAAAACGAGACAATTATGCAAAGGGCAATTCTCTAAAATAACCCTTTTTAAAGTTTTTATCACAAAAATAGATCTCAAAAATTAAAATGACCAAAATATCATTTTTTATTTTGAAAATTTTAAGTTTTTTTAATTTTTTTAAATTCGAAACCTTATACTCAAAACCCCACTCCTCAACTCTAAACAAAAAAAAATAGAGGATTAGTTAACCTAAGGGGTATAAATGTATATTTAATAAAACATTTAAATGTTATTTTGGTCATTTTAATTGTTAAGGTCTATATTTGTGATAAAAAAAATTTCATGTCTATTCTAATCATTTTCTCTTATGCAAACTTCAAAAACAGCTACCACTTGGTTAGTTATATATAGAGTTAATTTCACGTGGAGGCAGTTTATGAGTTTCTCTATCATAATAAGGCAGTTTGTTATACACAGACAGTTTTTGAGTGAAAAGTCTTAAATGGTCCCTGGAAATGGTGTAACTAGCATAAATTTTTGGGTACCCTTATAGTTAGGTTTAGTTGCTCTTTTTTTTATTTAAAATTCAAATTTTGCTTTTTCTGCTTTATGGTTATGTATCCAAGACACGAAAATAAACGGTGTTTTAATTTTGCTTTGTATCATTATTGGGGGTCTTTTTGTTTTCCCTTTTCCCAGAATTATAGAGCATCGAACCAGTGAGAAAAAAACAGAGAGGGGATAAGAGACTACGAATCGAAGCTTAAATCACTTGTTGCGTTTTCAGATTTGTAGATGTCTAGTCGAAGAAAAAGGAGGGGTAAAGAAATTGCGGGAGGTAAGCGGTTGTTTGGTCCAAAGACATACTTCGATTTGAGTTACTGTGTTAATTTTTTTTTTTTTTTTTTGCCTTTCTATTCCAGGAGGAGGCGATGGTGACGAAGTCGACGAGAAACTCCCTAAGCGGCTATTTGCGACATACCGTTTTCTCGACCGCCGGTTGAACTACTACTCAACAATCGATCTTCTACTGTTTGAAGTAGTATGTGTTATTTTGTTTGTACGGATTTGTGTTATTGGTGGTCTGTAAACTTATTTTGGTGTTTGGGATAAACGAAGATTGGAAAACGTTGATGTTTAGAGGTATTTTGTTAAATGTACAATATGGATTCATATGCTAAGATAGAATGTTAGTGTATGATGGTGTACACCTTGAAAGTGTACACTGTTACATGGATTCATATGCTAAGGAAGTAGGTTTTGATGGTGTACACATTGAAGGTGTACACTCTTGCATGGTTTGGTGTATGTACATATCAAAGTTCTTGTGTACGGGTGGATGATTGGTATTGTACACGAAAAAGAAAGTAAAATGTGAACACATGAGAAGTTTTTTGATTACACGTGGATGAGTGGCAGAGGTGAAGAAAACTCAAAAATGTGTACATAAATGTGTACAGGCGTGTACAATGTATCTGTATGTGGAGACCACGAAACATGTACGCTTAAAGTCATTTGTGTACACGTGTACAGAGGTGGTCGTGTAAAAAATGTACACTGCAACATGGAAGGGAACCCTGCAATGGATGTGTAAACCATTGTTTTGTTTTAATGGGTTTTACTTAAAAGTGGTTGATGGTGTTAATGCAATATTAAATATTAAAAGACGAAGTAAAAGGGATTTGATAGTGGACATTGTAAAATATGGGTTGCTGTTGTACACATTAAAAGTTCTTTGTTTGCAGGTGGAGGAGTGATAGTGTACACGTTTTAGAGAAAACTGTGTGGGCAACGTACAATGTAGTTTATGTACACCCTAGCATGGTTTGGTGGGTGTGGATATCAAAGTTCTTTGGTGTAGAAGTTGATGAGTGGTATTGTACGTGGATGAGCAGTGTACGTGAATAAAGCAATAAATGTGTACACATTGCAAAACATGTAGAGTAATTTTAAAGCCAAACATGTAAGATCTGTGCACCATAAAAGACCTTAATTTATATGAATACTGTCAAACATGTACACTGGATTGAAAAGTGTACACCCTTAAAGTTCAGTGTCTACATGTGTACACATTGGATAGTGTACAGAACCACATAGTGTGTTTGATAGAATGATTGTACATACTAACTTCCAGTTTAATGACGAGTAACTGCGGTGGATTCTGTTTTTTGTAAACCAAGAGATGTACATGTGTTGTGGTGTGTACACAAACCGTTATCCCCAATAGACTGTAGTTTCATTGTATCCACATAGACAAAACCCACATGGATCGGTGTACACACTATAAGGAGCGAGTGTCGACAGAATTCTGCGATGAATTCTTCTATTTGTAAACGAAGAGATGCACATGTGTTCTGGCGTGTACACAACCATTATTATGCTGATAGACTCTCCAGTCTTGTTGTATCCACATGGACACATATGACATAGATCGGTGTGCGCAGTATATGGAGCGAGTGTCCATGGAGTATCTCTGCGATGGATACTTCAATTTTATCGAGTGTCTAAAGAAGTGTCCCTGCGATGGATATGCTTCAATGTTAATATCTGTGTACTATACATAATCTGCACGTGTACAGTAGAAGTCCCGTATTTCGTAGTATCAAGGAAAAAGCCTTTTTTTATGTGAACACCGTAGTAGGTGCAGCTGGGTTTCTTATAAAAATGTATAGTGTCCATTGTAGAGCTTGACATGTTAAACAGGGCTTGATGTTGTACAGGTGGCTATTAAGTACTGTACAGGAAAAACACATGTACAACTGTTGGTTTACAATGTATTCTGTTGGTTTACAATGGAAGTATCAATTGCAGAAAAAACTACAATAGATACTTACTCTCGATGGATACTTACATTCAAGTCCATCCACACCGTATACCTACCCCCCGGGAACCACCAGATGTACATGTGCTTTTCCTGGACAGTACTTAGTGTCCATAGGTCCAGTACTTCTTAGAGTGTCAACCTGTGAAACCTGTGTACACCACTTAACCATTTTTCCAGCTTAACTCCTTCCCACATGGAGGTTGCTAGGTCTATGATGTACAAAGCATCTAATGGACCATTCTTCCTTAGTTCCAGCTCTCCTATCCAGCCCTCAAGAATGTAAACCTCAATTTTAAGCTTATGGTACGCGTGCACACCGATGCCACAAAACATTTGTATATGTCTCTATCATGTACACCACTTAGTATCCACGTGTACACCAAACTGTGTAGAGTGAAGCCACAAACATCTGTACATGTCTCTATCATGTACACCACATAGTATCCATGTGTACGCTGACACTGTGTACATCTGTAAAAATAGACGTACATGTTTCCATAGCCTTACATGTTCTTCTTTGTACACTATATATTATCCACTCATCCACGAGTATACCATAAACCCTCAGAGATGTGTACACCCAATGTGCACACCTTCTTGAAAATGTGTACACCTTCTTGAAAATGTGTACATCTGTACATGTCTCTATCATGTACACCACTTAGTATCCATGTGTACACTAAACTGTGTACACGTGGATACGTTTTTGCCCACTAAGTAAACACTTGTACATCTGTGCGTCTTCCATGGTCGTATAGTGTACAAGGAAGAACATGTAAAGCTATGGAAACATGTAGGTCTATTGGTATATAATGGGACTACATGTTTGATGGTGTACATTTCGGTGTACATGATAAAGACATGTACATATGTTTGTGGTTTCGGTGTGCACGTTTGGGAATAATCCCAAAATTTTAAGTCGGTGTTGAATGGTGTATAAAAGAAAGCATGTTGATCTGTTGGTGTGCAATGGTGTACACGCGTCTATGCGGTACGTGTCCATGCGGATCATTTAAGAAGATGTGAATGTTTCATAGTTGTGAATAAATATAGATTTCCATGTTGCTGATCATTTAAAAAGGTGAATGATTGGTGTAGATGTAAACCGAGGTAAAATTATGTATATGTGGCTATTCATTGGTTGGTGTCCATGTGGACAAAAGATTTATTGTACACATAGCATATATAATAATGAGACGTTATTAGTTATGACTATAAATGAGCAATAATGTACATGATGAATTAGTGAACGTGTACATTGTACAATGGCTAATGTGAGAAACTAGAAAATGATAAACGTGTACATGAAGAAGTATGGTAGTGTACATACAAACAGGCATGTAATTGTCAGAGTACATGAAATTGTTCTCCAAGTTAATCAAAGACATCGCGGGGAAAACCGATACAATCCTTGGCATCTTATTTTCATCTGTTGCAAATTTTCACAGGAAATCGCAGAATTTTCATTCGCCAGGTATAACCATGCAATAATCTTCCATGGGAAACATGTAAATCATTACAATAATTCTAATATTATGTACTAAGCTATTTAGATTATAACTTAAATAAAACAAACCTGAATTGGGAAAGCCTGATAAATAGATTAAGGGTGGTTAATGCTCTTGGAATTACTGAGTGATAAATTAAGGTTTGATTGTTTCTGTGACTATGGGAAAAAAAGGTTGATGAAGATAAAAATAATGAAGATAAAACTTGTAATCTGGATCATTAAAATTCATAGTATAAAATTAAATCCAATGGATAAGAAGAGAGACAGATATAAGTCTTGTTAAGTGGGCAGCTTTAATCTAAACCACTGATAAGGAAGAGAAATGTGTGGTTCTGGTTTGTTCCCGCTAATACACAATTTTGTTTGATTTTTTTAGTCAACGATATAGTTAAGGAAGAAGAGAAAAGTAACTAGTTTTTAGAAAAAGAAGAGAACTGTTAGCAAAAAAGTGTCTGAGTAGTCTAATGTGTCCTATAGTGTTAATAGAAACATAATAACTGCCCCTGAATGTAATATTTTCTTATATATATAAACAATACGAGACATTGAATCCCGGGATTGTTCATCGCCGGGCTATTGTAATCTGTTTCACGTTGTAATAGAACTACCAGTGTTTAAAAAAAAAAAAAAAACAAAACGAGACAATTATGCAAACTTCAAAAACAGCTACCACTTGGTTAGTTATATATATATATATATATAAAATTGAAATGATAATAACTATATATTGCACAATATAATTTAAAAGAGTATAAATATTAACAACTATTGAAAAGTTTATAATGGTTTGAAGAAAAAAACTGATGTGACAAATGTAATGTTGAAAATTATCAACAACCTTAAAAAACAAAAATAAATCATTTTTATATGATGTAGCAAATTTTGATTGCACCAAAATATTAAGTTTATCTCTCAAATTTTAATTATAACACAAATAGATAGACGAAAACAATTGTAAAAAACTGATTTCCATCTCAATTATTTAATATTAATTATTTCATAATAGTTCTAATTATATATATATATATATATTTTATATTAAAATACATCATTTTCATAATCTGTAAATAGATATTTGTTTCATTTTATTTGGACACAGAAATAAAATACATTTTTACTAAATTTTTGTTATTAGCTCCCATTTTTTTTTTGTTTTATCACTAAACATTCTTTAATGAAATGGATCCCAATAATAATTATTTTAATCCAAGTTTTTTTCTAGTATTTATTTATAATATGTAATCACAAAGGCATATAATAAATGTGTGAATACAATTGGTGGAACATAGTGTCGTAATTTTTTAAACAAAATTATTGAAGAAAATAAAAATTGAATGAGGGTTAAATTATGATATGGAAAAAAAAAAGAAGAACATGATATATAAGAGAGATGATGATGTATATTGAAAATATATTATCCTAAACATGTAACCAATGCACATACTCTAAAATATAATGATTATTATCTAATTGTTATGAAAGAAGCTCTAATACTGTATTACTTATTTAATTGGTACTAAATGATATTTCGGCTTCAAATAAATGAGTAGGTGAGTCACACCAACTATCACCACCGTGTCAAAACCTTATCCAGTAGCTCATATACAGCTGGACACCTCCTTGTCGCACGTGTCAACCCATAAAAACCCTAAATCCCCAAATATTTACGAAAAAACAAACTTTCCTCTTTCTTCTCTTCCTATTGGACTTCGACAGAGCAGATCGAAGAATCTCTAATCCTATTTTTTCCTTCTCCGTTCTTTGCTTCCCCGACAGATTCAACGAAGCTGTAAGAGAACCCTAGAAACAAAAATTTGAATTTATCATCTACGGAGCTGCAACCTGAGTTTTGGTTTCTGTCTGATCTGTCTGAGATAAAGAAAGGACGTGTCTTTGCATCGTTGTCTCAACTTTCTCTAAAATTTAGGTAGAATCCTAGCTGGACTTCCACATCGGTCTGTTTTTTTGTTTTCCTTTTCTCTCTCTCTATGCAAACGCTTTTGCATGTATACTCTGTGTTGTTGAACTTTGATTGAATTCGTTAATATAATTAAGTAATTAGATGTTGTGTAGGAGAAATTCATGCATAGTTCATGTAGTTTAAGTATTGGTGGTTTTGTTTCTGATGTAACATATGCTTCATGTACTTTGAGTTGTGGGTGAGTAAATCCTCTGTTTCAAAACCTCTGTCTTGACAGATTCTTGCTTCCTTTGTAGCATGGAGATTTTGGATTTCGAGAAAAGGGTGTACGTTGTCTTTGCCTTGTTTATAATATCGGTTTTGGGTTTGCTCCTCTTGGGTTTTTGTGTCTGTAGTGTGTAGTCATGTTCCTATATTGGAACAGAAGCTTTATCCTTTTGAGTTGTGAATCCTCTGTTTCAAAATCCTTGTCTTGACAGATTCGTACTTCCTTCTTTGTAGCTAATGGGAACGAGCGAGGAAAAGACGCCATTTAAGGCTTCCAAACCAGCATCCTCGTCACAGGTTGATCATTCTCTTTTTCATGTCTCTAACAATTTCATAGATACAGAAAGAAACTATAAAGTTGGGTTACAATTTTTCATTAATTTACTTGTATTTGATGGAAAGTACCTCTTGTTTGCAGGACATTCCTCCCACTCCGTATTCAGACTGGTCAAACTCAGTGCAGGTTCGTATGTAATGCACAGCTTTAGCTACTTGTTTTTTAGTTTTCGAGACTGCAGAACCTAACAATGTACTCATATCTTTAGGCTTATTATGGCGGAGGAGGTACTCCAAGTCCGTTTTTCCCATCCCCAGTTGGATCTCCTAGTCCTCACCCTTACATGTGGGGTGCTCAAGTAAGCTTCCTAGAGAAAACAAGTTTTTATCTTTGTGTTCTGATGACACTTACACGAGTTTTATTCATTCTTGTTCAATACTTTCCAGCACCATATGATACCGCCTTATGGGACCCCAGTTCCGTACCCAGCGATGTATCCCCCAGGGACAGTCTATGCCCATCCTGGCATGCCCATGGTACTAATCTCCATACTATTAACACCATTCTACTTATCATTTATAGCTTCTGTGTTTATAGCTTCTGTTACACGGAAAAGATACTCGCATAGACTAATTATAACTTGCTTGACACCCTTCTGTTGTAGCCTCAGGCTTCAGGTCCAACCAACACGGAGACCGTCAAAGATAAAGCCCCTGGCAAGAAGTCAAAGGGGAACATGAAAAGAAAAGGTGGAGGAGGTGAGAAGGCGCCTTCTGGTTCAGGGAACGATGCTGTATCTCAAAGGTAATACCTAAGACGCTCTATTCAATGTGTTACTTATTGTAATTGGTCTTCTCTGTATTAGAATTATTGTAATTATGATTGTGCAGTGACGAAAGTGTCACAGGTGGTTCATCTGATGAGAACGATGACAATGCCAACCACCAGGTATTGATATGAGTCTGACGTGTGTTCGTTTGCTTCAATGCTCTTTGTGATGTTAAACTGAGTTTCATGTTAATGTAGGAGCAAGGTTCAGTTAGAAAGCCGAGCTTCGGACAGATGATGGCTGATGGTAAGTTTTCACCGCCACAAGCTTGTGGTTCTCCCTGCCTTGTGTTCTCGATGTTTCTCTTGACGTGTTATAGTTTCTGTAAAACAGCAAGTTCTCAGAGTAATACTACTGGTGAGATCCAAGGTTCCATGCCCATGAAGCCAGTGACCCCGGGGACCAATCTTAACATGGGGATGGACTTATGGTCTTCTCAGCCTGGCGTAGCTGTGAAGGTCAGAGCAAATCATCATTCATCTTATCTTCACTTGCAAAATAGCTTCTTTGGTTATAAACTCATGTGTTTACTGCTCAGCAGGATGAAAGAGAGCTCAAGAGGCAGAAAAGGAAACAGTCTAACCGTGAATCCGCTAGGCGGTCAAGATTGCGGAAGCAGGTAATCTTATTATTATTATCTCTGTGTTAGTATCATTATACTATACTTGCTTCTGATGTAAACCTCACTACATTAATCACCGTTTTGAATAGGCGGAATGCGAGCAGCTTCAACAGAGAGTAGAGAGTTTGACGAGTGAGAATCAAAGCCTTAGAGATGAGTTACAGAGACTCTCTGGCGAATGTGAGAAGCTCAAGACTGAGAACAACTCTATTCAAGATGAGTTGGTAAGAGTGCATGGACCAGAGGCCGTAGCTAGTCTAGAACAGAATGCTGCTGCGTCTAAAGATGGCGAAGGAACACATTAACACTTAAGGAAACATGTAACTTTATAAAGGATTATTGGGAGTTTCAACAAAGGACAAAAACTTATTCGAGATTTACGTGACCAAACAATCGTTTTGACATTTATGTGTAATAGTGTGATTCAACATAAGGCTGTAATGACTACACTTGTTTGATTTTACTAGTCTTCATGATCAGATTCAGATTCTGAATCATGGATTGTTGCCGTTGATAGTTCTGGTTCGGGACGACTGTTTGAGATTTCTCCTTGTTGTTGGCTTGGTGGTGCAACTTCATTGGCTGTTGAAACCACAAGCATAATAACATTATATACAGTAACAAAGTTGTAACTATTTGAGGACAGGACATTTAGAGTGTGGGAAGCTAACCTGATCCCAAGATTTTGACGATCATTGATCGCACAAATAGTATTTCTCCTTGGTGTGACCTAACGACCTTGACCTGCAAATGTTGTGCGTGTTTATAAAGCGTTTGTAAAGTAACTCAAGGATGCAGAGTCGTCTGAGTTATGAAGAAAGCAACAACGTACCATCTCCTCATATAGTCCATCCACAAGTCGATCCACTCTAGCCTGGTGACGTATTAGGAAAGGTCGAAGGTGGTTGTTATAAACTTGTTTCGCTCCCTATCCAAGAAGGAAGCAAATTGATGATTACAGAGGGTTAATAAAGCTTCTTTGTATAGTTAAATGATGATAACAAAGAGATTGGAAAAGTACATCAATGGTGGGAAGTTGAAGCCAGACGAGGAACGCAAACTTTGCATGATAATATAGCGGAAACCTGTAAACCCCAGAGTTTATTGAATATGAATACTCTACTCATGATATCTTGATAATTGTATATAGTTTAGAGATGTGTACCAAGAAATGAGCTTGTCCGTGAACACTTCAACAAGGCTGAAAGAACCAAAAGCTGCAAAAAAGGTGGAAGGGAGAAGGAAAAAAAATAAATCAAATTGCCATGTGAAACAAAGCCGAGAGAGATAGTGACAAAGAGCATAAGAACAGTTGAAGAGATGAGGAAAAGAATTAAAAAAAAAGTCAGACACGATGATCTCAACCTGCCCAGTAAATAAGCCATTTTTGTTGTTCATTCTGATCTCTATTCTCAATGGCCTTGAAAGTGGAATACACAGGCAACCCAATGCCAATGGAACAGCTGCAGGAAACAGAGATTCAGACACATTTCTAGTAGCTATACCTTTTAATAGAGTAAAGAACCCAAAGACAACAAGAAAACAAAACTTCTATATTGATACAACAAACAAACAAACACACAAGATTCCCCCAATAAGGGATTGAAACCGTTGACCACTCGACAAAGCAGATCACACGAATTAGAGAATTTGCTTAATCAGATTCATAATCTCATTGATCACCAATCCTATCAAATCCTTACTCCAAACCATATTGGTATTACAATTAGATGGCTAATGCTATCAAGTATCTATCACCTTATAATAAGAAGTTGCTAATAAGAAGAAGAAAAAAAGAGTCACCATGCTGTACGAAGTACGATATTGGAACTAAGTGGTGAAAGCAGTACTCGTAATCCGACCTGAAATTTCCAATTGTTACAAAAACAAAAACAAAAACAAAAACAAAAACAGAATACATTAAATTAAAACAAGTATGAGAACTCTCCGGCAGTAATCTAAATTGACTTGACCAGCCAGTACAATCCATAAAGACCTAAATTTTTCGATGATCAGACAAAACCAGCAGGAAAGGTTACCGTAATTTTGACTTCGGACAAGGGAATACGATGAAAGGAACATAGTCAACTGAGTAATGATCAAGTTTTGTCATTGACACGAACAAAATCCTCAAAAAGACGGATCAGAAAGAATACCTCGTTGGTGAAGCCGGATCCGAGAAGCGCCATAGATGGAATCTGTGAAGCAAATCCGTTCATCGGAGATTTGTACGACGGTTTACCAGATTGACCACGAACTCAGTTTTACACACTCGTAAAAGGTTACTTTCCCCTGTTTCTGGATTGGGAATATTGAGTGATTTTGAAAGACTCTATCCCAGTCAGACACTCCCATATGAACTTTTTTTCCTTATTTAAAATAGAAACTTCCCTGTTACTTTTTTTTGTAAACTTCTCTGTTACTTTAAAAAAAAAAAAAAAATCTCTGTTACTTGAAGAAACGCCCGTTAATCAACTTCATTAGATGATTTGTACAATCTTGTAGTCTTTTGTCTACAACAACTCAAAGTTCACAATGTTTTTATTTTTTTGACATCAAGTTCACAATGTTTATCGCTGATATGTCTTGGTTATACATATATGGGGGAGGCATTTGTTTGAAATTTTTCACTACGTAGAACCAGCACGTGGACTGTTTATGAGGACCATGTAATCAATGTATGATATGATGCATCTGATATGTTTTTGAGATTTTTGACTTCGCACCTAGTTACCTCTTTGCTATGTTTTAAGGGGAATATATATGAAATATAATTAGTATGTTTTATAATTTTTTTTTTTTTTTTGTAACACATGTTTTATAATTTATAAACACTTTTCTGTTAACTTGTACACACATAGCTTCAGATAACAACTAAATATCATGGACTTAGCTCAATTTCAATGCCGATTACAGAATCTCATCGCCGAAAAAGTGATTAGAATGACAATCTAAATTCTAATGCAGTCCGTATAGTTGGTTGGCACTCACGAGTCACATGAATCTGAGTAACTTCTCAACCAGTAAGCTTATATAAGAGCATTCAAATGTTTGTCCCAAACAAATTTTACCACATGTTTACAACTATTAGAGCAGATAAGAGACCCATATGCGCATATGCCATCGTAAATTATGCATATCGCTGTATTTATTGGTAATTTTGTCATCTATCTTAGGGATATACAAAAGTTCAAACATCTTTAAAATATATCAACATACGCATTTATTCTTAGATAACGTTCGAATACATAAAAATTCTGTATTTTGGGAAGACGCCGTATTATCCAATACCATAGGGCTAACTGAAAAACATGTACAGCTTATGTTGACGACATCATAATAACATATGATCGCGCAACTATAAAAAGTTTTGAACATAAAATTGCTATCTTGTTAGGTGTCCAATGAATTGGAAAAACGATAAGAAAATTAGACAGGCGGGAACATCAAAAGCATTAAACGATAAATCGTATATGACACCACAGAAGTCATGCATGGTAACACAACTTCAATGACAAAAATTACAATTTCAACCCATGACATATAATTGGTCCTGCGATATAAACTATGCATCTCTTTTGTTATTATTTAATACATTATCACCAACGGTTCTTATCAGCCCAATATCTCCATGTATTTTAGCGGGTAATTTGAATTCCTATCACAGAACCATGCACTCAAGCACGTGTCCAGACAACTAAGACACGTAGTGATTGTGATCTCTTGAGTTCTCTCTCCCTCTCATCACCTCCCGTTCCTTATATTATAGTATGTGTAGACGCATAACATTGAATAACACATAAAGTAATAAAAATCACATAGAGATGATTAGGTTTACGGTATTTTCACTCTTTGTTCTACTCTTTCTCTTATTCGTTTGCACTGAGTCTTCGGCCAAGACTGCTAAGTATGATGAGTCTGATGACTCGGACGAAAACGACGTCGCCGCTGTACCGTCATGTTGTGGGTTTTCGTCGCCTCTTCTGATCAAGAAAGATCAATGGAAACCTGTCTTCGAGACAACGCTTGGGCTGATCTCAACCGTTCAAATAGGCGATGGATGCGGCGGGATGGGTCCTTACAAAATACATTCCATAACGCTGGAACCAAACGCGCTTTTGCTCCCTCTTCTTCTTCATTCCGACATGGTCTTCTTTGTCGACTCTGGTACATATCTAAACTGTTCCCGTGTCATGTATTTAGTCCAATTTTGTGTTGATAAGAAACGATTATCTTGCTCGGTTTGGTTAAGGTTCAGTAGAGCCGGTCTTGGGACATAAGCCAACCCGGGACATAGACAAATGATACATTGGTCTATGGTCTACAAAAGTTTTTAAAATAATTTAAATAGACATTAGATTCCTAAATTTGTGAAAAACAATTATTTAAAAAATAAAAAATAAATTGCTTATAATCCCCAAAATCCCAACACATACATACGGTTGTTATGGTTTGGTTAGCATTATGTTGAATCTGGATTTGTAATTGTATAGGAAGTGGGATTCTGAACTGGGTCGAGGAGGAAGCGACAAGTACTGAGATAAGACTAGGGGACGTTTACAGGCTACGTCCCGGTACAGTTTTCTACTTACAAAGCAAACCGGTTGATGTCTTCCTTGGAACCAAACTTAGGGTTTACGCAATCTTCTCCAACACCGAGGAATGTTTACATGTAAGATATGTCTCTTTTATATATGTTCTTGGTATATATATATATTTATATATCTTCTTATTTGTGGAGTTTTATATATATATGGATGCAGGATCCTTGCTTTGGTGCGTATTCAAGTATCACAGATCTCTTGTTTGGTTTTGATGAGACAATTCTCCAGTCAGCTTTTGGGGTATGTATTAGGGATGATACTTGTGGTGCAAGATAGGAATATATGTATACCTTGCTACTCATGTTAATCAAATAGATGTTATTTTTGGTTGTGATAAGTGTGATTAATTAACTATATTCGTTTTTTATTAGGTTCCTGAGGAGATTATAGGGCTGATGAGGAACCGTACACAGCCACCATTGATAGTGCAAGATAGTCTGAGCACACCTGGTGAGGCAGCCAACACCAACACCAATACATGGCAGCTCCAGACGCGATTACTCAAACTATTTTCGGGAGATGTGGAGAACAAGAAGAAGGAAAAGAAGGAGAAGAAAAAGAAGAAGAAGACAAAGAACGCAAAGACATTCAACGTATTCGAATCCGAACCAGATTTCCAAAGCCCTAACGGACGTACCATAACTATAAACAGGAATGATCTTAAAGTATTAAAAGGCTCGATGGTTGGAGTTTCCATGGTTAACCTAACTCAAGGATCAATGATGGGACCACACTGGAACCCATGGGCTTGCGAGATATCCGTTGTCGTGAGAGGATCAGGAATGGTTAGAGTCCTTAGGAACTCCATTTCAAGATCATCATCTGAGTGTAAGAACATGAGGTTTAAGGTAGAGGAAGGAGATATTTTCGCGGTTCCACGGTTACATCCAATGGCTGAAATGTCTTTCCTTAGTGACTCGTTGGTGTTCGTTGGGTTTACTACTTCGGCTAGGAATAATGAGCCGCAGTTTTTGGCTGGGAGGAGCTCGCCTTTGTGGTCGCTTGATAGGGAGGTGTTGGCTGCGTCGTTTAATGTGAGTGATTTTATGATTGAGGGATTGTTGGGAGCTCAGAAGGAAGCGGTTGTGTTGGGATGTCCTTATTGTGCGGAAGGAGAGTTTGAGAAGCTTAAAGGTGAAGAAGAGAAGAAGCCGTGGCCGCCTGAGCAACCGCCACAACCGTTCCAGCCGCAGCCACCGCAAGAAGAACCACAGCAGCCACCGCAACCGTTCCAACCGCAGCCACCACAAGAAACACCACAACCATTCCAACCGCAGCCAGGGCAAGAGGAACCACAAGAACCGCAAGCATCAAGGGAGGCGAAGATGAGAGATGAGGAGAGGAAGAGAGAAGAAGAAGAGGCGAAGAGGGAAGAGGAAGAGAGATGGGAACAAGAAGAGAAGTTGTGGCCGCCTCAGACTCAGTGGCAAGACGGAGAAGGAGGAGAAAACGCTTAGAGAATCTTTACGTTAAGAGTGTTTGGGTTGTTGTATATGGTCGAATGTTTGTTCTTGATGTCTCCTGTTTTTTTTCTTTTTCTGTATTATTTGTTAACGTATTTTGTATTTGCTTTCTTCTTTTTGTTTCAGTGTCTACGTTTATGTACTGTGTTTTGTTTTATTATTATGTTTTGTGTATGCGGAAGGTTAATAATAAAATTGGTAAGAGCGACCATGTTTGCTTCTAGTGTTTGATTAAATCTTTGGTTAAGTTACTTGTTACAGGAAAAAGAAAAACACTACTTGTTATCATCTTTGGTTAAGTTACTTGTTACAGGAAAAAGAAAAACATTACTTGTTTTTTTTTAACAACATGAATACTTTATTCAATCATAACGTAAATGGATAATACAAATAGTCAATTAACCAAACAGGAGGTAAATGATAAACTTGATACATAACATCATCCTCTAATCCCTTTCTTGCTATGACATCTGCAGCCTGATTCTTCTCTCTGTTAACGTGATCAATCGAACTCGCTGGGAGCAATCTCATCCAGTGATGGATATCAAACATCACATTACCCAAATCGATATGCTAAGATTTGTTGTTTATCACTCTAGTCAATTCCAGATTATCACTTTCAAACCAGTCTCCATCCTTTAATCCACATGCTTTGTAAAGCAAAGAGGAAACCATATGCCTCTGCAACAAAAGCATTTTTAATCTCCCGAGTATTAATCTTCATGGATGCAGCTCCTAAATACTTCCCTTTATCATCCCGAAGAATCCAAGCCACTGCAGAAAATTCTCTATTCATAGAATAATTCGCATCAAAATTACACTTAACCCAATGAGCAGGTGGTGGTTCCCAGTTTGAAATCCGAGAAATTCTAGTATTAAAACGTCTCTTCGTTAAACTCCTTGAAGCATTCCATTCTGCCCTAGCTAAAATTGCTCTATTAGCATCATCACTTGGTTGAGCATTCCTCTTACTAAAAAGAAATTCATTTCTAGACTTCCAAATAAACCACAAATTCCAAAAAAGAATGAGACCATGATCGTGAATATCACCAATATCCTTGACAAATTGAAACATCACGAAAAAATTCTCCTCCAATTCCTCTGTAAAAAGGCTATATATTGGAATATTAGAACACCTCCATGTAGCTTCCGCATAAGGACATTTGAATAAAGCATGATTTATTGTCTCTTCTTCCACACAACACCGTTGACACGTTGGATCTATATTTATTCCACAAGAATACAACTGAACAAAAGTTGCAAGAGCACCTGATAAACACCTCAAAAGAAAATGCTTTAACTTCGGTAAAATATCCAGTTTCCAGACTTGAGATTTTAAATTCAAAGAACCTGAAGGGGGAACAATAGGATCATCATCCAACAAATCATGAGTAATAGCCCAGTATCCCGACTTCACTGAGTAAGCCATATTCTTTGTATACGGCCACACATAGCAATCCTGGATCGCAAATTCAGACAACTTGATACTCTGAATCATACGACTTTGCTCATGAGTAAACATCAAATCCAACAGAGGAACATTCCAAGTCTTCTTGTCCTCCATTATTAGTTCAGCAACTTTCATATGAGGATTAGTGGTCGGGTACTGAAGATGACATGGTGGTAAGCTTGGAATCCATTTGTCAGACCAAACATTAGTTGAACAACCATTAGCAATAAGGGTACGCAGTCCCTTTTGCAACAACTCTTTACCAACCTGAATATATTTCCATCCATAGGAGGCTTGAGTTATATTCGACGACTGTAAGAATGTCGACGAATGAAAGTATCTTCCCCTATATAACCGATATAGAAGAGAAGAAGTATTATTAACCAATCTTCAAGCTTGTTTTGCAAGAAGAGCTTTATTAAAAGCATGAAGATCCCTGAAGCCCATTCCTCCTTCTTTCTTTGGTAAACAAAGACGTTTCCACGCCACCCACGATATCTTTCTCTTATCTTCAGACTTACCCCACCAAAATTCAGACAAAATAGAATTTATTTCATCATAAGTAGTTTTGGGAAGAAGAAAACAAGACATAGAATATACTAGCTTCGACTGGAGTACCGATTTTATTAATACCTCCTTTCCTGCTGGTGTAAGAAACTGATTAAACCAAGGAGATACCTGAGCTTTGACTTGATCAACCACCCCTTGAAAATCATTCACCTTACTGCTACTGAGTTGTTCAGGAAGTCCCAAATATTTGCCTCCACCTCCAATCTTGTAAATGTTAAGAATTTGTTGAATCCTGTGACGTTGGTGATCTTGAATTTTATCCCCAAAAATAATCGAGGATTTTGTAAGATTAACTTTCTGACCAGATATTTTTTCGTAACACTCCAGGATCCAAGCCATACACCTAACATTATTTTCATCAGCTTTGACAAAAAATAAAGAGTCATCCACGAACAACAGGTGGGATATGGTTGGACAATGTCTAGCTAGTTTCATGCCCTGAAATTCGTGAAGATCTTGAGCTCTGTCCAACATTTTACTCAATGCCTCAGCACACAGCAAAAACAAGTAGGGAGATAGAGAATAACCTTGTCTTATACCTCTTGAAGGCTGAAAATGACCATAGGGAGTACCATTTATTAACACCGAAAAAGAAACAGAGGTGATACAAGCCATAATCAGTTGAATCCATTTATGATCAAATCCAAGCAACTCCATGATATCCTTTAAGAACCCCCACTCGGCCACTCCACCCTATCATAAGCTTTGCTTATGTCAGTTTTAACAGCCATGTATTTCGTGGAACAATCCTTTTTAGTCTTGAGAGCATGTATCAATTCATGAACTACCAAGATGTTATCATGTATCTGTCTATCTGGAACAAACGCTGCTTGAGATTCTGAAATAACTTCCCCCAGACATCCTTGCATCCGAAGACATAAGAATTTTGAAATGATTTTGTATGCCACCGTACATAAACTGATCGGGCGATAATCACTCATACTTTTGCTTCAGTAATCTTCGGGATTAAACATATATTAGTATGATTGACCTTAGGGTCCATTACACCCGTTTCAAAAAATCGACAAACCATTGAACAAACATCAGGGCCAATGACATTCCAAAACTGTTGATAGAAAGCAGCCGTAAAGCCATCAGGTCCCGGAGCACGATCAGAACCAATCTGAGATAAAGCTTCAAACACCTCATCATCTGTAACTGGCCGAGTAAGCCAAGTATTCATCTCAGCTGTTACTTTTGTCTCAATAGTAGGAAGATAATTTCCTATGGGAGTCGTTGAGGTAGAAGTAAACATATCTGAAAAATACTCCTCTGCTATCTTACCTATCGTTTCATCCTTTACATGCAACATTCCATGTTTATCTTGCATATGCTTGATTTTATTCTGATTTTTCTTCATCTTTGTAAGGCCATGATAGAATCTCATATTACGATCACCAAGGTTCAGCCATTTATTTCTACTCTTTAATCTCCAAAACTCTTCCTCATCTTAGTATGCTTTGTTTAAATCACATCGCAGCTGATGGATGTATTCAATTGTAGCAGAGCTGTCGCAGATAGCTTGATCCAAAAGAGAACGTGTTTCCTTGATTCTCACAGAAGCATTAGTAACATGTTGACGCTTCCAACCAATCATAACCCCACGACAGTGATCCAACTTTCGCATCCAACCATCAAAACATCGCGAATCTTGCCAAGCCTCTGTTACTGTATTCACAAAACTATCTTGATCATATAATCTTTTATCATAACAAAACCAACCTTTCCTAGTTGTCTGTTGATAAGCAATCGAGATGATCATAGGCCTATGATCAGATTCTGCTATTTCTAAATATTCTGTTTCTGAAAAAGGATATTGATGCAACCATTCAGAATTAACAAGAACCCTGTCCAAGCAACATTCAATGATCTCTCTTCGTCTTCTACCAACCCAACTAAATGGATTACCTTTAGATTTTAAATCCTTCATATCACAGACGTTAAGCATAGTGTTAAAATCTCTGGAACTATTAAATGTCCTTGAACGTCCTCCCTTCTTCTCGCTTGGATGTGTTATCTCATTGCAATCACCACATATCATCCATGGACCCATTCTCGAGACAGCTAATCTCTGTAAACGTTCCCATAAGTGATGTCTATATTGAGGGTTTGGGTGACCATAAATACAAGAGAGATAAAACTTAAAAGCTTTATATTCCACATGAAGATCAACAAGACGTACATCACTTGAAATACATGAAACTGAAACATAGTTTTTCCATAAAACAGCTAAACCACCACCTAAACTTTGAGGAGGAACTAAGACCATCTGCTCATAACCCAAATAAACAGCAATATCACGGACATAGTCATTCTGATTCTTTATTTCAATGAGGAACAACAAATCTGGGAGATACAACCTTTGTAACTCCTTAAGACGTCGAACTGTCATGCGTTGCCCCAAACCTCGACAGTTCCACACCTCCACTCTCATGGGACCTCTGGTGGTATCGGGCCCACCGCGCCTCTGTCTATTGTACCTTCATTCAAGAGTTCCTGATCATCAGCATAGCTGGGCATTTTATCCGTTATATTTGATTCGATCCGTTATTTGTTTCGATTCGATCCGAAAATTACAGATATCCGTAAACTTTCGAATCAAAGCAAATACTAAAGTTCAATATCCGTTAAAATCGTAGCAGATCACAAATATTAAAATTTTGGAAAGCGGATATCCGATCCGATCCGTAAATATATAAATATATGTATATTTTGATTATATTTAAAATTTAATTTGTATAAAATTATATAATTATTATTCTAGCACATGATTATGAACAATTCTATTTCAAATTACTACTTATATAAAAGTATTTCATAAAAAGAGATAATTTTTTTTTGACAATTATATTTTTTTCTTAAAATTTGTATTATTATAATTGTAACTTAAACTTTAAAAAATTACAAAATCTATAAATTCACTAGTTCTTTTAAGTTTTATTTTATATATCATGCAAAAAAATATTTTTGCAAAGCAAATTTGTATCAAAATCTTAAGGTTATTTGTACTAATCAAAACGGATGAGATATCCGTAAATATTCGTAAATATCCGCAAATATCTATTTATTTTCCGGATATCCATTTTTCCGGATATCCATTTTTCCGGATATCCGTATTTTTTCGAAGCAAAGCAAATACCAAAATTAGATATCCGTAACATTCGAATCAAATCAAAAATACCTTAAAAAATCCGGATATCCGATCCGTGCCCACCCCTAAGCATAGTCTGCTTGAATCTTCTTCAAACCATTCCATTCACCAGACAAACGCATCCTCCCCACTGGAAACTTATCCACCGTTTCTGCATCATCACGGATTCTTTTTCCTGATGAACTTCCTTCACCAAGACATTCCAAAGTCGCAGGTATTTCATCATACCTTGTTTCCTCCACACAAGCAGCCAAAGTAGTTTTCTTACACGCACCAAGTTGTTCGTCCAAAAGAAAAGACCCATACTGACCCCCTCGAAAGTCTGAACTCCATCTTTCCTCCATTTCAAGAATGATATGATCTTCATCTTCCTCAGACACAGCTGCTCCTTTTTCCTTTTCCGTTTCACTCAACGATCCCCCAATACCAGAGAACTTCCTCTTTCTAGCCATACTTCCAGGCCCAAACGTGGAAACAAATTGATCCTTATCCAGATCCATGGGTGGTTGAGAGCAGAGTTGTTGCAGAAGAGCCAAGTTCGAACCCACATGATGACCACCTGATGCTTCAATAACCGGCCCTGGCGGAGCGATATCTCCTAAAACACCAGTATGAGGTTGAATTGCAGCTTCATCACCGCCTTCCTCAGGCATGTCTTCATCATCATCTTGATCATCATCATTGGCATCACCACCAGCATTCTCTATCGGATCGGTCGTTTTATCACTCTCATTTTCTTTTTAATTTCTTTATACGTCAAACGGTTATTCTATTACTTATTTTCTTATAAACATTTTTTATGTTATTAATTTTTTTTAAATTATTGTTATTTTTTTAACATGCTTATTATGCAATTACTGAAAAATATACTTATTGTCTAACAAAATACTATATAACTAAATTACGAATACTATAAATTCACGTTTGACCAAAATTATTTTGATTCGCTTTATGATATTCAGTATTTTTTACAGTATATTAACAAAAAAAAAATTCAATATTCTATATAATTCGTCTTTTTAGAAATTGAAATCCAAATTTTGTGGTATAAAATTATTAATAAATTATTAGTCAAATTATTTCCAATTTTAATTTCCACTATTTTAAATTGTTTATGAACCGGTTTACTCAAAACTAAATTTATGAACTCGAACATACATGGATTGGGCCGAAATAAAGACTCGGATCGGACTGACTGGTTTGGGTTCGGACAGGGCCGCATTTCCTTTTTTCGCAAAGTAAATGTCGTGGCTGACGTGTCGGAATCCTTAATAAGACCGACCAAACAAGACATTGACGAAACTACCCTCTCCATTTCTCCCCGTCTTTATTTAATAACAGAACAACCGAAATTTGCCCTAAGGATTTTAGTTTTCTTCTATCATCCATATATCTCGACGGCAGAAACAAAGAGGAAACTTATCTTAAACCCTATCTCCGGTTAAAGCGTGCGTTACTACTTCACATCAAACAGATATGTCTGACTTCGAAGATCACGAGGGAAACGGCACAGCTGTTGACAACCTTGAGGCCGCTGATAACGGTGGTGGCCGCGGCGGCGAAATCGAGGATCAGTCAGACTCCAAATCTCAGGTACTTTGTGCTCTTTGATTACTCTACAACCTTGCATCTTCGATATTCTATAATGGATTTGATTATTAGAGATTCAAATCTATGTTTCTTAGCTTCTAATAAATAATCGATTTTTAGGGTTTAGAGCTTATTCGTTATGTCTAGAGTTTGTTTATAGGGTTTAGAGCTTATTTGTTTATCTACTTGCTTGAATATACGATTGTTGATTTAGGGTTTTGGAGTTTATTCGTTATGTGTAGAGATTTTTTTTTAGTTTGATTGATTCATAAATTTTTGAGTGACGATGATTTTTGTGTAGAGAGAAACGCGTGACAATGAAAGAGAGTCTTCAAGAAGTAAAGATAGAGAAAGAGAGAAGAGTCGTGATAAGGACTCTGAACGAAGCAGAGACAGAGATGTTGACAGAAGAGACAGAGACAAGGACAGGGATCGTGAGCGTCATCACAGAAGTAGTCGTCACAGGGATCGTAGTAGAGACCGTGGTGATAGAAGAGAACGTGGTAGTAGAGACCGTGATGATGACTACCGCAGAAGCCGTGACCGTGATTACGATAGGTGATTACCATATCTTTACAATTTATATGGTATCCTTTTTTATACTAATGTGGTGTTTTTAAAAAAAAAAAACTTTTAGGCGTAGAGATGACAGAGGAGATAGACGCCGTCATAGGTCTCGTTCTCGTTCCAAGGATAGATCTAGGCGCAGATCAAGGTCTCGATCTCCCTCAAAAAGGTAGCTTATCTTTCTGGCTCTAACTACTAGTTTGTGAAATGTTTTTTTTTTTTTTTATCTAAGAAACTTTCTTATATCAATCTATGTTCTTGCAGCAAGCGGGTCAGTGGATTCGATATGGCACCTCCAGCCTCTGCAATGTTAGCTGCTGGTGCTGCTGTTACAGGTATCCTTTTTGTCTCTTCTCATTAGCATAATGCAGAGTTCATTCCCACAATAGAACCTGCGAAATACATAGGCTACTCTCTTGTGTTTGTTGTTTTGTACATGGGATAAAACGTTAGAACTAAGAGCTTTTGGTTGTTTGTGTTTCTTTTTTTCTCTTTTCTATTTTGGTAAGGTGTGGGCTGGTTAGCTTCTATTTACAAGGCGGAATTGCTACAATTGTTTTATGGGTACTGCTAATCCTCAGTACTTATCGCTGGTTTTGTTCGCAAATGATTTCTTGTGAAAGTATTATATCGTCGTCATATCGTCTTTGCTTTCTCAGGGAGGGTAAAATAGGTCTTCTTATATTTATTCTTCTCATGCTCTTTCTCATTTTGTAGGCCAAGTTCCTCCTCCACCACCAACTCTTCCCGCGGCTGGAATGTTTAACAGCGTATTTCCCTTACAGACTGGACAGGTCCGTGATCTTTACCCTTTTAAAATTATGTATTGAGTTCTTTCTTAAACTAAATACTCTGTATGTCCTGCAGACATTTGGGGGACTCCCTATGATGCCAATTCAGGCTATGACACAGCAGGTTAGCTTTGGTTTTCGTGTATACGTTATATATGCGATTTGTTTATAATTATCTGTTTCTAACCATGTCTTCTTGCTTAATTTTTGTGACTTCAGGCGACTAGGCATGCTCGCAGAGTCTACGTTGGTGGGCTTTCCCCTGTGGCAAATGAACAGGTTAATATCCACTTTTTTTTTCACTTAGATATATGTTCCAGCATTTGCTTGATACTGACATTGATTTACTTTCGTGTATTACAGTCTGTGGCTACATTCTTTAGTCAAGTTATGGCTGCTGTTGGGGGAAACACTGCTGGCCCAGGTGATGCCGTTGTTAATGTTTACATAAACCACGAGAAGAAGTTTGCTTTTGTGGAGATGCGATCTGTTGAAGAGGCTAGTAACGCCATGTCCTTGGACGGGATTATATTTGAGGTACGATTTTAATATTCACCCTTCTACTAAAGTATTTGGTTGTTGTTTAGGTGCTGGAGGTATGTGAATCATATTTTTTTTATCTTTCCCAGGGAGCTCCAGTGAAGGTGAGGAGACCTAGTGACTATAACCCATCTCTAGCTGCACCTCTTGGCCCAAGCCAGCCCAGTCCCCATCTAAACTTAGCTGCTGTTGGTCTGACTCCAGGTGCTTCTGGTGGTCTCGAAGGTCCAGACCGTATCTTTGTTGGTGGACTTCCATATTACTTCACCGAGCCACAAGTCAGGGAGCTGTTGGAAAGCTTTGGAGCCCTAAAAGGGTTTGATCTTGTAAAAGATCGAGAAACTGGAAACTCTAAAGGATACGCCTTTTGTGTGTACCAAGATGTTGGTGTTACAGATATTGCGTGCATGGCTCTAAATGGTATAAAATTGGGTGACAAGACTCTCACTGTGAGACGTGCTAATCAGGGAGCAATGCAACCGAAAGAACAGGAGAGTGTATTGTTGCAAGCACAGCAACAAATTGCTAATCAGGTAAGCTCTTTCCGTGTCAACAGATTGAGTTATGTCTCTTTGTGGTTTATCAATTGAAAGGCTTGTGTTTTTTTTTTCTCTTCTTTCAGGTGAATATGTTCCAGCCAGGTCCGGCGGCAACAACAGTTGTATGTTTGACTCAAGTTGTTACTGAGGATGAGCTTAAAGATGATGAGGAATTTGAAGATATAATGGAAGACATGAGACAAGAAGGCGGAAAGTTTGGTAAGAGATTTATATTTTATTGCATTTTATCATTATCCATTTTGGAGATATAAAGATTTTTAAAAAAGCATATTGATTTATCTCTCTGTTTTCTTTGGTTGTATATGTCTGTTTTACAGCCTTATGCTATAAAGAATCAGCTCCTAACATACTGAGACTGGAGACTGCATAAACCCCTATCTAATTTTTCTATTCATAAATGGCTACTCTTCTTAGAAGAAAAACAACTAACGTTTCTTGTCTCTGTGTTTTCTTGTCCTGTGTATTTGGAATGTTTGTTGTTTAACTCTTAAAATGCAGGTTCGTTGACCAGCGTTGTGATTCCGCGTCCCAGCTCCAGCGGTGAGCCAGTGCCAGGCCTTGGCAAGGTTTGTACTCAAAACCTTAACTTTCTCTCTTGTAAATTTTGCGATTTTGTGGGGATCTCAGTGTTTTGATATTAATCTTACATGGATGCAGGTTTTCTTGAAGTATGCTGATACAGATGGTTCGTCGAGGGCAAGAAACGGGATGAATGGTAGGAAGTTTGGAGGGAACGAAGTGGTTGCTGTGTTTTACCCAGAAGACAAGTTTGATCAGGGAGAGTACGGAGCCTGATGCTCACATCCTTGTTTGTTTACCTTTTAAGTATTTTGCTTTAGTTGAAGACACTCTCTTGTGTGATTTTAAGACCAATATATGGTTTTGATACATTTTGTTTGCTATAAAACTCTTGGATCTTACCAATCAAGTCTTTCTTTTGTTCTCTTTCGGACACGTTCTTCAGAAACATCTATTATCCAGAAGAACGTTCAATCACTAATGGTTACTAAAATTTCATTAATAGTTGCCAAAAAATAGAAATTTATTAATATCTTCACACGATAAAGAGATGGAGTTGGAGAAATGGACATAAAATTAGTAAACAAAGATTTTTTTTTATATTTGCTAAAAAAAAATCATTAGTTATGCAGTTATTCATATTTCGTAATTTAGCCAATAATAAAATAAATGACATATTAAGTATAATAATAATTGTTAATAAAACTTATTTTAAATTGAAAATATCCTCAAAGAAATTCTTTAAAACGTCAGATATGAAATCTACCAGTTATCAAAATTAATATATATAAACATGATATAATATTTTAAAAATTGGCATAAATTTTGTGTAAAATTATTAGTTATTATAATACTAATACATAAGTAAATCGCCACATAACACTTTGTAACGTAAATGTAATTCCATTGTAAAATCGGCTAATGATTCAGTTAATTGTTGACAAAAACAAACAGTTTAATTAATTATAATAAAATAATGATTCAATATTAGAAAAATATTTGCAAAAAATCTTAAACCCTAAAGCTCCTCCTTTTCTCCCTTCCCCTCTCCACATTTCCTCACCTCCTCTGCAAAATGGCTGCATCTCGTCTCTCCCTCCGCCACCTCCGCCGCTTCACCACAGATTCCACCACAACCACATTAACAACCCCCAAGATCTCCGCCTCCAAAGCCAAAAGCATCCTCCGCAAACAACACGACCCGGACAAAGCCCTCGAGATCTACTCCAACGTCTCCAACCACTCCTCCTCCCCCGTCTCCTCCCGCTACGCCCAAGAGCTCACCGTCCGCCGCCTCGCGAAATGCAACCGATTCTCCGACATCGAATCCCTAATCGAGTCTCACAAAGACGACCCACGAATAAAGGAGGAGCCTTTCTACTCCACACTCATCAGATCTTACGGCCGTGCATCCATGTTAGATCACGCCGTCAAGGCTTTCGAGGAGATGGGTTTGTACGAGACGCCGAGAACAGCTGTTTCGTTTAACGCTTTGTTAACGGCTTGTCTTAATTCCGGGAAGTTTGAGAGAGTCCCCCAACTGTTCGACGAAATGCCTCAGAGGTTTAGTTCCATTATCCCCGATAGAGTTTCTTACGGGATATTGATTAAATCTTATTGTGATTCTGGGTCGCCTGAGAAGGGTATTGAGATTATGAGAGAGATGGAAGGTAAAAGAAACATGGAGGTTACTACAATTGCTTTCACTATTATCTTAGGCTCTTTGTATAAGAATGGGAAAGTTGAGTTAGCTGAGGGGTTGTGGAACGAGATGGTGAAGAAAGGCATTGAGATTGATAGTGCGGCTTACAATGTTCGTTTAATGAGTGCTCAGAAGGAAGGGCCTGAGAAAGTTTGGGAGTTGATTGAGGAGATGAGTGTTAAGGGCGTGAAGCCTGATACGATTAGTTACAATTATCTTATGACGGCGTATTGTGAGAAGGGGATGTTGGATGAGGCTAAGAAAGTGTTTGAAGGGCTTAAGAGGAATAGGTTGGCTCCTAACGCGGCGACGTTTAGGACGTTGGTGTTTCATTTGTGTGACAGTGGGTTGTATGAGCAAGGGTATGCGATTTTTAAGAAGAGTGTGGGTATGAATAAGATTCCGGATTTTAATACTTTGCAGCATTTGGTTGTTGGGTTGGTGAGGAACAAGAAGGTGAATGATGCTAAAGGGTTGATTAGGACGGTGAAGAAGAAGTTTCCTCCGAGTTTTTTGAATGCGTGGAAGAAACTTGAGGAGGAATTAGGTCTGGATACCAAAACCGATGCTTCTTCAACTCCTGCTTAGTAAAGCTCATGAGTGTTGCAATTGAAGATCTGATTCTTTTGCTTGAGCTTTTTTTTTACTTATAACTTGTTCTCATGCATTTTTACTTTCCTCATAAAGTAGCTTGTGAAAGCTTGAAGTTTTTGTTGGTGGAATCTATTGAGCTTCATAGAGTTAAATGTTGTTATGTTCTATACACTTTGTGCTTCGTGATGAATTCAATTTCTTTTGTTTTATGTTCTGTATATACATACAAAGCCTCGGGTTATCGACGGAGAGTAATCAAATTCAGCATTTGACATGATTACTTTAGGTATCATACGAATTGTACTATTATATTTCTATGTTTTCTGCATGATTAATAATACACATGATGTCTTTGTTTCACACTAATAAGTCCAATATGAACTTTATACATGCATGATTCACCGGGCCAATACATTGTCTTGTCTTTATATTTTGATAATTCATTCGTTAGCTGGCAGTATCACACAAGGCTATGACATCGAACATGATATATTATAAACTAAATGGGTCCAACATTGAAGAAAATGTTATTAACAATACACAAAGGCCAAAACAGCTACTTTCTAAGATTTCTTGTCCTCAACGTTTCTTAGTTTTTAGTATATTTCAAACAAAGTATTGTTTTCAAGATCAAATCAAATTTGATTCTCAGGATATTTATTAGAAAAAATCGTACACATTTAACTTTTAGTTCACAATTGTTTTTTTTTTCTGTGGATATGTACTGCTTTTGTCGCAAGATGTAGGTAAGGTGTCGTTGCATAGATTGTTGTGGTGTGGACAAATAAACTATTTGTTGGGTTATAAACTAGCTATAGTTCATTATATGTAATGAATTGTCTTGAGCTTTATTAACCTGGAGGTGAAGACGCATGTACTTTTAATTCAACTAACTGTATACGATAGTTGTTAAAGCACGTAGCCTACTGGTTAATATTTAAAGGTTTCTCCATTCAGGTTTGGTTTTGAATCCCAAACTATACAATATCTTACATATTATAGGAAATCCAGGTTTAGTCTCGGAAAAAAGCTATTCATTAATGCAGACTACAGAAGATAGTAAGATACATATATACGTATGAATTATAAAGCTTTTTTTTATGTTGCCTAAAATTTATTTTATTGTCTGGAATAGTGTGGTCGGGTAAGTAAGTGAATTATCTGGAATAGTGTGATCGGGTAACGGGGTAAGTAAGTGAAGGGTTTGGGATGCTAACACGTTTTAAATTTAATCCACCTGAAAAATGGTTTATATGTGGGATGAATTCCTGTTAAAGATTAATCTACGTTTTTTCCATATGTACCAGATATTAGATTAATAAAAAACTTTTTTTTATTACATGTATATATGGAAAAAGAAGATTATTATTTAAAGGTTCGTTTTATCATGCAACCTCCGATCAATTAAGGTAAGCCGAAAAAAAGGAAAATTAAGGTAAGCCAAGTGTTATAATGATCGATGAGTTTTGCTTTTTCGAGGGTTCGTCTTACTACTAATTTAGGTTAATTATGGA
Source organism: Eruca vesicaria subsp. sativa (assembly GCA_932364175.1). Lineage (NCBI taxonomy): Eukaryota > Viridiplantae > Streptophyta > Magnoliopsida > Brassicales > Brassicaceae > Eruca > Eruca vesicaria. Next base: position 117,143 of record CAKOAT010081821.1, read on the forward strand.
AAAAAACTCACATGGTTATTTGTCTAAATTAGTATCCTGTTAAACAGCATGAACTATATGCCAACTTTAACTCGCATGTATTGGAAAAATAAATACGGAAACCTATGAATAATTAACATGACATTTTAACCACAAACTAAGATGATATGATATTAATTAACATTTTAAAGATAAGCCCTTTGTCAAAACAAAAAAAACATTTTAAAGGTATACTATTGCTTACCCAATTACGTGCTATGTTTTTCCTATTTACATAATTAAGCAAACATGTTTGGCTTTTTCCCATGGTTCAAAGTCTAATCAATCGAACCCCTTTAGATTTA
>CAKOAT010081821.1:117565-203091 GCA_932364175.1 Eruca vesicaria subsp. sativa
ACAAATTTATATATATATATATATTTTTTTTTTTTTTTTTTTTTTTTGCCATCACAAATTTATATATATTCACGAGGATAAAACAGCAAACGGATATTAAAATAGTTTTTAATCATCCAATAATAGTAGAGTCGTATCTACCCATATCTTTTTATCAAATTACAAAATTCTTAGCTGGTCAGAATTCACGTTACATTTGGTTTCAGATACGTTCTTATCAAAAATCAAAAGTTAATTAGTATTTGGCAAGTTAGACACATAAGAGTTCCAAGTTTTGAGTCAGGTAAAGCTGTTTATTCGTATTACACATGTAGTTAGGGTCTGTAATTAGAATCATTTAACGGGGCTTAAGTGATTTATCAGAACACAAATTTCTGTAAATATATAAATCAAAGATGTGTGGATAAGTCGTGTCCATCGATATTCAAATAACTAAATCCCCTCTTCCATGCATGTGGCTTTGACGAGTACTGTCTTCTGTCGTCATAAGTTTTTTCTATATATAATCAACGAATCTTTCTTTGGTAGTGAGAAAAAGATATTGTGAACCAAACTCATAACTAACTTTCAGACACAAGCTTCTAACTAGGAGAGACAGAGATAAAGTCTGTATAGTACTCTCTAGTCTCTATAATTGGTTTGACATATTTTCTGATACCGTGGTGATAACTTAATCATGGAAGATCAGGTCTCCAGCAAGAATACTCCGGATCTGGCCGAGAAGCCGACCAATGAAAAGCCTCCCGGAGTTAATAGATACGCTCTTCAGTGTTCTATTGTCGCATCTATCGTCTCCATCATCTTTGGTTACGGTAAGTGTATTATAAGAAATCACCAAAAACCAACATTTTTGTTGAATATTGTGGGAATTTAAATTTGAAAGGATGATATAAAAGCATTTGTTTACAACTTTACACATATATAAAGCGTTTACCCCTGGTAATTTAAAATTTTAGAGGCTAGGATTTATATATATGCTAGATCCCACAAAGAGATGTCTTAGTTTCTTCTTTTTCTATGTCAAATTTATTGTTTTACATATATATATGTTCTCTATTTTTATTTTGTTTTTGATATCTACATAGTATTCAGCAATATAATTTATGTGGGTAATTTTTTTTTAAATGATCACAAGAAACGATAATATATGGTACTTTTTGGTATATGTGTATAGATACTGGTGTTATGAGTGGAGCAATGGTATTTATCGAAGAAGATCTCAAGACTAACGAAGTTCAGATCGAAGTTCTCACCGGAATCCTCAACCTCTGTGCCCTATTCGGATCATTACTCGCCGGAAGAACCTCAGACATAATCGGACGTCGTTACACAATCGTCCTGGCCTCAATACTCTTCATGTTAGGTTCAATACTAATGGGTTGGGGTCCAAGTTACCCCGTTCTCCTCACTGGTAGATGCACAGCCGGTCTAGGCGTCGGTTTTGCTCTAATGGTTGCTCCGGTTTACTCAGCCGAGATAGCAACCGCTTCACATAGAGGACTCTTAGCTTCTCTTCCACATCTTTGCATCAGTATAGGGATTTTACTAGGTTACCTAGTCAATTACTTCTTCTCCAAGTTACCTATGCATATCGGTTGGAGGTTGATGCTCGGAATAGCTGCGATCCCGTCGCTAGTTTTAGCGTTTGGGATCTTGAAAATGCCTGAGTCTCCACGGTGGTTGATCTTACAAGGCCGTCTCGGAGAAGGGAAGAGGATATTGAACTTAGTATCGAACTCGCCTGAAGAAGCTGAGTTACGGTTTCAAGACATCAAAACAGCTGCTGGAATCGATGCTAAATGTGAAGATGAGGTTGTGAAGATGGAGAACAAGAAGACTCACGGTGAAGGAGTGTGGAAAGAGCTGATCTTAAGACCGACACCTGCGGTAAGAAGAGTTCTTTTGACTGCGTTAGGGATTCATTTCTTCCAGCATGCTACTGGAATCGAAGCAGTTCTTTTATACGGTCCGAAGATCTTTAAGAGAGCAGGGATCACGGCTAAAGACAAGCTTTTCTTGGTTACAATCGGTGTCGGAATCATGAAGACGACGTTTATCTTCACAGCGACTTTCTTGCTTGACAAGGTAGGGCGGAGGAAGCTTTTGTTGACTAGCGTTGGAGGAATGGTTTGTGCGTTGACGATGTTAGGGTTTGGGCTTACGATGGCTCAGAACTCTGGCGGGAAACTAGCTTGGGCTTTGGTGTTGAGTATAGTTTCGGCTTATAGTTTTGTAGCGGTTTTCTCTATTGGGCTTGGGCCGATAACTTGGGTGTATAGCTCTGAGGTTTTCCCGTTGAAGCTTAGGGCGCAAGGCGCGAGTCTTGGCGTTGCGGTGAATAGAGTGATGAACGCTACGGTGTCTATGTCGTTTTTGTCGTTGACTAGGGCGATAACTACTGGAGGAGCTTTCTTTATGTTCGCTGGAGTTGCGGCGGTGGCGTGGAACTTCTTCTTTTTTCTGATGCCGGAGACGAAAGGTAAGTCGCTTGAAGAGATTGAAGCGCTTTTTCAAAGGGATGGTGATAATAATACACGCGGCCAGAGCGGCACAGTTTAATGTTTTGTATATGTTTTTTCTTATCGTTTGCTTCTGCTTTTAGCGTGTTCTTTTTGGCGTTTCAATGTTCTTTGTGTGTGGCTTTTATCAGTCTATAAGCCAATGGCCAAGATGGAATATACTTTAACGTCGTCTCTATTATCAGTGCCGGCTTAAAACTAGATTGGACCCTTGAACAATAGTTTTTTTATGTACTAAGCAAAATATTTTGGACCTTTTTTGTAAGAAACAAACATAAGTATAGACCCTTTTTATCATTAAATTTGGTTAATTTTAAGATGGACCCATGGCATATGCCATGTTTGCCACCCCCTAGAGCCGGCACTGTCTATTATGATTCCCTTAATCACGTCATCATAACTATTGTATACAGAGTCATCTTCTTCATTAAGAATAATCAAGTTACTTTTCAAAATAACACGATCGGCTCACAGTTTTAGTATTTGTTACTATTCAAGATCAACGGATCGTAACATGCCAATTACTTGAAGAGCACACATAACAACCCTTTTGTGTGTTTCAATGATTGGGATGTTCCGAGCAGCTCCCGCGATTTGATAGTAGCCTTTGTAATAGCCCAGTGGGTTTCGTGGGCCGTTGTTAATTTCTGTGTCAAATAAAGAAAACGTGGTTTTAGGTAAAGACGCATGGAATCGGTAAAACGCCAACGACACGACACATAGATTAGCTGTCCATGTCCTAAAACGTCTTAAATTTCTTTTTCTTTTTTGTGTAAAACAACCGCCTCTCATTAAAAACGCCACTAAACACGTAACCTCATCCCACAATATCACGTATGAACCGTCGATCTTATATCAACATAGTCAATCTCGTCCGTCCATTAGTCCCAATCCTCTTATAAAAAACGCCTTGATCACCTAGACTTTCATACCCTCTCTCATCTCTTTCAACTTTTTTGTTCATAGCTTTTTCTCTAGATCTCTCTGTTATGTCGAATTGTCGATGTATTGTCAGTCTTTCAGATTCAGCTCATCGGTCATACTCACATGGATCTAGTTGCTCCGGTTTGATTCATGAATTATGATCCAGAAGACGGATCTTAGCTACTGAGATCTACAACGATCAGCTGGTAATCAAGCCTATCGTAGATGGATCTGATATTTGAATTCGATTTTGTAATATTATTTATTTTGTTAGTTATTCTCAGATCTGATCTAGCATCATGATATCTCGGCAAGCTAGGTTCGTCGGATCTGTTGTGATATGCGTTGCGGTTGGTTTGATGATGAATCGGAGAGGAGTAATTGAAGGAGGATGCAAGAGGATTCAGATATGTGAATTGATAATGAGTATGAAAGGGTGTATGAGATGTTTGTGAAGGACGATGAGTTCTGATTAGCATCTTTGTCATCCGACCTTTGCCATGACAGGTGCGCTTGCATGGCAGGTCACACAAAATCAATAATAATAAAAAAACAGTTTCGTGTTTGGTGAGGGGAGTTCGCACGGGAGATATTTTTTTAAAGCCCGGGTTCTCCCCTCTCCTTTTGTGTCTTGCTCTCTCTTTCTCTCTCTGATCTCAGTTCACCATAATATCTCTCGACACACAGACATATGTTTTGAATTGATCCGTGCGGATCTGAAGCCAAACGTTGCCGTATCCTAATCCATGGAGACCCAAAAGGTACTTTCAAATTGAGTCTTTATGTTCATCTTTTTATTCGTATTACAACCCCAACATCGGCTTTTAATTTGCTCCTACACAAATAATTATATTCAAATTTGTCTTATTGATGTTAACTTGAACTACTTTATTTTTATTTTCGTATATGAAAACGTCCAACAGCTTCACAAACTCCATAAATTTTATTTGATCTAGTTAGATTTTTTTTTTTTTTTGTAAGAAACTATGTTAAAATAGTACTATTTAATACAGATAACGATCATTAGAGTTGTTCATCACTTTTCACCATACTGTAAGCATATTGTACTGTTTCTGTAGCATACCTAGAGTCTTGCAACGTCTTTGAAGTCTAAAGACCTTGGGGAATGTTCTCAGCTCTTGCAGAGTTATTTTCATGTTGAAGCTTCGGGAACAAGTAACTTGTCTTACTTTTTTTGTGTGTAAAGTTGTCAATAGTTCGAGTCTACAGCTCTTGTTTCTTTGTTGAAAAGAGTATCTCGTTGTTTGACCATTTGAAGAAATTATTCAATTTTGAGTTGAAGTTTGAATATATTCATGCTGTTGCATTGGACTTTTTCTTTCATATTATTATGTTTTGATGCTGTAATTTCAGTTTCTATTTATACTTTTAACTTTTATTTAATTTGCATTATATTAACATTCTGAGATTATGATTGGGTAAATGTTAAAATGGACTGTAAATCTGATCCGTATAAAGCTTTGTCTCTCTATTGTGGATAGGGATTTGTCATCCAGGATGCTTCATGTGCAGAGATTGAGGCGTCATGTTGTTAACAAGTACCCCGCGAATTCTAACCCAGTTAGCAAGGTTTGCGTTACAATAGATCTGTAAGCTCAAAATGGTAGAGCTCTCGTTATGAGAGGTTGGTGGTTCGAATCCACCCAGATCTGTCTACTTCCTAATCTTTTCACCTCTTTTATTGAATTCATTTTAGTTATGAACTTTCAGTGTTATTGCACTTATTACTAAGGTAGTGTCAAAACGAAATTGCTTACAAAAATAACTTTTTGATTTTGCAATTGGCGGATAGGGACTGATGAACTGTTCATTGGTAATATGCAATGACGATGATCAACTATGTGACTTGGATTGCAAGCAGCTGAGCAAGGACTTACATTCATTCAACCAAGAAAGGTTGTTTTCGGGTGACTACATGCATTGATTTGTAATAGGCTGGTATCAACAAAAACATTTTTGGGCCAATATGTTAATTTAATACAAAAATCTGAAGGCTAAAAGTTCATGATTTGAACCTGTTAAAAAAAAAAAAAGATTTGGATCTGTTACCTTTGAATGCGAAGGATCATACTGTTTCCACCAGACAAATTGACAAATTGACTTCTGGTTAGGAACATATCTGAATGTATTGGTCAGTTACAACCAAACACCCAAGAGTTTTTAAAACTGTAGTAAAAGCACCAACAAGAAAATAAATTTCAAATAGTGCATTACATGATTAGACGGAGGAAAACCTACTATCGAAAAAGAGATTTCAGATTTATGGGTTTTCTGGCCGTAGCTACTACCCATGATAATATGGACACTAGTTGCATTAGGAGCAATAACAACGAGTGATGACCAAAGTCCATTAGATATATTCCTTTCTTCCCTCCCTCCGATCAGTTTGCTTGTATATATATACATATGTATGTGCTCAAATATGTAATGTAACTAAGGATGTGTGTCTATGCCTCCTGATTTCCAGTTCGTCTGTTTAAAATTCATACCTTGCTTTTTGTTGCGTCTTACTAAATCTTTACTTGTCAATTTATGTCTTCGTCTCTCTCTTCACAAACGCATTTCATGCTTTTCTAGAAGTTTAGACTATGAGTTGAGAGATGTGTGATTTTCTAGAGGATTTATCGTATACGCGTTCAAAGTTTGATTATTGACGAAAACTGGTGACAAATTCTCTAGAAATATCTGACTTTTTGGAGGTTGTTCCATATACACTAACAACAATGACACATACAAAACGTTTAGGTTTAGGTCCAGCCTCCATGATGACAACTGCAAATTGTAGACGTCGCTAAAATCTCAATGTGGCAATAAAAACGATTGACGCTGATCTTTTAACTTACTTGATGAGTTGTTTTTTTGGATTATAAGAAGAGGTATATTAGTAAACAATAATCTTGTTCCCAGTATATACCTGTATTTTTGAGACGACCCACTGATATATTTATATATATTATTTTCGAGTAAAAAAGATTATAAAAACTGATAAATTAAAAGTGATCATAAGGGTCTGATTAACGTCACATGGTGTTATTTTATGCCATTTAAATATTGGTCCAATGTCAATGATGTTGATTTAATCAACAACCATATAGAGTATGCTAAGTATATATACATGTATGTTTAATCTGAATAAACTGCATCATACGCACATGGTTATGTTTCTAAACCGAATCTTTAATGTTTTAAAATCAATATCTCGAAAACGTTACATTTATAATATTATTATTGGTTGTTGTCTTTTCTTGACTCTTTTTTTGTCTACCTGATACATGAAAGAGTGGTTTGCACATAACGTATATAAAATTAATACATGTTCTTTCTTACAAGGTAATTACCGAACTTAATTTTAATTACTTCTTCTAGATCATGGCACAATTGACGAAGACAAAAAAACACGAGTTCGTCAAACGTGAAACAAAGTTTATTGCATGATATTATAAACTAAGAAAATTATATCAATAATTTTATAATAGGTGATTTTATCATCTTCCATAAAAACTGTTTGATCTACAAATCTATATATGTTTTTCTGTATTAATCTTTATACAACTAATAATCAATGCGTATTCATTAAATTTTAAACTCTAAATTGGCTAATTGGATCAAGGAGTTGAGAAAATTTCATTTGTTCTCAAGTCTCCTCTTATTGTATTACATTTATAAATCCTATCTTAAATCCAAGGTTATTAGAATAGTTATTTTTATAAATTCTCTCAAATTCTAGTTTATTAGAAAATATGAATTTTGTAAATAAAATCCATTAAATAGTATTTGATTTTTTTCAAAAATAAAAATTTTCTTTTCACATTTTTAAAAGAAAATTAAATTATTTGAAATGAAAAAATTCAAATTTTTATAAATGAAAAATTAAATCAAATTTTATTTTATACATTTTATAAAATGATAATAATATCAAATTATAATAATTTATAAAATAAAAACTTATTTTAAAATGACAATTTTTCAAACTCTGATTTTTTTTCAAAACACTATAAATTTTGTAACAAATCGTTTTAAGATTTATTCAAATCTCAGATTTTTTGGATTTCAAATCTTGAGTTTACTCAAATCCTTGATTCAATAACCTCCATTTTATTGAATTCTTAATTAACCATTAGATCTGTGAAATTTCCACATTTTAGGTATTTTTGTAAAATCACCAAATCTTATTACTGCGCGATTTTCGGATCTCTTGACTTATAATAATAAGCGTTTCAGATCTTATTTATTTGGACAAACAAACGTAAAAATTAAAAATATTAAAGGAACTAATTGTATAAAATTAATTAAAATAGAACGATTTATTATTTACCAACGAATGGGCCTTTCACATCACAATAAACACACAGATAGACCCAAATTTTATAAAGTTTTTGAAAATAATTAATACAATTTATTATTTTCAAGTGCCACACAAATTGGCTAATGTCTTTTCCCCACGTTATTCCGCTTTAAGTCCTTTCTAAGTGGGAATGATACTCGCGTGACGACCAAACCTCATTGATACTTCTCTCTCTCTTTCTTTCTCTCTCGATCACTAATACAAAGAGGTCCTTATTATCAGCCCAGGTCAGATCCTCTTTGCGTTTTCAACTTTGATATTCATTCGTTCGTCTTAAAATCTTGTTTCTGAAAGCTTATATCATTTTCAAGTCTCTCTCGACTAAGAAGTTTGTTATCTTTAAAAAGTCAACATATACGTTTCGAGAAAGGCCTGTGATTTCCTAGAGAGTTTTTTTTTTTTGTCAAAGTAGGATTGTTGACAAAAACTTTTGTAAAATCTTCATTAGGTAAAGGTAATTTACTAGTAGGATTTCTTGATCCCGTTTTAGATGTTAGATTATTATTTATCTATTAATAGCCGATCAAACCTCCTCTTGCTGATTCTTGACTCTAATCTAGCTCCTATTGGATCATAACTATATTTTAACATTTCTAGGCTTTGAAGCTATCTCTTAAGAGATTAAAAGATTGTTAACTAAACATGTTTAAGAGAAGAAACGCTCACCAACTTGATGATGGTTCTCAGCATGATAACAAGGTATACAAGAATCTTTATTGTATTTTTCTCTCATTAACATAACTTCAAAAGTCTTACGCATATAAAAATTCAGGTTAAAGAATTGAGATCTGCGTTAGGACCGCTCTCTGGACATAGTCTAGTGTTCTGCTCTGATGCTTCCTTGAGGAGATATTTGGCTGCTCGTAATTGGAATGTGGAGAAAGCCAAGAAAATGCTTGAGGAGACTCTTAAGTGGAGATCAACATACAAACCTCAAGAGATCCGTTGGGTAAGTTTAACTCTATTTTACTCATGTAATCGATGTTTTTGTATATTCTTACGCGTAAATAATCCTTTTCTCTTTTTAATTTTCTACAGAATCAAGTAGCACATGAAGGTGAGACCGGTAAAGTTTCAAGAGCTAGTTTTCATGATAGACAAGGTAGAGTAGTGCTTATAATGAGACCAGCATTACAGGTAAATAATCGCATTTTCACATATTTTGACTATTTAAAAAATATTTTTCATGATTTTTTAAAAACTCTTAATATTGTAAAACAGAACTCAACATCAGCAGAAGGTAATATCAAGCATTTGGTCTATCTTCTAGAAAATGCAATCCTCAATCTTCCCAAGGGACAAGAACAAATGTCTTGGCTCATCGATTTCACTGGATGGTCTATGGCTGCTAATGTCCCTATGAAAACAACACGTGAGATTGTCTACATTCTACAGAATCATTACCCTGAAAGACTCGGTATCGCCTTTTTATACAATCCACCAAGACTTTTCCAAGCAGTCTACAAGGTAAAGAGTCATTACACTTTTCATCAAAATGTCTTTTCCTCTTTTTAAAAGTTTTTGTGCACCCATTAAAGTGTGATTTATTTACCTACTCTTCTACCTGTAGGCTGTTAAGTACTTCTTGGACCCATGTACAGCTCAAAAGGTCAAATTTGTGTACCCTAAAGACAAAACAAGTGACGAACTGATGACATCACACTTTGATGTTGAGAATCTTCCCAAGGAGTTTGGAGGAGAAGCAACACTAGAGTATGATCATGAGGAGTTCTCAAAACAAATGTGTGAAGATGATGTCAAAACAGAAAAGTTCTGGGGATTGGAGGAGAAGCAGTATCCGAAACCAAATGGTTTTTCTCCAGCCGATGTTGTTCCTGAACCAGCCACTTCTCTTGCATCAGCAGCTAGCTGAGACTTATATATATATATACACACACACAAACAAGAGGAAAAGAGTAGTTAAAGGTGTACTCTCGTGGAAGAAGAGCCAATAAAAATGTCGTTTTTACTTAGAAAATTAATAAGGTTCCAAGTCTGCTTAGTGAACCAAAGACCTTTTAAATGTTATAATTAGCAGAGACGTTCCTTGTCATGAATGTTGTATGTGTGAGAATATAGTTAAGGTGTGTAATTGTTTTGTGTTTAGTAATTGAAGTTATCCATTTATTTTTGATGATTTTTTTTCAAGTTTAAGTCTTGCGTTCTGATGAAACATTGCTCTTGGCTAATCCATCTACTACAATATTTTTAAGTTATATGTCAAGATAGGCTTTGAAATGCTATTATGTCTCTCTAGAGCTTTTTAAAGACTAATTTCAAAAGGCTAGCTATTCATATTCTACATTTATTAATAATACATATAAACTTCTTTTATTGATGTAAAGTATATTTTGTATTTTCAAAAAAAAAATGTAGCAACAAGTTATTTAACATTCATAAGTGAAAAACAATGAAAATCACTAAATATATTATGTATTAAGTTTAATAAATTCAAATTAATGCTGTATCAGAAATTTGCCTAATACAAAATAATAAACTAAAATGTGATATAATGACATGTGTTGTAATCATAACAACAGCTCCCGTAGCTCAGTTGGTTAGAGCGTTGGTCTTATGAGCCGAAGGTCGCGGGTTCGAGCCCCGCCGGAAGCATTTTTATTTTAATTTTTTTTTTAATCTATGCCCTCATTTTTTTTCCATAAATTTCACAATTTTTATTTCACCTACGCACGATTGATTTTCAAAATCATCATCTCCGTTCTCATCTGCAAGTGAATTCAATTTCAGTTTTATGCTCAACGAAATATGTTGTAATAAAAAACTTTTTCTTGGGTAAATTATTACATGATCCTACCGACATGTTCTCACCTTTGATCTCATCTTTCATTTCTCAACCGATATTTAACTCCTAAAAAAAAATTGAGATTTTGATTCCACAAAAGATACAATGGTTCACAACGCTTACGATTCATTCCAGCTCCTCGACAATTGCCCTGCTCGGATCGATGCCCTCGAATCCTACAATTCCAAGCTCTTCGCCGGATGCAGCGACGGCTCCCTCCGCGTCTACTCTCCTCCACAATCCTCCTATTCCTCCTCCTCCTCTGAGCTGTGTCAAGAGCCTTACGTCCTCGAGACAACCGTCTCTGGCTTCTCCAAGAAACCAATCGTGTCCTTAAAGGTTCTAGCTTCAAGAGAGCTGCTTCTGTCTCTCTCTGAGTCAATCGCCTTTCATAAGCTTCCTAACTTGGAGACCGTCGCTGTGATCACCAAAGCTAAAGGCGCCAACGCTTATGCTTGGGACGATGTCCGTGGCTTCCTCTGTTTCTCTAGGCAGAAGAGGGTTTGTGTCTTCAAGCACGACGGTGAATAAAGCTTTGATCTTTTCTATGCATTTGATTGAATGTTTGATTTTTTTCTACAAATTTGATTGAAAGTTTGGATCTTTTGTACACATTTGATTGAAAGCTTTGATTTTTTCTACAAATTTGATTGAAAGTTTGGATTTTTTGTAGACACTTGATTGAAAGTTTGGATTTTTATTGCTGAAGAGTTGAGTTTTGATGATGGGTTTGTTTTTCAGGAGGAGGAGGGTTTGCTGAAGTGAGAGACTTTGGGGTTCCTGATACTGTAAAGTCTATTTCTTGGTGTGGTGAGAACATTTGCTTAGGGATTAGGAAAGAGTATGTGATACTTAATACTGCTAATGGGACACTCTCTGAAGTGTTTCCTTCTGGTAGAGTTGCTCCTCCTCTTGTGACTTCTCTACCTTCTGGTGAACTTCTCTTGGGGAAGGTGAATACTTGTTGTAGCATCTGTTATTTGTCGTGTGTGATGTTCTTCTTTGTATCTGACGTCTTCTTTGTACTTGTAGGAGAACATTGGAGTTTTTGTTGATCGAAATGGGAAGTTACTTCAGACGGAGAGGATTTGCTGGTCAGAGGCTCCAACGACTATTGTTATTCAAAACCCGTATGCGATAGCCTTGTTGCCACGACGAGTTGAGGTATGTAATGTTCTATGAGAAGTAAGTTCGCTTCTCTTTACAGTTCTAGAAACCTGTTAGTTATGTGTTTATGCCTTTGTTTTAATTAGGTTCGCTTGCTACGAAGCCCATATCCTTTAATACAGACAGTTGTTCTCCAAAATATTCGTCACCTTGTCAAGAGCAACAATGCTGTGATTGTTGGTTTGGATAAATCTGTTCATGTTCTTTTCCCTGTCTCTATCGGTGCCCAGGTATTTACTTTAGCTCTGAGAGATGTTTCTAGCTACTGCTCATTGATGAATACAATAAATGTGTTACCTCTTACCTTATTTATCGGTTGAATATGATACTAATTTTCAGTATGCAATGTAGAGTGACTTTACTTTAACTCGTAGGAAATGCTTTTGGATTTTGCTGATAAAGTTAAGTGTTATCGCAGATTGTGCAGTTAACAGCTTCTGGAAACTTTGAGGAAGCCTTAGCTCTATGCAAGTTACTCCCTCCTGAAGAGTCAGGTCTAAGAGCTGCGAAAGAGAGTTCTATTCATACAAGGTATTAAAACGCCAGAACTTCGATATTTACTCTGTGGTAATGTGCAGCTCCATGGGAATCTCTTATGTTCATACTTGTTGTCTCTTTATCATGATACAGATTTGCTCATTATCTTTTCGAGAACGGGAGCTATGAGGAAGCCATGGAACACTTCGTGGCATCTCAAGTAGATATCACGCATGTACTTTCCATGTATCCATCCATTACTCTTCCTAAAACAACAATGATTCCTCAACCAGATAAGATGGTGGACATCTCTGGGGATGAAGCTGCTCTGTCTAGAGGCTCATCCGGCTTTTCAGATGATATGGAGTCTTCATCTCCTAGATATTTCTTGGAATCTGAAGGCAATGCAGCTCTTGAATCTAAGAAAATGAGCCACAACACTCTGATGGCTCTTATAAAGTACTTGCAGAAGAGGAGACCAGGTATTATCGAGAAGGCTACTTCTGAAGGAACAGAAGAGGTTATTTCAGATGCCGTTGGCAAAACTTATGGAGCGTATGACTCGTCCAAGGCCAAGAAGTCCAATAAGGTAATAACTGATTATTGACTTCTTTTTTTGTTGAGGGTTTAACAAATTTTCTTTTCTGTAGGGACGTGGTATGATCCCACTTAACTCAGGTGCAAGGGAGATGGCAGCAATCCTTGATACAGCTCTTCTCCAAGCACTTCTACACACTGGCCAGTCTGGAGCTGCTATAGATTTATTAAAGGGTGTCAACTACTGTGACGTGAACATTTGTGAGGAGATTCTCATGAAAAGTAACAATTACCCTGCACTTTTGGAATTGTTCAAGAGCAATTCGATGCACCATGAAGCCCTTAAGCTTCTTAAACAGCTCTTGGAAGAGTCTAAATCAAACCAGTCACAAGCTGATGTTAAGCAGATGTTTAGTCCTGAGTTGATCATTGAATATCTCAAGGCAGGTTTTCCCAATGCTAACTTTTTTTCTTTCTCGTCTTGTCTCTCTATCGGTTCTTAATGGTTCTGCTAACTGTTTGTTGGTGGATTTTTTTCTCTTTGTAGCCTCTCTGCAGGACTGATCCTATGCTTGTCCTGGAGTATTCTATGCTTGTTCTGGAGAGCTGTCCAACACAAACCATCGACTTGTTTTTGTCTGGAAATATCTCTGCCGACCTTGTCAATTCATATCTGAAGCAGCATGCTCCAAATATGCAGGGTAGATATTTAGAACTTATGATGGCGATGAATGAAACCGCAGTTTCAGGGAATCTCCAAAACGAGATGGTGAGGAAATAGCACTTATATTTTCATTGAGCTTACGTTACATAAGCAGTACATATTGCTGGCAGTAACAGTTTGGATGATGTTACAGGTACAAATCTACCTTTCAGAAGTGCTTGACTTGCATGCTGCTAAAAGCGCGCAGCAGAAATGGGATGACAAGGATCATCCTCCTGAAAGGAAGAAACTATTGTCTGCGTTAGAGAGCATCTCCGGATATAATCCACAGACTTTGTTGAAGCGTCTTCCACGTGATGCTCTCTATGAAGAGCGTGCTGTTATATTGGGGAAAATGAATCAGCATGAGCTTGCTTTGTCTATCTATGTTCATAAGGTACTGATCAGTAATCTTCTCTTGTCACCGAATAATCATCCACATGAGTGATGCTAATGGTTTAACTCGTTGGTTTTTGTTTCTTATAGCTTAATGCACCTGATCTGGCGCTGGCTTATTGTGATCGTATATATGAATCCGTATCTTATCTACCATCTGGAAAACCGTCAAGCAACATCTACCTCACACTGCTGCAAATATACCTGAATCCTAAGAAGAGTGCAAAGGACTTTGCAAAACGTATTGTAGCTCTAGGATCATTCGAAAGTTCAGACACCACGAAGATGATGGAGTCTGTTTTGTCTTCAAAAGTTAAAGGCAGCCGTTGGAAGAAAATTGTTGCAATAGAAGGTGCTGAGGATATCCGTGCTGGTCTCAGTAGCAGCACTGACAGTGGAAGAAGCGATGTTGATGCTGAAGAACCCATGGAGGAAGGAAACTCCACCGTTATGATTTCTGAAGTTCTTGATCTGTTGAGCCAAAGGTGGGAGAGGATCAATGGTGCACAAGCCCTTAAGCTTTTACCTAGGGAAACTAAACTCCAGGTGAAGTGTTATTGAATCTGACTTGTCTAGCATCTGATTGAAGTGTAACTCATTCTTGTTCGATTCCCTGCAGAACTTGCTTCCGTTTCTTGCACCCCTTCTAAGAAATTCAAGCGAAGCACACAGGAACTTTTCAGTTATCAAGAGTTTGAGGCAGAGTGAAAACTTGCAGGTATGTTTTTGTGTTGATGGATGAATTATAAACGCTTAGGATTAGCTGTTATTCATCGTAACAGAGGAAACTGTATGTTGAAAAAAAAAATAGGTGAAAGAAGAACTGTACAAACATAGGAAAGGAGTGGTGCAAGTGACAAGCGATAGCATGTGTTTGTTGTGCAACAAGAAGATCGGGACAAGCGTCTTTGCTGTTTATCCCAACGGGAAAACTTTAGTTCACTTTGTTTGCTTCAAAGATTCTCAAGGCATGAAAGCTGTTTCTAAGACATCACATGGAAGAAGACGATGAGATGATCATTATTACTGTAACAAAACACAGGTTTAGCGCATTAAACCATCTCCCTTTTGTCAACTCTTTTTGTCGGTATGCAGAGTTTTTGTGCTTATTTTGTTGTCTTTGGTTTTGTGTTTGCTGAACATGACTGATAGTATTGAGAAAACCAGTTCTCTTGTGTTGTAAAATCCGTCTCAGTTGAGATTAATTTATAAAAAAAGATGTGTTTGATTGGTATTGTAGAAAACATAGGATGTGTACTCATCAAAATTGATAAACATTTTGAGTTCTAATCAATCAATCATAGCTAAGAGATTTGAAACACTTTGAAAAGAAAAGCTTCTAGAGAAAGCGTGGAGACTTGAGCAAGTAGATATCTCTCACCAACCCTTTACCCATTTCACCTACAGCCTTTAACATCTCTATCGGATTAATTTCCACTTCCTCTTCATCTCGTTCTCGTTTCTGTTATCAACATTACATATTTACTTCAATTGTCTCTTAACTTTTTGTTGGTTTAAAGAAAGTTATCAGAAATTTTGTTCTTTACCTTTGAATTGTGTTTAGTCCAAGTTAAACCAATCGCGTCTCCTCCTATATGGTCATACCACGGCTTCAACGTTCCAAACTCTTCCTGCAGGCAACCGTACAAGATAAGAACACCGATAGTTCCGAGTAACTTTTAATGTTTTGGATTTAGAAAACTTGCCTGCAGCTCACTCATGAAGCACTTGGTCGGCTCGAAGTCCACCATTAACTTCTTTTTGAGCTCCTCAGGGCTCCTCTTCAAATCTCCAGGCAATAAAAACGGGTTAAACGATTTACTCGCCTTTCCACGTGCTACATGTTTCCCTGCTCAAGTCATTTTGTGAAAGTATATTAGTTTCTGGATTTTAATGACAGAAACAAAAGAGAAAGGGAGACAGAGAGCCATGTTTGGGACCTTGGTTAAGTTCCGACGGAAACAAAAGATGATGTGGGTAAGGTATATTTTCTCTATGGAGAAGAACAACTGCGTCATAGTTGTTCAAAGGTGTTCTGAACAGGCACTGCAACATATATATAGATAGAATTAAATGCAAGTCAACATCAAGTTACTTGTAATGCTCAGCACAACGCAATGTGTTTTCAATGTATCTCACTCACCTCCCATTGAACAGAATCATTGTTTTCTTGCAGTACCAGCTTACTTAATACGTTTGCGCTGCTTCGAGCATAAGCCACCAACCTTTTTAGTTCCTTTAACAAAGTTATAGTAAAAATTTGAGTTAACCAGAATAGAAAAAAAACAGAGAGAGGCTAAGATGCTTTTCAAAAGGGTATGCTAAGTACTAACCGATAAGTTTGGTGAAAGTGATGTCCATGCCTCTGATGCCTTATCGTAAGGAGCTGCCAAGAACATGGCTGAACTTATGTTTTGTTTGTCCTCTTCATAGCCCTTTCTACTTGACATGAAGTTATCCTACAAACACAGAGAGCGTTTACATATGGCGTTTCTAACAAATATATCTCAACATTAGACCCACTATTAAAAGAAAGACTCACATTGATCTCCTTCTCGTCATTTCTGCCAAAGTCATTGTTTATGTCAACAATCAACGGATAGAACATCCAGTCATAGTCTGCTAGTAATCGCAAGAACCTGTTACAGAGTCAAGTGAAAAACGAGGTGATGTTTTAGTTGTTGGTTAGCACCGTTGTTTATTGTAAAATTAAAGTTTTGGTGCCGAAAGAAACCTTAAAAATCCATTGATGCGTGAGGAAGGAACACCAAGTGGGAGAGGTGTGAGGAAGACATGTGCAACCAAAAGTTCAATGGCCTCTTCTGCCAGGCAACCAGAAAAGAGATGCGCAGAAACCCATCTTTTCGCAAGCCTTAAGATAGCGGACAAGGTATGAGGTTATAAAACTTCAAAGCAAGCAAAAGTAAACACGTGAAGTTTAACGCCTTTTACCTTGCAACTGATGCATATATAGGAAACCGTCCATGCAAACCATTAATCATGCTTGCGTGTTGACTGCGAATGAAAAGCATTTTGTCGGTGGAGGAAACATGCTTCACCAGGTCAGCTCCAACTGCAACTCAATAGAAGTGCATGAAGTCAGAATCAAATAGGCTTGTTATTCATATAAAGCAGATATTATGAGTGCAAGAGAAGATCTCACTTTCTCTCTTCACCAAATTCAGGCCTCTTTCATGCAAAATTCTCAGGCGAAATGCGTAACCACGCACGAACACATCGACGTTATCCTCAGTAGCTGTGCACGTTATTCCCTTAATGGTCTGAAGGCTGTCAATAATTTCACTTGTAAGAATTTCTATAATACTGTGGAGGCTTAATAGTATGAAGTGTTTCAAACAACAGTTTAACCTACTTCTCTGCAATTTGAAGAAGGAATGCAGTTTTCGTTTTCTCAATGGCCAAATCATCCATGGGCCAGTTACCAGACCCTTCTAGCTGCGAATAGCAAAAGAAGGGAGTTTAGATAACTAACTAAATAACACAAGGCATATGCGGCATTAATCAACTGTAGTACTGAACCCACCTGAATCATGACCTCCATCGTTGGTATGCAAGATGGTACAAATTTATGTAGTCTTCCCGCATCAATTTTTCCGCAAGCCAGTGGGTGAGGTTCAGGAGGGAAGACAGATGTGTACCTGAGAGCTGACAAGTCACGAGGAAAATTAGATATGGAAAATCACAGATACTGCAAACATCAGTAAATACTTGCTTTCTTAAAGCTCTGTGCAAAAGCGAACTACAGGGAAGTAAACCTGAATCTAAAGGCTGCACGCTAGAAACTTTTAGAGGTATGCCTTTGATCCCACGCAATAACTTTGAGAAAACTTCGAAGGCTTCAAGCAAATTTCCCGATGTAGATATTGGATCTAAGGCATCAAAGCATTATTGCAGAATTAGCTTGAAACCAAAATGAGAAACAGGGGCAATGCATAGACAAAAGAACTGAAAAGTTTAATGACTTTGGTAATACCTTTATCCCCATAGATCAGTGAGAAGTCAAGTTGATCAACTAATTGTACAATGTCATCGGACGAGAGTGAAAGATGCCGCTTTAAGATATACTCAACCATTTGTTTCATGATAAGATGCCTTGTCCACTGCTGAGTCCCCCAGACTAAGATAATGAAATAGGCAAGTCTTCAGCTTGCATTGACTTGAAACATCTTTTATTAAACTATATCAAAAAGCATATATTGATAACACACCTGTGCTTTCCGCTATTCTTCCATCTTTAAACCTCCTTAGCTCAGACTTCTTCCCCCAAAAATTTCGGAACTTGAGTGCCTAGAAGAAGATATGCTATTTAGTAACACAGAAGGAGACAAGGATGATAAACAAATCTTGATGTACCTCTATCTTGTTTTCAGCATCTGGCCCGATATCAACCGTTCTAAAAGCATTTTCGATAGAGCTGATAGATATGCCAATAAAAAGTGGTTCTCTGTCAAGAACTGACAAGCCCTGTTTCAAAGACAGTTAAAATTTTTAGCATAACACGCCCATTATGGCCGCAATGAAAAGTAAAATTCGCAAATCTGAAAAACGTACACTCTCCACATAAGAATCTTGATTGGTATTTCTCCAAACAACGCGGACTGATTTAGCTCTGTCACCCAGTCCTTGTACCAGAAGGCTATGCACTTTCTGCTCATAGGTTCTCCAATACTCCTTGTCCAAACAAAACCCTGATGTAGACACTGCTGTTTTCCCTTTTAGGTGTAACCTAAGAGAACTTATACGTTAGGATTGCTAACTAGAAAAGAATACAAATTAGCACATGAAAATTACTAAGTTTAGAATCTTTTGAGTTGATTAGATAATAGGACAAGGGCAATCAATAATTTAAATATCTTGAATGTTAAAATCTCGTATGTCCACATACACGAAACAGTTTAACAATACTAGGAACCAGCCACTTCCATCCCTAACAACACAAATAGATATCAATTAAGACAAGTGAGAAGCGAAGCTTACCTTATGCAATGGTCATATTTAACAGGATAGTCGATCTTAGTCATAAAAGCCTCTTCGAATCCTCCATCTCTGAGTTTCATACATTTAAGCGTCGAAGAAGCCTCATCTCGGAGCTGCGGTCATCAACAAATTACATGAGCAAGTCACAAAGACAACCACAGCCTTGGCTAAATTAGCAGCAAATCGAACTACAGAGTTAGAGTTTTCTTTAGGTTAAGGTACCTCGTGGAATCCAACACTGGTCATCCGAAAAGCCAAATTCACAAGTGTAGATGGATCACATATAACAACAGGGAACAACTCTTTGAATTGCATTTTCTCCTGAAATTTTAAACGTTAACTATCAATAAATCACACTATGCAGGGAACAATACACTGTTGTGCGAACATGATAATTTCTTCGATGGATAATACGTGCAATACTACTATTAATCAAGAAATTCAAGTGCTCCAACAAAACTTGACTGCCATTGCCATACACGAAAAAGCTAGCGCCTACATAAGTTTTTTTCAGCAGTATTAAAACTTCCATTTATATTCTTCGGATTACAAGACAATGCCATATAGGCTATACACCACAATGACACTATAGACCAGTCGAGCTTCTATCTGATTGTTTCAGTAGCAAATGAGTCTAATAGCACAACTGCAGAGTCATGCTGCCTCGTAAAAGAGAAAACACACTGATAGGCAAGTAGAAAAACTCACCTCCTTCGAGACAGGGTTTTCACTCTGTGGTGGAAAAAATAGACCCCTTTCCCATAATTTAGAAGTGGCTGCCAATTAACAAATCTTAGTTCTCCGCGTTGCAGAATCAATACTTACAGCAAATAGACTTAGCTTAATTAGCATACCTATAAAATCCAGTGTTACCCTAAATATGTCCAATGCGTTCAGAGACTTGTTAATCTTGCCATGTGTTGCAAGGTAGGACAGTATCACAGAGATTAAAAACCCATTCAGGCAATCGTGGACATATATTGAACTCCTCTGTCTAGCCCATATCTGCACACAAGCATAGACGTTTAAAGACTCCAATAAATACAGGTTAAACAACACTAAACATACCTTAAGCAAGATCAATGCATCTCCTAACTCCTTCCACACAGAGAAAGTTTTCTTGAGAAGCTCAGAATTTTCCTCGAGAAACATATCCTCCAATATGCTCGAGTTGTAAGTCGGTGTTGGCTGAGAGACACCGTCTGTACCATCAAGACAAATCATATTATCAATAAACTGATCTCTCAATATTATTCATTAAAAAAAAATTAAAAATTTTCGAAACCAATCACATTACCTGCAGTTACAGAACGAACGTTGTTTCTACTCATGCTCAGCTTCGCAACATCAAACAATGACGTCGCTGAAGGGATTATCCTTATGGAGAATCCAGGAACGTTAACAACTTTCTTAACTGCAAACACACATACCCAACGTAAACACATTGTCACCTCTCTAAGCTCAAAAAAAAAAAGCTAAACCACACATACCTGGGAAAACAACTAAGACAGGCTTCCTCGCCTCGTTCTGTAAAGTCGACCACTCAACCTTCTCAACGGACGATGAAGCCAACAAATGCTTCTTAAGTACACAAAGATATAAACATCTCTTGGCATGGTATCGATGATTCATATAATCTTTCTCATAGAAACATTCCTGCAATCACACCCTCCCACAGTTAACATCGATTCCAAAAGTCCCAGATAAGCAATAGAGACTGACCTTAGGCAAGTGAACAAGAAGATCAACAGAAGCATCAGGCTTCGCCATACAACGAATAGAGTAACTTCCACAGAGACTAAAACCATTTGGTTTCTTGAAACTAAACTCCACTTTATCAGCTCCAATGTCTCTAACGAAGCTAGGAGCTAACTCTGAAGTAACCTATTAATTTCAAAGTCTTTCAACTGTTAATAAAGCTTAAATTTTTAGATAACAAAGGGACTGAGGAAGTGAGAATCTACCTTGAAACCGTCAGGGATTGCATCAATGGCTTCTCTAATCGAAGAAACGAGATTGTCCACGGGCTTGCTGAGAGAATCGTGGTCTATGCGAATGTCTTTTAGCAAGTTGTTGACTTTCTGGATACGAGAGTCTGAAACTGCATCTACCTCCATGTTGGATTCTTGACGGCGAGAAGAGTAGAATTTGTTCTGGAAAATTAGGGTTTTGCGTCTGAGCGAGGAAGAAGAAGAAAGGCTTAAACCCTTTGTTGTATTCAGTTTTGTCTCTTTTCTGCAGGCAAATAGACTGTTATACGATGTCGTTTTGAGAAACAATGGTAATGAGGCCCAAAGTTTGTAGGAGAACCTATATAAAGCCCAAATGGAACATGCAATGTGTGTTTAGGAGTAATTCTTTGGGGGAAAAGGGTTTATTTCTACCCAAACAATTTCAGTCGTACCAAATACAACCGGAAAAGATTATCAGTGCCAAATATGACCTGAATTACATTATAATTCAAAAAGATTACCTGAACTTTTTATAACGTGCATAAACATTAGTCAACTGTTAAAATGTGTTTTTAGGAGTAATTTTTTGGGGAAAAGGGTCGATTCCTACCCAAACAATTTCAATCGTACCAAATACAACCGGAAAAAATTGTCAGTGCCAAATATGACCTGAATTACGTTATAATTCAAAAAAATTACCTGAACTTTTTATAACGTGCATAAACGTTAGTCAACTGTTAAAATGATAAAACGACATCGTTTGATTTCATTGTTTTTTAAAAAAATATGCACATTCTGGGATTTGAACCCGTGCCTTGTTGCTATTTAAAACGGACACATCAACCACTAGAGTAAAAATATTTTTGATAAAATACTAAAAATTTACAATTATATATGCTACTATACTTTTTCATCTTCTCTAATTAAAACTTTGGTTATTATTATTTTTGATTCTTATAAATATATTAACATGTTTTTTTAATTATATCATTTTTAATAAGTTTATATTATACTAAATATAAATAATAAAATATTTATATTTATACAAAATTAAATGTATTTCATATTTTGTACCTATTTACAAAATGTCCATATATAAATTATTTTAAAAATTTAAAACTTGAATGGTAATTTATTTCATTTTGGCAAAGTGTATTCAACTTATATTAATTTTAAAAAGTTTCTTTAGTCTAGTGATTGATGTGTCCGTTTTAAAGAGTGACAAGGCACGGGTTCGAGCCCCGAAATGTGCATATTTTAAAAAAAAATAACGAAATCAAAACGACGTCGTTTTATCATTTTAACGGTTGACTAACTTTTGTTTGGTCAATGTAGGTTTAGGCACGTTTTAAAAAGTTCAGGTAGTTTTTTTTTAATTATAATGTAGTTCATGTCGTATTTAGCACTGGCAATTTGTTCGGGTTGTATTTGGCACGATTGAAATTGTTTGGGTAGGAATAGACCATTTTCCCTAATTCTTTGTTGTATTCACTAGTTAACAACCAATAGAATTACATTATTTTATATTCAGTATCTTTTAGATAAAGAAACAAAATATTTTTGAGTTATATTATAAATTAAAATTTAAAGATAAAAATAATAGTAGTTGCAAAAAAAAAAAAATTCTAATACTATTATCAAAACACTAAACTCTAAACCTTAAATCATAAACCTTAACCCCTTTCTATAAACCCTAAACCCTTGGATACATCTGTATCTTTTTTAAAAATATTTGTAATACCATCATCAAAACACTAAACCCTAAATCCTAAATCCTAAACTCTAAATCTTTGGGTAAACTCTAAACCCTTGGATTAATCAAAAATCCTAGATTTTAAGATTAATCCAATGTTTGAGGATTTACCCAAAGGTTTATGGTTTCAGATTTAGGGTTTAGTTTTTTGCTGACGGTATTAAAAATATATTTTTAAAAAAGTGTTTTGTTTGCAACTACTATTATTTTTATTATTTATATATTTTAACTTTAGAAACATAATATAATTCGATAATATTTATTTCTTTTTAAAAAGATACTGAATATGAAATAATGAAATCCTATTGGTTGGTGAACCTAAGAATTTCTCGTTTTTTAGGGAGATCAAAACTTCTTAACAATTTTATCAAATAAAATATGATTATATATATATATATTAAATAATAGCTTTGGACCATAATTTTATAAAACTATTATATATTGTATGATTTACTAACTGAAAAAGATATTAATATTCAATTTTAAAAGATTTGTGGTCTTTTAAATCTTGGCTGGTTCTGCTTTTTTTTTTTTGGTCAACAGATTTAGATTAAAACATAAAGAGGGTTCAGTACACATATGGGCCGGAAAGAGGCCCAGCAGACAAAGCAAACTTAGCGAGCCTATCAGCAGGCCCGTTATCAGAACGGGAGATGAAAGAGAACCGACAGAAAGAAAAGGATAGAGACAAGGTCCCGATGTCCGACAGAATACCGAAGAGTTCCGTTGATCGTCGTTTCCCATTTATAGCTCGAATGAGCTCTTGAGAATCTGAGTGTATCCAGATGTTTGTGTAGCCGCGAGACATAGCGTGAGTCAATGAAGCTCGGATTGCTAAGCTCTCAGCTAGAAGCGCCGATGAGATGTGATTCATGGAGAAGCAGCCACGGTTAAGTTCCTTCCTTGATTGGTCAGTGAAGATCCAAGCTAGGCCTGCAGTCCGAGTCCCCGCGATCCAAGAAGCATCCGTGTGACACAGGATCGATGTGGGGGGGGGGCTCTTATCTGTTGGGGTAGAGGTGTAAAGGAGTTTTGAGCCGGAGCAGAAGCTAGGAGTTGTGCGGAGGACCATTCTCTGGCTGCTGATAAAGCCTTCGACAAGGTGTCACTAGGGTTAATGGTTCTGTTCTCGAAAATCCAGAGGTTCCTAGAGGACCAAAGAGACCACACTATCCAAGGGAAGAGATTTATTGAGATTCCCAGTGGTGGCAAATTAATGCGGAGGCGTGAGTTCTGTAGTTCCAGTCCGAAAGAAGTGACTTCCATAACATCTAGGTGAGAGGACAAAGGGACAAGGTTCCAAACCTGTTCTGCAAAGACGCAATGGAAGAAGAGGTGGAGTGTAGTTTCCGGTGCCCCGCACCTGATGCAGTTGGTATTAGTTAAAACCCCTCTTCTCTGTAGGTTGTTGCCTGTGGGAATAGCGTCCTAATAGCGTCCTGGAGTACTTTCCATAAGAAGAGTTGAATCTTAGGGAGGGTAGATATATGCTTGACTTGCATACTTATTTAAATGATTATAAAATCATGTTTATTAGTTTAAAAGCATTAAAAATTGCTAACAAACATTTAACCCAAAAACATACCTATTAACATAACTTCAACAAATACTGACGAAGAGTATATCGTTGGTATTTAAACTTTTCAACATGGTTTTAAACACACAAAATATGCAAAATCACTAAAAATCAGTTTTTAAGCTTTGCACTAGGACTGATCGGATCATTAATAATGTGCTCAGGTCATTAAAAATGTTATTGCGGATCTAATGTGCAAGTTTTCTAAACAGTTCAACGGATTGAATATTGCTGGAATTCAGGAATTGGACAATAGTTACTCGATTTTAGATTTTAACAATATGGTCACTGTTACTAATTCATTGAGAGTGTGAGTAATGTTCTACTTGTATTATAAGATGCATTTTTGTTTGGCTATGGAAAAAAATATGAGGCAGATGATGTCCAATTCAAATCAAAATAGATTTGGCTAACAGAATCAACTAGATTATTACTAGTAGTTTTTGAAAGATCCTTTTAAATGATTATTAGTAACTTAGATGAATTATGTATATGGCAGACTCATCTAAAACGACAATTGGTCAAATACCATAGCAAAGACATTATTAATAGAACAAAGAAAAAAAAACACACCAGTTGGATCTTGTAGCTTTTGAGGTATATATAATAAAATATTTTTAATTTCTGGATATGGTTCGACCTAAAATATATCACTACTTTGAATGGGCTAAATCAGTAACAGAACCACCTTATATAATGCCTTGTATTTGGACATTAATTGTTCTGGCTTTCTGCATGCATGCACAACACACCATAATTTTATATATTGGCAATATGTTTTTTAGTAACTTACTTATAATATACATACATTCAAATGAAGGATATAGGTTATAATAAGATTAGAAGTCACGTGAGTGAAGATACACGACAAGGTAATGTGAAATTACAAAGTCGAACACTTAGGTTATGAATGGGAGGGTCAGGACAAAGGCAGATCAAGCAGTTCTCCCGCAATAGGCAGTTTTCCTGCCTTATGTTTACCATTCACAATTTTCTGTTTGTAAAAGCAGTTCAAGCGGGAGATCTGCATGCAGTTCAATTTTTTTTGTCTTTTAGTAGAAAAAGCAGGAGATCTGCATGCAGATCCCATCCGCTAACATTTGGTGGTGTTGATCTGCCTTTTTTTTTCCTTTTACTAATAAATAGTTTTATTACAAACATTTAACTTTAAAATATATTTATTTGATTTTATAAATAATGTACAATTATTAACTCAAACTATATAGTTCACACTAATATTATTTGTATCATTTTAAAGTTATAAGCATGATGTCTAATCGCCAAAAAACACAATATTTTCCACGAAAAATATAAATTTTTCTACATAAGTGTCAGCAAAAAAATAATTATTTTATATTTTAAAATAATTAATAAATAGAAGAAGTATAAGCATCTAATAAAATTTTTACATATATTTTGGCTGAACATACAACATCTGAAATATTTTGTTTTGATATTTGGTGTAATTTTTATTATTTTAATATATGATATATAATGTGAACATATTTTGTCATTTATAATTTATAATAAATTATTTGATCTGTTTTATCTCCATTTTTATATATAAATATTAACAAAGAATTAAATATTAAGATGTATGTTATTCAAAAATAATTTTGATCAACTAAAACGCTACAAGCATCTTATGAAAAATCCAATAAACATTTAGGCTGATCCTACAACATTTAAATATTTATATTGATATTTGGTATAATTTTATTCTTTTAATATATGATCTATAGTTTTAAACTTATTTTGTCATTCATAATTTATGATAAATTGTTTGATCTGCATCTCTCCTGCTTGATCCGCTTGATCTGCACTTGTCCTGCTTTATCTGCACTTGTCCTGCTTGATCTGCATGAACCGCTTGATCTGCACCGCTTGATCTGCTTTTACCATTCGAAGCCTAAGGGGGTGATTGTTAGGTTTAGTCTTGGGGGTGATTGTTAGGTTTAGTGTTCCGCGAAGCAAAGTGTCAAGTGTGTGTGAGAGATAAGCATCTTTTTGGAAAAGCGGTGTGGTCCTCAATTGAACAAATAAAAATCAATCTCAAGACCGATCAGATTCTCTTTGTTCCCTTCTCGCTCTCTTTCTCTCTCTCTCTGGGTCTCTTGATGTTGTTTAAATCTTTAGTTTTTAAGCCACAAAATCGAATATGGTACTATAAAATATCGAACACATGTGAGTTTAGCCACTTGAAACCAATCCATCCTTCGACTCAAAATTAGTTTGGACTTAGAAAGAACCAACCCGAAACTAATAATGCGATACGGCTTCAAGAAATTTAGTAAGAATCTCCATTGCAAATAATTAAGCGGGAATACAACATTTAATAGGCAAATAATATTGACTATTATATATATGTTTTAAATTTAAAAACCCATAAACCATAATGAAGCCAACAAAAAAAATCATACAAAATTTTCAAGTATTGAGATTACCCTTTTGATATGAACCAACAAAAAAAATCATACAAAATTTTCAAGTATTGAGATTACCTTTTTGATATAAATGGTTTTTCTTTCTCAGATCAAACACAGCTGTTTTGCTTCTTGTAAAACTATACTCCCTCCGTTCCTGAAAGATACATATTGTAGAAAAAAAAATTGTTTCTAAAAGATCCATTTTTTACATTTTCAATGTATGTTTTATTAAATAATTGTAAACTTCAAAAAAAATAATTGTACTAATTAATTTTTGATTGGTTTAAAATTATGGAAAGAAGATAAATACAAAAAATTATGCAAATTTATTGTGTTTTATTAAAAAGTGTGAAAAAACTAGAATATGAATCTTTTAGGAACAGAGGAATTATTATTCTATTTGATACAAAAATACATTCGGCAAAAGAAAAACAATATATAGTTCTGTTCTTGGAGATAACGCAACTTCTTTATTTGATCCAAAATAGATAAAAGAAAAAGAAGATAAAGGGTAAAAGAAAATAAGAGCTTAGAGCTAGTGAATGTACTCATTTGATGGGTTCATTCTCTTTGTACCTTTTTAAATTTGAGTTGGAGATTGCTTCTTTGACTAATCAATAGAATCTATATATATATATCTCGCCAAGCTAAAGAAAGATCACAATGTTGTTGCTTTTAAAATCATTACAAAGTATCTCACTTGGGTCACCTTTACCTTTATCCCTTTATATTTCACTTCTAGCTTGACCATTTGCTAATTTTATTCCTTAGTTCCTTCAAAGCACCAACTTGACGATCAAAATATCATGCATTGGCCACAATCGTGACAATGATAATGTTCAATTGCACTCAAAAGTTTTCAACCACTAACGTATGGTGAATTGTTAAGTTTTGAAACCAACTGGTAGTAAATTTTTGTTCTTTGCAAAATCTCCAACAAGTCTTTATTTGGCTTAGTAATTCGTATATGAATTTGAGTTTATTTTTTGTGAACTACTCATTTAATTAAGTTAAGTTTTGGTTAATAAAAAATGTTTTAGGAGAACAATTCTATTTAATCATATATGATTTACATGGAAAAAAACAATACACAGACGAGTTTTATAGATGATATCCCTGTACAACTGGATAACGAATTCTTGACACTAGATGCAAAAAGGCGTTTTTGAACGACACAAACATTAGTCTTATCACACAATAGATTGCCCTATAGCATCATAACTTCGTGGGGTGAACGTTATCACCATTATAACATAGTATAGGAATATGGAGACTCATGAAAAAATGAGGGTATCTCAGGCCAACTTGGTGAAGCAAGCGATGACGTGTGGAAGAAGGGGGCTTGGATATTCGGGTTCGGAGGATGATAGTGATCGGAGAGAGACCAGATCCTTAGAAGACCGTGACATCCCCCAGTCACGTGGTCCTCTTTTGACTACATTCTCTGATCTCTCCCACTTTAACTGCAGATTGAACTTGTCATTATTAGTACTTACTTTCGATTTAATTATTAACACTCTCTTTTTAATTCATTACAACACTGTAGTTTGCTTAGCAGTGTTAAACAACATTTCGTCCGTACAAAAAGTATAGTTTTAGAGTGATAACTAATTAAGTATTTCTGCTACATTATATAAAAGACTGAAGCATTTCGCTGGTAAGAGCATGTTATGTATATGTTTTGTAGAGCAAAATCGCTTAGGAATACATTATAATAGTAATACAAATATTAAAGTATAAATTCACTTTAGCTAAACAATATGAATATAATAGTAGAACAACTAATTTGCTAAAAAAATATATTTGTGACAAATTAATAATAATCAATAAATTATTCGAGTTATTATTTGGATCACCAATAAAAAAATGATATGGAGTACTCAACAAAAGCCTCTTAGAACTGAATCAACGACCCAACACATATTCGCATCTTTTTAGACAAATTAAAGGAGCAAACACATGTAAATCGAACCTAAAAGAGTAGCAATATGGATTCAGTCATACATTACATATATATGACTGGGACCAAAGTTTGCCCTTTTTGTCGAGTTCCCAAAGCTCTATAAATAGTAAATACTCTCCTGTCTCCACTTCACAATAGCAACGTGTATTTCTTTGTTTTTAGCTGACTCCTCTTACACCGTTTCCTAATAACTACCAAACAAATCAAACACAACACAAACACACAATTCTTGTTCTTCTATCTCTCAAAACACGATTTACAATTAGGGTTTCCAATATCAAATAAATATACTAACGTTTAGTGATGGGTTTCTCAATGTTCTTCTCGTCCGAAAACGAGGTCGTCCACCACTCCTCTCCTTATGCTTCTGTTGACTGTACTCTCTCACTTGGAACTCCCTCCACTCGTCTCTACAACGACGACGATGACCGTAGACTCTCTTCCCATACATCAAACACATTAGGCTGGGACTTCTTGCACGGTGCCAAGAAAGGCTGTGGCCGTGGCGACGGCGGAAATAACCTCCTCCCTCGCCGTTGCGCTAACTGCGATACCACTACTACTCCTCTTTGGAGAAATGGTCCAAGAGGTCCCAAGGTACATATATAATATCATAACAAATAGTTTTACTTTTAGTCATGTTTCCAACATCGAAAACTAGGATTGGTAACTTTCGTAACAAATATTTAACATGTACCCAAATAATAGTCGTATAAAACCAAATACTATAAAGTCCAGTTAGGTTTTATATTACACTCATTTTTTACTTGATATGAAAAATTATTGTTATCAATAGTAAGTTTATGATTTTTAATTTGTTCAGTCATTATGTAACGCGTGTGGGATCCGATTCAAGAAGGAAGAGAGACGTGCGTCCACCACGGGAGCGGCCTCGACTTCCGGAGGAGTATCAACGGCGGCTGGAGCTCTGACTTCGGATCATCACGGAGGTGTAGATTATTATCACAATAACAACTATCATTATGCTTCATCGTCGCCTTGGATTCACCACCAACAGCATAATACGCAGAGAGTCCCTTATTACTCTCCGGCAAATAACGAATATTCGTTTGGTCATGATGTCAGAGAGGATAATCATGACGTCACAGCCGACCCGTTCTTGTCTTGGAGGCTTAACGTCGCCGACCGGACCAGCCTTGTCCACGATTTTACGATGTGATGAATATTATCGTTTCATATATGTTCGTCTAAAAAGGGTCATAGCCTTGGATACCATTTAGCATAAAAGACTAAAGTCTTAGCCTTGTCCAAATTCTTTAATTTTACTTAAGTTACATATATATTTGAATGTTTTTTTTTCTCTTTTTGGTTCTTTGTGTAAGTGTTTTTTAATTTAAATTTTCTTATGAAGCCACTTGTGTTACTTTTCATGACTTTGTGAATGTTCTCTCGGGAAGCGAACTAATCAACCTTTTCAGGATGTGTATCCTAATTTGACCATGACTTTTGATCAGGATGTGCTTACACAGCAACTAATTTTAAATACACATTTGAAATATTTTGTGAAAACAGAATTATATATATATATATATATAATTTTACTAAGAAATAAGTTTTCCCCTGCTGTATAAGGTTTTGGATCCGCCCCTGCTATGAAGCTGAAAATTATTACATGACTTCGGTTTAATAGGAATACAACTTGACATGTAATTTAAAGCCTATGTTAAAAGGGTATGTAAGAAGGGTACTCAGAGTAGCTGGGTGACTTTATGAGATAGTGTCGTCGGTACTAGGGGTGGGACGGATCGGATATCCGAGGTATTTTAAGATATCCGGATCCGGATCCGGATTCGGCGGATCCATAAAATTACTATCCGGATTCAGATCCGGGCCATCCAGATATCCGGGGTCCGGATATCCGGACTAAAACTCGGATACCCGCGGATATCCGGATCCGATTTACTTAAAAAATAAAAATAAAAAACATTAAAAATTAAAAGTTTAGTATTTATTTATTCTATTAAAAAATATTATTTTGGAAAAAGTTAAATTAAAATAATAGAAATTACTAAAAAATTAAGTATTAGTTATATTTAATAAAAATATATAATATACTATATAAATATAATTATATTTTAAATATTTTTTAAAATATTTAGTGGGCCCGGATCCGGATCCGGATATCCGGACCGAAAATTTCACTATCCGGATTCGGATCTGGATTCGCCGGATCTGTGAAATCACTATCCGAATCCGGAGCCCCCGGATATCCGTTTTTTCGGAGCGGATCGGATCGGATCCCAGATCGGATAGCGGATAGCGGATATTAAGTCCCAGCCCTAGTCGGTACGCAGCAGTTGGAGTATCAATGGGACATCTTATAAGATCATTTGGAGGAGAAACGTTCAAGGTAAGCGTGACAACTTTATTCTTAATTAATTAGAATTTGTAATATTTTTCTTCATGTGCTATTTTATCATAAATTATACACAATAAAACTTCACTCAGCATATCATACATACATGTATCTGAAATAATTACCGAAAACTTCAAGCATGGATCTATCACAACTATATTAATGTAATAAAAACTGAAATATACTAGTACACCGTTGATTATAAAGGTGATGGGTCACCCGTCATGGCAATGTAATGTTTATCCGAACAAAAAAATGTATTATTTATCAGGCATGGCCATGAGATTTATGATTGCATTTTTGCATTAAATGTCAACTGAGAAGAAGAACATATCTCTCTTTATAAAATATTCAGAAAGAAGAAATGTGAAGAAATGAAAAAAAGGATGTTTGTATCTTAAACAGAAAAATAAAAGCTTATAGCAGAAAATGGTGAACTTAGCGGTTGCACTAAGATCGTCGATGTGCATGATCGTGAAATCAGCTGGACTTGTTCCATATACCGTAGAAACCGAACCAGGGACGACGGTTAACTTCTGGTTACCTAAAAACTCCGCCGGGAAGCCAACAAAACCAGCAGTATTACTCATTCACGGTTTCGCCGGCGATGGAGTGATGACGTGGGCGTTTCAAGCTCGTTCTTTGTCAAAGAGATACTCTGTTTACATACCGGACTTGCTCTTTTTCGGTGGCTCTTACACCGATAAACCGGACCGATCACCGGACTTTCAAGCCGAGTGTTTGGTTAAGGCTATGTGTATCCTTGGCGTGGATAAGTTTGTCCCAGTGGGGTTTAGCTACGGTGGCGTTGTGGCATTCAAGATTGCGGAGTTGCATGGGGACATGGTTAAGGCTTTGGTGGTAACTGGTGCACCTCCAATTATGACCGATTCGAATGTGAACCGGTTTGGGTTAAGTTCAATGTCGGATGTCTTGTTACCCGAAACGGTTAAAGGACTTGAGTTTCTTCTCTCCGTGACTTTGCATAAACGTATTTGGCTCCCAAGTTGGCCTTTCAAAGATTACCTTAAGGTGCATTCGCTATATATAATTGGGTTTTATATATCCATTTCAGACTTGTTAATTATGTAATTTATCTATCAAAAAGCACAATGTACAAATTTTTGCATCCACACAGACAATGTTCACAAATAGGAAAGAAATGGCTGAACTTTTAGAAGCTCTAATCATCAACGATGACACTACTAGACTCCCCAGTTTCCCTCAGGTAATTTAAAATTATATGGTGTCGGAGTTTTTGTGCATTTAATTTTTTTTTTCTATTCTTTGGTATTTTTAAATGTTGCAATATCTATGACGACCCATCTATGACTAGTAGCACAAAAACGATATTTATGACTATTAATAGAATTTATCAAAATCTGATGGAAAATTACACAGTTCTTATTATATCTACTTTTACTTGTAGAAAATACATCTTTTGTGGGGTGAAAATGATCTATTCTTCAGTGTTGAATTTGCAAAAGATCTGCAAACGTGAGTTTCTACTAATCAGTTTTTATTTGCTTATAATATTTTTAGCTTTATTCATATTCATGAATATTTTCATATTGTAGGAAATTGGGTGAAATGACAAGCATGGAGAGCATAAAGAATGGAGGTCACTTGGTGCAACTGGACAGACCATTTGTCTACAACAAACTTCTCAACAAATTTCTTGCTTCTGTGCATTAAAACAAAGTTTGGGCTTTAGGAAAAGTCACTCGACGAAGATAATGCTTGTCTTGCTGGAAAAGTGTCTCTTAAATTAATAGCCAGAGAATGTATTCATACTTGCCATTTTTCTAATGATCTTGTAAAAATCAAATCGAGGAACGTTCACTGTTGAAAGAAAAAGGTGGTATTCCTGTTTTTTTTGAAAAAATAAAAAGGTGGTACTCTTACAGTGCAATCTTCAGAAACAGGCAAAAGGTGGTGCTTTAGAGCATTTCATTTGTAGATATGAACATTATCAACATACGTTTCCTAACAAATGTAGTATTCTATGGCTTTTCAGCTTCTTAGTTCTTATAAGTTTATTAGGGTCAAAGACAGTTGTCATATATAGTTTATACATGTAACTTACATGTGTGACACATTCATAAGTACATATAAATTTAAGTGATCAGAATCCATTTGCAACTAAAACAAAGCAGTGATATTATTTCATGAGAAAGATCTGAAGTCTTATGCAACAGCTATACGTGCATAACTTCTCCGGTTCTAAAGCTCAGCACTATGGTTTCTTAAATATGCACCGTACTCTCCAGTAGCCTCGGAAGCCTTCTCCTTTGCATTCTCATAAGCTTCTTTTGCCTTCTCCGACATTGAATCCTTTGCTGCACCATACCTTTCCCCAACGTTATACATTGCCTCCTCCAATTTTCCAGAAGCTTCATTCCCTAATCCATACGCGTCTGTTGCTTTGTCTTTACCATAGTCTTTCGGTTTCCCCCCAGTTTCTCTAACGTCATGAGCTTTTTCAAACGTAGCGTCTTTAGCTTTTTTGGACCCTTCTTTTGCTCTTTCGTATGTTCCATAACCCATTTCCTTAGCTTCATCGCTCTTATCCGTAGCCATTCTAATCACATCATCCGCTTTGTCATACACAATGTCCTTAGCTTGGCCGGCCTTGTCATAGGCCATATCTTTGGCCTGACCAGCCTTATCATAGGCCGATCCTGCTTTGTCGAAGGCTATATCTTTGGCTTGACCAGCCTTGTCGAAGGCCATGTCTTTGGCTTGACCAGCCTTGTCATATGCTGATCCGGTCTTGTCGTAGGCCATGTCCTTGGCTTGACCTGCCTTGTCATACGCTGATCCGGCCTTGTCGTAGGCCATGTCCTTGGCTTGACCAGCTTTGTTGTAGGCCATGTCCTTGGCTTGACCAGCTTTGTTGTAGGCCATGTCTTTGGCTTGAGAGGCCTTGTCCTTGGCTTGAGTCGCCTTGTCATAAACCATGTCCTTGGCTTGAGCCGCCTTGTCATAGGCTGATCCTGCTTTGTCGTAGACAATGTCCTTGGCTTGGCCGGCCTTGTCGTAGGCTGATCCTGCTTTGTCGTAGACTATATCCTTGGCTTGACTTGCCTTATCGTATGCTATGTCTTTGGCTTGACCTGCCTTATCGTATGCTATATCTTTGGCTTGACCTGCCTTGTCATATGCTGATCCTGCTTTATCGTAGGCCATGTCCTTGGCTTGACCGGCCTTGTCATAGGCTGATCCTGCGGTATCATAAACCACGTCCTTAGCTTGGGCAGCCTTGTCATATGCTATGTCTTTGGCATGACCGACCTTGTCATAGGCTGATCCAGTCTTGTCAGAAGCCATGTCCTTGGCTCTACCAGCTTTGTCATAAGCCATATCCTTGGCTTGACCCACTTTGTCATAGGCCATATCCTTTGCATCACTGGCCTTCTCATAAGCATAACCTTTTGCATTTTGAGCACTGTCGTAAGCAGAGCCGGCTTTATCAGATACAAAGTCCTTGGCGTGTCCAGCATTGTCATAGGCGGAACCAGCATTGTCATAAGCGTAGTTCTTTGCAGATTCAGCCGCTTCTTTTGCTTCATCTTTCTTGCTTCCCAATCCTCTGATACAGAGAAAAAGAGTCACTGGATCAACAGTATGATTGGATAACATTATCTAATTATTTTATGTATAAATTTCGTCTGAACACCCCCAAAAATAAATCATGCATGCTTTTACATTTATTTTCAAATCTGTATAAACCTATTCGTTTCAACACTGCAGATTATGATCTCATTCAAATAAAACAATGAATAACAAAAATGTATAATCGAATACACTTACGTGGAAATTTTATCAGAAACCCAACCAGTCCAAGATGCGGTTTTGTCCTTGGCATCACGAGTTGCCTTGGCCGCCATGTCTGTAGCGGTTCCAGCTGCGTTTTTAGCATGCTCTGATTCATTTCTGACCACATCCTCTGCTGTTTCTGCTCCCCATCCATGGCATTCTTTCTGCCACGCAAGAACCACCACCAACATGAACAGCATCAACATCAACGTTCTCTTCTCCATTATTGTTGCCATTTTTTAATAATCTAGATTTGTTGTCTAAGTTTTCTAGTGGTTTGCTTCTGGTTCCAATCTCCATGGAAGTTTATAGTAGCGAGAGATTATTCTTTTCTTTCACTAGACAGGCGGTTACTGCTATACACGTGGTTATTGCATATTTACGTGGCGATTGATGAAGCGGTTATGCTGGAAACTAGTGTGTCGTGTATTTGCCACATGTTGACTTCTGGTAGGGCTTGCCGCGTTGGTGTCTCCCGACTCAGAACGGTGTTATGATTCGTAGTTTCTTTTCTTTCGAATTCCAGATTTTAGCCCAAAACAAAAACTCTGAATTCTTTTATTTTCATAAAAAATACAAAACTACATTTTAGTATCTTATAGTTTTAAGAAAAATGTAATCCTCTATATAGAATTTTTGTGGTTGATAAAAATATTATTTATCATCTTTTACATATTTTTTGTTGTGCTGCGAATATAGTATGAACGTTGAACCCATGGTTCGGTGTAACGAAACATTTTTCTTCGTGTCTAGGACTTCTAGGTCAATCTCACAAACTACGAAATTTTAGACGTTTCTAATAACAAAAGTATTTCGATTTATTTAACCAAAAAAGGTATTTAGAAATTTCAGACTTAATTTTTATTCCAGCTCAAAATTTACAATGATTTAAAGAAACTTCTCAAAATTTAAATAAACATTTCATTCTAACGAAGGGTTTCGTGAGAGAAAAAACAATTATTGGACGATGGTGATTGTGATTTAACCACCACTTTCTCTCTAGTGTTGATTTCATTAATTCAATTTCGTGATAGAATCTTCCGATTCTACTTTAACATTATTTCTTGTGTTTTTCTTCTTCTTTATAATGAAGAAAAAATACAAAATTATTTACAGTGTATTAGTATCATCATTCTATTTCTCAATTCGTTGTTATTATCTCTGACATGGAATTCGTGGTCATATTCGTGATCATGATCGACAACAAAACAATCATCATGTTAATGTTTCCAAACTTAAGTGATTTGTCAAGGAAACACTACCCATCAATAAAAATATTATGAATCCAACATGAAGAAAAAGATCTAGAGACAAAAGAAAGAAGTATGATGTTAGCCAGCCATTTCTTTTTTAAAACTTATGTTTTAATACAATATATTTAATATCAAAATATTTATTTGAAATCATGGAATACATCATCTAAGAAAATAATCTCTTTGTTGTATCGCGTTGTATCGCGTTATTCTTATAATCGTTAAAAATTGATCATTTCAATTATTATTTCTTACCATTAAATCAGTACAGTAGATTCTATACCGAAGAATGTTTATAGATCTTAATTAAGACCAATATGTAATACAATAGAACAAATAATCAAACTGTGACAAAAAAATTAAATTCACAGGAAACTATATCATTGTTTAAGTTATTTTATTTGTTGTTTTTCATTGTTTATATGTATTTATGTAATTTGTTTACAATTTAACTAATAAATAAACTTCAGTTGTTAAAAAAAAACTTTCATTCTAAGAAAATTACTCTGATTACTAACAAAAAACTTGAAGTTGAAATAGCTAGATTGGAGTTGAAATAGACAATTATCCACCTTATAAAAAGATGTTCACAATTAACCTCCATTTCGTAAATTTGGGGTTGACTCTTTTTTGGTTATTTTTAGTAGGTATCTTGAGATTTTGTAAGTACTTTATTTTGAATAATTCGTTTTTCAGTCACTTGAACTGTGTAAATGTCTACCACGACTATGCATATTTCAATATAATTTTCTTCTCTCAGTTTTTCAAATCAACATCCTCACGGTAATTTTAAAATGATCTAGTTTTCCGTTATATATGTTTTGTATGAGTCGCAGTTTTGTAGGGAATATATACAAAACATAGGCTGTAAAAGTAAACTAGAAATTTATCCGCATATATTTATAAATAGTTGGTTATATAATATATATTTATGTTTTGTAATTTATATATAGAGTAGAGTGTATTATTTTATAATATATATTTGATATACAATTTTATTATTTGGACATAATATTATATTAAGAAGTTTATAACTTGATGTAACTATATTATTAATATATTAGCCTATTATTTTTTTGCTAATTTATTCTAAAATGAAAAAATACTAAAATTTAATTTTTTTGCATTTGTTTTCTATGAATTATGATTAATTTATAATATTTTATTTTTTAAAAATTAAACTTTTAAATTTTTGTACTTGACTAAATTAAATAAATAATATTATATTTAAAAATTATTTTATATAATATATGCTCTATTGTAATTGACATTTTTTATATTATCAGTAACATCATCAGTTTTAGAATTGTAATTAATTAATTTAAATTAATAAATATAATAATTAAATATATATATATATATATATATATATATAAAGAAATATTTAAAAAAGACTTAATGTTTCTAAACAGTTTACATTTATACTGTTATTCATGTTTCCAAATAATATCAAAAAATTATTCCAGTCTTAATAATATAGATAATGCACAATAATATCTCTCTTTTCAGAGAAAATATAATACTTTATTTTTCTTTTCTTACACGACCTATATATATCACTTGAATGAATAATTCCAAGTCTCCGTCATGGTTCAAATAAGTCGCAATTTTTCGCACTTCAGTAGAATATACAAGGCATGTCATCTAAAATATTACAGAATAAACCATATACCTCATCTTTTTTGAGAAACGTATATATATATACCAGTTACAAAAAAAATATATATATGGCACAAACGAATAATACTAGAGACGGATCAAATTGACAAAAGGTGGACCTCTCATCTTGACTTTTACTTTTGCTTTTTAAACCTATACCAATTTTAAGCTAACTTTTTCTAGCATTTCTTTGATTTAGTATCTTATATATTAAAAGAGAAGTCATGACTTCATTTTATTTGTGATATTTTAAAATGAACCATCTAATAGAACTTATTACATTACATTATTCAATCATTAATAACATTTATTAGATTCACTAATAATATTTATTGGGTTTACTAAAAAAATTAATTGGGCTCATAAAAATTAGATAATCCACTGGATTTATAGATATTATAAAAAAATACATGTTTAAATTAAATTTATATAATTTAATATTGTAATAGTATAAGTTAATTCTTTATATATATTTTTATGTTAATTTTAAAATTATATAGTTTATTTTTAAAAATAACAAAATCATCATTTTCTAACAATAATTAATCTATACTATATAATAATTAATCATCATTTTCGATATATACACATTATATAATATATACCAATTTAGAAATAAAAAAAATATTTATATAAAAATAAATGAAAATAAAAATAATCGCGCGGTTGCGCGGATTGAGATCTAGTTCCTATTATGTCAAGTGTCAACACTATGTTGTTATAGAACAACACGACTATCTCCAACTGAAATAATAAGTGTTCCTCCAATCCTTGCTATACAATCAGAGTGGCATAAAAAGCATCAAGAAAAAAGCAAAACTAAACTGAAATTTATGTATTTATTTTTAACAGCCAAAATTATAAATAATATGCCATAGTATTTAGGAAAATTTTAGAGAAATACACTCAAATAATATCACAATTTGAAAACTACATTATTGTTCAAGTTTTTAGAAACATACACTTATATATATATATATATATACAAATTTACCAATTTGTCCAACTTTAATATTTCTCAATTCCTAATTTATTTTATATTTAAAGTAACGGTTTTTCAAAAACATTGTTTAAAAAACCTTTAGAGTATCTACAAAATATTTTTATAATATCTTAAATTTTTTATTATTTAAAAATATAAAAAAAATTTATGACAGTTTCTTGTCTCTATTTCCATTTCTGATTTTTTTTTCCTAATTTCATAGATGGTTCATCTCATCTCATTAATAGTTTTATTGATTAAAAATCAAATCATTCATCTCTCATTAATATTTTTGTTGATATAAGAATCAAATCATCAGCTCAAACAAATTTATAGGGTTTCCATGTCATGTAAAAGAAAAAGAACATACACGATGTATGATAATCAATGTCTTTTAGTGTTGTTGGAACACATTGATCATATTCAAAGTCAAACAAATTAAACACATATGTGAATATAAATTTAGAACTTGCTTGGTAGGTAATGAATCCTATGAAAAATTAATATTTTGTGAAGAATGCAAAATAAAGAGTTTTGTTTAACAAAAATAAAATAAAATTTATATATACTTCGTGATAAAGTCAAAACAAATCATAATTTGTTATTTATAATACTATTGTTTTGTAAAATTTTAAATGATAAATAACATATTTATTTGAATACATAAATTTATCTTAAACATAAATAATTATATTTTAACTATTGAAATATCTTATCTAGGTAAAAAAAGACAATTCACATTCAAAAAGTGTATTTTTCAAAAAATAAAATAGAAGATGTAATTTTCAAATTTTAAACCGTTAGTGGAGTAATTTACAAATTATCCATAGTATTTATTGCATCTGACTGTAGTCTCGGCCCAAGAACAAGTAGTCTAAATAAATTAAAATTATTTATTTTTATTAATTTAAAAGCTAAATTTTTATTTTTATGATATTAATTTAATTATAGGACTACAAACATATTGTATTTGATTTATGAATGTGGTCTTATGGGTTGTAGAATTCTTTTATTTTCCGTCGCAATGTTTGTTGAAAGTATCAACAGATTGTATGATTTTATTTTGGGGGAATTGCCAAAACCAACCCAAATATTCATTTTAACCCTAAAGGTGTACCTCATATTCAATCAATTGCACACCCAACCTAAAAGGGTGTTAAAACTATTATGTAACCCTTATGAACAAACAAAAAACGAGGAATATATTTTACGATTCTGTCCTTCATAGGTCTACACTTTAAGAAAGAAGTCTACAACTAGGTAGACTTACATTAACGTCTACTGTGTAAACTAATGTAGACTTATTATTTAGTCTACATCTTAATTTAATCAAATAATTTAATTTTAAAAATGTAGAAAAAATGTTTTTGGTAAATTTTTTAATAAATCATCAATTTAAAGGTTAGTATGAGGTAGATAAATTAAATTTTCTTATAATTGAACAATTTAAAAGAATGTATATTGATTTGGGAACTATGTGGTAGACAATGTTAATGGTTTAGCAACCAAAGGTTCTAACATGTTATGTCTTTTAGAGTTAGATTCTTAGGGTTAGATTCTAGATGTAGAATTATTTTGTTTTAATGATTCAAAATTGCATATTTAACGTTGAGTAGTTTATATTTTGTATATATGATATTTGGTACAATGACTAAGATTTTTTTTATAATCAATCAAATATTTAGGGTTTGAGATTTGGGGTTTAGGGTTTGAGATTTCTGGTTTAGGGTATAGTAGACTTATAGTTAAGTCTACTTATATGTAGACGTCTATTTCAGTCTACGTTAATTTGTGTTTACCAATATAAGTTATTTTAAAATTAAAATTAACTAAGCGGGAAGTGAAAATGAATTTTAGAGCCTATTTTCCATATTGGCGCCAATATTTAGGGTATAGTAGATTTACAGTAAAGTCTACTTATATATAGACGTCTATTTCAGTCTACGTTAATTTGTGTTTACCAAAATAAATTATTTTAAAATTAAAATTAACTAAGCGGGAAGTGGAAATGAATTTTGGAGCCTATTTTTCCATATTGGCGCCAATATTTAGGGTATAGTAGACTTACAGTAAAGTCTACTTATCTGCAGACGTTTATTTCAGTCTACATTAACCAATTTAACCTAACCAAAAAATTACACAGCATATAAATACTTTTTTAGGGTTTTCTGGTAAAAAGAATCATAATCTCGCCGTTTAGATCTGAGGCGGTTTAGGGGGCGATTTCCGGTGAGATTTCCGGCGAACCCTCTTCGACTCCGTTTTCACACCCAGTCACCTTCCTCTCGGAATCAACATTCACCACCACGACCATCACCATTATCCTCTCCCATCCTTCAGCTATCTCCACCTTGTTTCCTCCTCATCTCCTCCTCGTCACCACCATTACTCTCCGCCTCATCTCCTCTTCATCTCCACCATTACTTTCCGCCTTGTCTCCTCCTCATCTCCTCCTCGTCATCACCATTACTCTCCTCCCTGTCTCTCTCTCTCTCTCTATATATATATATGTGTTTATAAAGAGTCTCTGCATCTCTTATTTTTTTGATTAAAGTGTTCAATTTTCGTTCTAGGGTTTGTATATGTTCAATTTATTTGCTGTAAATTGAAATGCATATGTTGTTGACGAAAATTGATGAAGTGTTATGAGTTAATACATGTTTGTAGTGTACAAGCATGTGTTGTGTTTTATTGATTTCTCTGGCTCTTTTTGTTGCAGGTTGCTCCCAGAATTTTAATGCAGACTACGATTTGTAGACTTTTACTGCAGACTACGGATTTGTAGACTGTCTTATAGGTCTACATTAATTTAGACTGAATATACAGTCTACATAGAAAAATCTATTAAAAATTGGATTTGTGTATTGTTTATTTTAGGTTTCAGATTCTGTTTAGAGTAACATTGATTGTTCATTATATTTTCGGATGCATTGTCTTNGGAATGTTAAGGTACGTAAATATTTTTTCCTAAGCTGACTAACTAAAAGGCTTGTTTGCTCTGATGCTGGATTATTGAATTTTGTTTTCGTTTATCTCACTAATCTTGCAGGTCGGTGATTTTGGGTTGTCTCGCTTAAAGCACAATACTTTCTTGTCCTCAAAATCAACTGCGTGAACGGTGAGACTCTTTTATCCCAAAAAGTTTTGGTAGACATGCAATTTTCAGCTCCTTTTCTGATGATAAGCGTTTTGAATTGGTAGCCCGGATGGATGGCTCCAGAGGTTCTACGCAATAAGCCCTCAAATGAAAAGTGAGTAGCTTAGACTCCCAGTTTTTTTCATTGCCTCTACCACAAAATTTATGCTCTTACTTTGACCTTTTCCAAGGAGAATGTAATATAAAAACATGGTGAGCTTCTTTGTTTCTGCAGGTGTGATGTGTACAGCTTTGGGGGAGATTCTATGGGAACTAGCAACATTGAGATTGCCATGGAGAGGAATGAACCCAATGCAAGTAGTAGGAGCAGAGGGTTAATCTCGTTTGTGAGAAGATCATGACTCGTGAGGTAGATGAAAGGATGATTTGGGACTTGGGTTCTGATGCAGGGAACGAGTTTTTGGGTGCTGTGAATGAGTTGAGAGGTTTTATTGATCGGTTAGAGGGAACATAAGAGGAAGTTTCTTTGAGGAAAGCTCATGATGTTCTTCAGACGGTGATGGCAAGGCTTGAGGATGAGTTTAAGCATCTTCTTGTTGAGAACAGGCTGCCTTTTGAGATCAAACACGGTTCGTTTTGGTCAGATCTTTGGGGAAGTAAACGAGTTTGGTTTAACATGTTTTCTCGATACAGTGAAGGTGCTGTGATGCGGTTACTTAACTTCGGTGAAGCTGTGTCTCTTGGTCCACGGCAACCTGAGAAGTTGCTTAGGATTCTTGT
The DNA here is from genome assembly GCA_932364175.1 of Eruca vesicaria subsp. sativa. Classification (NCBI taxonomy): domain Eukaryota; kingdom Viridiplantae; phylum Streptophyta; class Magnoliopsida; order Brassicales; family Brassicaceae; genus Eruca; species Eruca vesicaria. Next base: position 160,093 of record CAKOAT010081821.1, read on the forward strand.
AATGTATGAGTTAGTATCTGAGCTTTTACCAGAGATCGATGCACTCTTCTTGGACCAACTTGGTTCAACGGTTAAAACTGAGTACAGAGAAGTGATGAGGAGGCTTGGAGACTGTGCAAGAGCAACGTTTCTTGAATTCAAGAGACATGAACATACACATGCATCCAAAAACATGTAATTTTAATTAGTTTGGTCTTTGGTTTGTTCTCTTTGTACACTTACATCCCCTTGTGTTTTGGAATTAAACAAGTCACATGTGAATGATTGATGGATCNGAGACATGAACATACACATGCATCCAAAAACATGTAATTTTAATTAGTTTGGTCTTTGGTTTGTTCTCTTTGTACACTTACATCCCCTTGTGTTTTGGAATTAAACAAGTCACATGTGAATGATTGATGGATCCACTAGATTCAAATAGCTTGATTTGGTTATTGAATAGAATATGATAAGACCAAATTAGGTAATCTTAATTACATTTGATGTGTATATATAGCTTTCTACAAGCAACATTCATGCTGGTTACAAAAATCAGAAGCCAGCAACACTCATGCTTGTTACTTATTAGTATTCTTTCTTGTAGACTTACAAAGAAGTCTACTTGATAGAGAAAAATATAACATAAGTCTATCACATTAGACAACATCCAAAGCAACAATATAGTTTATAAGTTCAACACACACTAAAGACCTACAAATCCAATAGAAGACAACTCAAAGCAATGAGACACTAATACATAATAGAACATCCATAACAATAAGACAACTCATAAGTTCAACACATAACACTAACACATCTAGAGTTTTTCACCACCCATTCTCTGTATACAACGAGTAATTGAGCCATCTCCTGCAAAAAAAAAAATACGGTTTACATAATTAGCAAACCAAAATTTCATGTTTGATAAAATTATATCATAGACTTACAAGTACGTCTACAAATTTTAAGCTAACAACATAGACAAACAAAAAATTTGATAACTTCCTAATTATAACAAATTATTTTCTGAAAATCATTCAAGACACTTATGATTAATTAACACACACTTTCATAAAAAAAAAGTTTTGAAAAAACTTAATGAATAATACACAAATCCACTTTTGATAGATTTTACGAGGTAGACTACATATTCAGTCTACAGACGGGTAGACGTTTTATTCAGTTTACATTTTGTAGACTGCAAATTAGGTCTACGTTTAGGTTGGTTTTTGCAATTGCCAAATTAACGGGTTACTTTCTATATTTGAAAAAGATGTGACTTTATACGAGTAGACTTACTTTTTAGTCTACTTTTTTAAAAAGGTTAGTTTTGCAATTGACCACAATTCGTTCAGAGTTTGACTTTCTATGCAGTCTACATTTTTAAATTTGTTTGAAAGAGGTTAATTTTGCAATTGACCAAAGTTTACTTTCTACTAGTAGACAAAACTAAATGTCTACATAACTGCACACTGCAGTAAAAGTCTACATTATAACCCGACAGGTTAGTTTTGCAATTGACCAACATAACATAGTAGACTTCATATGCAGTCTACTTTTTTTTCCTAAGTTTTGTAGACTGCATATGAAGTCTACACGTAAAGTAAGTCTTAGTCAGCTTCTAAATATTTTAGTCAAATACAAAAGAAACCTATTCAACGAAGTCAAAGTTTTGGTCAAATGCAAAACTGACCTTCTGTAGACTTACCTAGCAGTCTACAAAGTGTAGACTTCCAAGAAAGTCTACAATGGTAAGTCAAAATTTTGGTCAAATGCAAATCTAACCTCTTTTATGTAGATTTCTTAGTAAGTCTACCATTTTTTTTGTTTTTGGTTTCAAAGGTAAAGACGTTGACGTACTTGTAGGTCTAGATTACAAAAAAATTATTTTGGTCAATTGCAAAAGTAACCTGTGCGTTGACAAGTAGACTGCATCGTAAGTTTACACGTAAGTGTAGACATATAATACAGTCTACTTTCGCGATACAGATCAGACATATGACGAAAAGCATGTAAATAGTTACCTTGACACCGGTTTAAAGCTTGTTTCCAAGCTTTTCCACCGTCCAGAATCCAAATATGAGCAAAAGAAGCAACCTTTACGATTCACTTGTGAATAAAATCGAAACTATGAAGTTTGTGTTAATGAAAATGAGAGTTATGAGGATTGTTTAGATGAAAATAGAGAGGAAATGAAGTATTGTTTGTTTAGAAAGTGAAATAAGTGGTTGAAAATTCATAAACACAAGCTTAAAGAGCTCATCAATAGTGGTTTTTGGTGGTTGCAAATATTGATGACAATGGCATTGTGGTAAATAAGGAGAAATGTTTAGGGTGTAATAGGTTTTTTATAATTTTCGAAAATAATATCAGATTTAATAATAATGGAAATTTGGTAAATAGATAGAAACATGAGGAGAGTTTAGGTTTTTTAAGAGTGAATAGTAATGACAAAAAAAATAGAGGTTGGTTTTGTGTGTGACTAGACTTTTTGGGTTGGGTTTGCAAAACCCCCTTTTATTTTTGGAACTGATTGTATGATATTCTGAAAATTTGTGCTACAGAAGAAAACATAATCTTACCGGCAGTATAATAGTTAAGGATCTATATTATTATTTTTGAAGTGATTTTTCGCAACGGAGCTCTCACGTTAAAAGTTAGAATGATTAATATCGTTTATACCCTTAATAAATAAAATATATAAATCAGTAAAAAATAAAAACGAATTTAATACTTATTTGATTAGATAAATGATTTAAATTAATAATAATGATAAGAATTATCCATAATCTAAATATATACTTAAAAATAAAATAAAAAGATAATTTTTATATATATTGTGTTGTTATCCGGAAAATATATTTTTGAAAAAAAAATTCAAAAACAGAAAACACATAAATAAATATTCATAAAGTAAAATATTTAAAAATAAAATAAAAAGATAATTCTTATATATATTGTGTTGTTATCCGGAAAATATCTTTTTGATAAAAAAATTCAAAAACAGAAAAGACATAAATAAATATTTATAAAGTAAAATTTTTAATTGTATATAATTCAAAAGAGAAAATTGAAAAAAGTATAATACAAAATTATTTTTGAATTAAAATAATATAATAATATAATATAATGATATATATTCGTGAAGTTATTTTTCGCCTCTGAACTCACACGTTAAATGAAATTTATGTTTATATTTTATACAGTAAACCTTAAACATGAATTAATCATATAAAATAAAAGATCATTCAAAAATAAAAAAACTACGTGTTTGACAAAAATAAATTCAAATATATTGTATTATTATCCAAACTAATTTTATTCTTTCTGTAAGATCAATTTTTGAATGTATATTTATCGATTAAAATTTTCAAATTGAAAGATAGATTTCTATATTTTTTATCAATTAAGAAGAAATGAAATAGACTTTAGATTTTTTCAAAATTTTAAAGGAAAAACATAGATTTGTTTTTAATTTGTGAATAACTTTATCACTGTAAAAAAATTTAATGTTTTAGGTCGAATTGTTTAGATGCAAATAATCATTTATTTTTATGATATTTTAAATTGACTTAAATATAATTAAACCCGTATGTGCGAACAAAACACCTAATCTATATTATAATAGTACACTTTCTAGGCTCCACAGCGCGCCACGTCAGCAGTTTTGTGGGTCCTATAGATATTTTTAAATACTCATAGTCTTGGTAAGATGATCATAAACAATGAAATACATTTTAGCCAAGTGGTATAAGATGTCTCATTAAGTATGCAAGATTGTGGGTTCAAACCACGCAACTACCATGTATTTTTGATTTTTTATATGGGTTATTATCATGTGGGCTTTTTGTTTATAAAGTTTTTATGTTTTTTTTTGGGCTTATTGTTTTAAAGATCAAAATAGTTGGATAAACCCTAAATCTTAACAAGTTCAAACCCAAAATAGTTAAAAATGAATCCAAAATGAACAATAAAAATAAAGCAAAAAAAAAAAGTTATTTTCCTAATAAATAATTTCCAAAAATTTGTATGTGAGATAAAATAAAAAAAAACAACTAAAATTAATTATTTTCCTTATTTATTAAATGAATATGTAATTTGTCTTACATTTTAATAACTACTATAATTTCATTGAAAACATTCCTCACCACCGATTCCAGACTCCAACGAATGGATTCCCACAGTCGATGACGCCGTAGATAAAAATGCCACATCATTTATGAACAAAACTCAAACTTACAAAAAATCATATATAAAAACCTATCTAATGAAACTTAAACAACGAATATTAACTTAATTACGGTTATTTTCAAATTGATAAATCGTTTAATACAAATATAAATACTATAAATATAGAATTATATCAAGTTTTGATCTACGATATAAAAACTGTTTACAGCAAAAAAATCACCTACTTTTACACACTAAAAACTATATTATAGCCTAACTATTCCTATAAACCTTACTTCGCATATAAATAACATTTAGCACATTCCTAATATTTTTCAAAAAAAATTGTATGTGAAATAAATAAAATAAACAACAAAATTTAAGTATTTTTCGTTATTTATTAAATGAATATGTAATTTCTCTTACATTTTAATAACTACTATAATTTCATTGAAAACATTTCTCACCACCAGCGAATGGATTCCCACAGTCGATGACTCCGTAGATAAAAATGCCACATCATTTATGAACAAAACCCAAACTTACAAAAAACCATATAAAAAAACCTATCCAATGAAACTTAAACAACTAATATTAACTTAATTAAGGTTATTATCAAATTGTTAAATCGTTTAATAAAAATATAAATACTATAAATATAGAATTATATCAAGTTTTGACATACAATATAAAAACATGAAATTTTCTATTTCATTATTGTTTGGTGTCATTAGAAGAATCCACTAAACCAACAATCGGAAAAAATACACGTAAACATAATGATCTCGGCCCCGCGCTTGCGCGGGGAGTATGCAACTAGTTATATATAAAAGAACAAAATATGATTATAGGCTATACATTACTAATTATTGTCCAAAAGTATTATTTTCTCTGATCCCGAATATATCACAATTTACTTCTCCAATCATTATTTAACTATAAAAGTACGCATCTTTTTATTGAGAACATATGCTATATGCTAAATGCCAACACTACACATTTTTGGGACAATTAATAATTTATTATGATCAGTGTACGATTTTTGCCTGTTCTTTATAAGTCGATATTCAAATTACATGCCATGCAAAAGGTTTCCACCAAATACAGATGCGTGTTTCTCATGAGAACCAAACGCTTCATCATAGATTAATCCATCTAAGAAAGTACTTTCTCTAATATTACCTCCGTCTTTAAAGATGAACAAAATCTTGACCCGCATTTAAAAGCTCGGGTTATTTCTCGATTGATAAATATATATGATATGAACTAATATTTTAGTCTTGTTACATTATTATATTACAAAATCATATTATATCAAAAAAATATTATTTTTATTTAGTTAGTTAATGTAATTATATTTTGATTGTTTGATTCTTATTTTTATTTTTTAAACATTATATTGTTTGATCAGATTCAGCATGAATATTATTTTAAAATAAATTATTTTAAACTAGATGAGGAAAATATTTTTATGTGGTCGAACCAATAAACACGATGACTTATACATAAGCTTGTTTAAATTTAATGAAAATCCGTTAATTTAAAGCATGTAAACTTCGAAAAACCCGCAATCAAATGTGACCTGACATTTGGTTAACCTGGTAAAAAACAAAAAATTTCAATATTTTAAGAGATGAATGAAACTTCTAATATATTTTTAAATTTATGATTTTTATTTACTTAAGTGTTTAAATTTGTTTTAATTAGTTCTTTTATATGAAATATATTATATTTTACAATTTTAGTAAGATTATATATACGTTCTATAAAAGTTAGTTAAGATTATATAACCACTGTATATACATTATATAAATTTCATCATCAATTTTCATTAATAATAATTGGTTTACATGATATGAGTTTGTAGCTGGTAAAATAGGTTAGCACTTATCAATAAAGCATTCTTAGAATATTATGGCTATATATTGATTTAAGTTTGTATGAAAAGAATATTTCAGATGTTATAAATCGTACTCAAACACTTGTCTACAAACTTATATAAATATATATGATATGATAAAGATTGTCTTAGATACTTATGTTTTATATACATAAAATTAAATAATGACATTTTCTATTATTAAGTAGTACTATATTAGAATGCAATATTATTTTGTGAAATTTTCATTTACAAAGAATACGATCAAAATATTTACAAAAAGCTAATTTAATAAAATAAAAAGATCTATTACCGAATTCATAGAGTCTATTTTTATATTCATAAATATGGTTTTATATTCAATTTCCTAAATAGTGAGAAGTAATTAATGATTTCATTAAAAATAATGTATAGTTAAGAAAAATAAGGGTAGGACCAAAAATAATGAATAAGTTCAAACAAATTGTATAAGTAGATTTTTTAGGATTCTTTCCCTTTTATAGTATTGATGTTTTTAGTCTTTTTACAATATTAAGAAAAACATGAAATCGTTATTATAATTTATATTTCTTTGTAATTATCAATTTCTAATATTTTTTTTGTGTCTGGTTAAAATATTAGAACTTTTTAACCAATAATCAATTAAGTCAATTTTTTCATAGAAAATCTACAATTTATGTAACAAAACATAAAACATAGATTTTGTGAAACAATTTTTTTTCCTAAGAAATCTATCTTAACAAAGGAGTATATTATTTATTTACCACTATCTAGTATGTTCTTTTGATGAATATATCATCGAGCTTCTCCTCAGAGCCTAGAACGACGAGGTGGCGGGGGGCCAAGTAGATTATAGGTTGGTTTATGTACGATTTGTGTGATCTTGAATAGAGTTCGGACGAACAAGTGTGTAAATATGAAGCTCACATTGATTGATTTATAGATGATTCTTACATAGTCGTGTATATAACACAATTACACAAATAGAAGTAAATACATTGATATCTCTTAATTTGTTTAGATGCTCTCTGTTTGTTTCTGGTTTGGAACCATGTTGGTCTCAGAGGAACCTGCATACATATATAAAATCCAGATAAGAAAACTATAAGTTAAAAGACTAAAAGATGTAGATAGTAAAATTAAAGAATCATTCTAATAATCTTGTTACACAACTTAGGCAATGGAGATTTTTGCAAAGTAAAGAAGAGACATGGAACATGCTATCATCATGTGGGAGTTCAATTTTATTTTGCTAAAAGACAAATAAAAAGTTGTTCAAGAAATGGATTCTTATGAATATAAGACTGAGGGGCATGGAGATAATGGCATAGTGATCAATCTCATGAGCCTGACAAAACTAGCTTTTGTATCTCTCTGTTACTAGATTTGCCTTTTGGCCCCACGGATAGAAGTTGGGACACTTCAGAAATGGGAAACAAACAAACAGTTGCGTTTACTGTTAGACCATTAATATTGATATTTTCTTCCTTTTCTTGCATGATTGGGTTAAGCCGATCTAGGTAGAAAATGAAACAAGATATGTAGACATATAAGAAACTAGAGATTACATGCATATGGTTTCATATGATAATGCTGTCATGTGCATATTAATAGTTGTGACTGCACCTTTTTGAGTAGCGTAAATGCTTTCAGTTTCCATTTGAACGGTAAGTAGGCTGCGGATAACGCCCTGACTCAATGTCATTCACATCCCTAATGAGTAGCTCGTAGTGTCGCCTTACTTCTTCAGCTGATTTCCCCCCAACTGCTCTAGCAACGTTGTGCCAACGGTCAGGAGTGTCCTGGTCATATATAGCCAAAGCCCTTTCAAATAGTTTGTTCTCCTTACGTGTCCAAGAAGCGTTAGAACTCATGGAGTTGGAAGCCATTCAGAGAGTAAGTATGAATAGTGAGAGTACAAGACTGAAAAAGAGAGTTTCGAAAATGGAAATCTACTTTGTTTTCAGGGTTGAAGAAGGAAGATAGAGATGTCTGTATGAGTTAATGAAGAAAGGAGTTGATTTGGTTACTTGAGAGAGTGAGAAGCTCCTTATATGTAGGAAGAAAAAAGCATGTTATTGTGGGGTTAAGCCAGTTGGACGAATATATACTTTAAGAGTGACTATTTGTTTTAGCAGCCACATAGTCTTAGAGAAGGTACTAAATTGTAAAACAATTTAATGGAACCTAGCTAAGATTCTTTTCCCAATAGGAATAAAAAATTAGAGGCTTCCTTCCTTTGTTACTAGCTACAATCCGTATAGTAAGACTTGCATGCAGTAACCATGTTTTGAGACCGTCTCTTACCTCTTTATGTGATCTAAAGATCTTATCATCATTAGATTGTAGTATCCGATGCTTATTTAGAACACATGAGATTGTTATATTATGTTTGATGCTTTCTTGTGATTTCCATTCATTTTGATTGAAAGAAAATCTTTTATATATGATTGATAGGTTCTTTATGCGTTCATTGGTCTAGTGATATGTCTTTTCAATAGAGTCGAAATCATAGAGTCATAAAAGAAACACCATCTCACTTCTTCCACGATTCTTGCCATTCTTGTTTTCATGGCTCTTATAACAAATGTGGTAATGTAATCATCTGAGTGATCAATATTACATATTGGCTCGTGTGGAGCATCTGTCGAGGACACAGACCCGTGGAGGTCCTAGTATAGTGAACAAAATGCTTTATACATATATTCATGATGCTGACAAGTAGCTAGCTAATAGCCTTAATTATATTCCTCCAATGAGAGACCAAATATTAGAGTGCAATATAATACTAATTAAGAAGTGTTGGCTTGATTTAACAGATATTAGGCCTCCAAAACATGTATCTCTTGGACCCTGACCACAAAAACATTCTGTGAAAACCATAAGCATCTTTGCTATCGTCATCGAACCAGTCAAATATTAATCTTTTCATGTAAGAATATTTGCTTTGTCCTTCTTTTTTAACAAAGGGATAAGAAGATTGGTTGAATTTTAACCTAACTTAATTTGAGCAACTACTTTTCTTGTAGACCACTCTTTTTGTAAGAATTTCAGCGCATGTTTATTCATAAAACGTTGATACAAACCTGTAAAGCATGGAAGGGATGATGGATATACACAAATTAAACTTCATAATAAACTTGTTTAAGAAATTGTTTACATAAATTCTGTAAACAAAATAACCTAAAAGTAAATTAAATTATTTCCCTGCAATGGTTATGAAATAGAGTAATAAGAAACAAATTACGAAGATACAAAATTATATCAGCACATTTTCATATAGTTTCTTGGGAAAATTCCATATAAATACCCCAACTAAATTTTATTAAGTTTTTTAATACCCAAATTTTTTCACTACCCAATTTAATACATCAACTAATAATTTTTGCCCACTTTAATATAAAAACTTTTATAATTATTCCCATTTTAATACCCAAACTTTGTTTATTTTAATTAACAATACTACTAAGTTTCAAACAAAATTTTTAAAAATCTCCAAAATCTAAGAAAAAATATTTAAAATTTCTAAGTTTACTCTAAGATTTAAGAAAGAAGGTAAATAAACTCTGGAGAAAATTTAAATGTTTAAAAAACAAATTTTGAAGGAAAAAAGATAATTTACTCTTTTTTTTCAGAAAACAAACTAAATTCAATATATAAAACTTAAAAAACTTATTATAAAACTTAAGATTATAAAAAATTTATTTAATTTCATTTCTCTAACATATAATAAAATCAATTTTATTTATAAAGTTAAGAAATTTTAAAAATTTTATTGGAAACTTATTCGTATTGTTAATTAAAATAAACAAAGTTTGAGAATTAAAATGGGCACATTTATAAAAGTTTATGCATTAAAATGGACAAAATAATTAGTTGGGCTATTAAACTGGGTAGCAAAAAAATTTGGGTATTAAAAATCTTAATAAAATTTAGTTGGGGTATTTATATGGAATTTTCCCTAGTTTCTTCATTTAAATATTTCAACATCTAGTCATAATATATAGAGGAAACATACTAACCGAAGTTATGCATTAACCACGAGAAGGGTTGATGAGGAAAAAAACAGCACCTTTTCGAAGATATTCAGGTGTTCTTGTTTATATTTTTATCATGTGGGTGGTAATGCAAGTAGACATATTCCAAATCTTGGGAAGATCTCGTCGATGAATCTTATCGACGACATCTGCGCCTTTCTTACGCCTCCTTTGTTTTGGACATTGTTTAACTTCTCTTATTCCTCTCCACTCACTGTTTTTATTGTATCCATACTGGGGTTTTTAGTTTTCTAATTAGGGGGTATTCAATTCGGTAAAACCGAACCAGTTAGAACCAAACCAAGATAGAGAAATTAGTTGGGATTTGGTAATATCAAATATACCGAATGAAGTTAATTTTAAGAAATCACAGTATATGAATAAAGTTTGGTATATAAACCGAAGAAACCGATTAATTCAAATATATAAATATACTTATATGCAAATTTTATAATAAAATTAATAATATATACATGATTATTGATTAATATTATATTCATATTTAAAACATATTTTTATTGATAAATATTTGTGTCAAAATATATTTATTTAATACTATTATAATATTAAATATTTTTTTATTATTTTAATAGTAAAAAGGCAAAAGAAGATATTCTATTTTAAAACTAGAGTACGGAATATATCTTATGTTTAATAAATCTGATTTCTAATTATATAAAATAAAATTTGTCATAAAAGGTAAATATAATTATAATTTTGGTATCAAATCGAATAAATCAAAGACCGATAGTATATAAACCAAACCGAATCAAAGTAGAGATGTTATTAATATGATAACTAATTTTCATAAACGGAAATACGGAAAAAACGAAGAAACTGAACCAAAACCGAACTGAAATCCGGGTTGAACACCCCTAGTTCTAATTCTACTTATTATTATAGATATAAGAAATGTATAATAACAAAAAGATGAAGATATGGACTGCATTTCTTCTCCAAAAAGTTTATAAAATATCTTTTCTCGTAGTACTCTTTGGTCTCTGTTCCAAGGTTTGTGATAAAACATTCTTTCGGCAGATACTCATCTTCTTTCAACTTCACTTGCCCACTCAACAACTTGCCCTCTTGGAATATTATTTTAGACTCTTCCATTTTGGATCCGTAACTTCACTTCTACGCTTCATTTCTTAAGGCAAACAAGCACTCATATTAATTATTCTTCCATTACTAACGTCGACTACCAATTCCAGTTTCAAGAATTTCATAAGAATAAGCTTCTATTTGTTTTCTATGTCATTTGATTTTTAGGCAAATTTGTACTCAAAATCTGTTGAGAATACGATGATTGCCTTGACCGGTCATGTTATAGTAGAGCAAGCATTATATGATCGGTTTAAGCCGTCGTTCTCTTTTAGATAGTTTTGAGCTGGTCAATCTGCACACTACTTTTAGCTCACCATAATTATTATACGTACGCACTAGACTATAGTATATGCAGATGTCGCAAGTATTATTTGTGTCGACTCCCATACATCTCTCTACAAGACTACAACGACGCCCAAATCATGTTAAATTAACTTCTTTAAGATGTAAACCTATTATAACGGGAATTGACCTCTATTAGGTGATTCAAATGTTATATCCACTAAATCAATTCCTCGTTCGTTATATCAATCATGTTTTACCGAAGTTAAACACTGTAAAACATGTTTTATAGCCTTCAGAACGTCACTAATAGTCCAAAGAACATCACCAGACGATTTAATTTGATCGATTTAAGTGTTTCATTGAGGTCAGATTTGTTATCCAAATCCTAATTATCAGACTTGGTTTATAACAAATAATATAGTTGCTGTCCCAGTCTAGAGGGGGGACATATTCGGTTTACTTCTTTATTTGATTAGATTCTGATCTCACCTGATCCCTTTGAAGTGGACCACATTTGACGTTTCGAAGATGCTCCATCGTAAAACCTCTATTAACATTTCTTTACTACTTTGTATTGCCACTTCTTTAAATATAAAGAAACCTCATGTTGGCGTTATTATGGAGGAACCAAATGCAAATGGGAATATCCACTTATTTTATTACCATTTATGTTCTCGAATCCACATATTTTGATGTCATCATATCATAAACATCAGAACCTTAACTTTTGTGTCTGAGGATAAAACATATTAAAAATTGCTCCTGGCACAGCACGGAATTGTCCGGAGAAGACTATTTTGGCTGCTGCAGTATTGTAAGTAAAAGTATAAGCCGCCAATCATTTTATTCAACTGGATTAGTATAATTGCCGAATGATAATGCAGTTGATAGTATCTCTAATGTATATTTTACACGGGCTTAGGTTATTCACAAAGCTTAATATTCTAAGTGGGCGTGAGGCCCATTTATCGTTAACTTGTCATGGGCATTGTCCTACCCGTTAGCATGTCTTTTTTTTTTCTCATCTTTTTTTTGAACTTCTTTCTTTATCTCATCAATGTCTTCCTTCCTTAATTGGTTACCTCTTCCTCAAGTGGTTGGTGCCTCTTCTTGACTTCTCTTGTTGTAGACAGAATATTAAAAAAATTGTTCTACAAAAGGCACATCCGCGTTAAAATGTACTTTCAGCTAAACTTTGGATCTATTCAATACTTTTGTCTACCACCAACTCTAACCGTGTATCATACCAAAAAACAAATCTAAACCTAAAAAGGTACACTTAAACCAATCTTGATTATCTTACGGGGGAAAACATTCCAAAGCGTAAGTTGATTTATTCTCTAAAGCGTTGTCGCAATTAGTTAATTAAGCATCCTTTATTTTGAGGCAGAGAGTAGTTGTTGCTTGTCAATGAGTAGGTGGAGCCAATCATATTATACATTAAGGGCAAACATAACTATACCAAATCGTTGACTAGACTTAGAATTTACTTAAATAACTATCTTACCGTACCTATGTTTTATTCTTCTTCGTAATCAATCTCTTCTCGACCACATTAATCATGATGTGAATTAAATTTCGATTTGGAAAATCCAAATATTTTTTTTGGTAGGCCAACTTTAGGTCAGAGGCTCAGAGCCATCAAGCAGGTTACATCAGATAACAAATTCCTGTTCTTGCTTTGGCCATTAAGGAGCATTTATGCATTTCACATTAGGACATTGATGTTATGTCCATTTTACGACACAACTTTATCTGTTTTAAAACAAAACAACAGCCATAGTTATTTAACTTTAAAAAGAAAAAAATTGTAAACCCATGATTTCTATTACCAACTACGTACTAACAATGTTATCACCGTACCATGTAAATTATCAATCATCAAATCTACATAAGCCCAAGTAGCAGTTTTTGGGTTTGTACAGTGTACAATGTAAATCATCTATTTTTCACTGTACAACCATCTAGAAAATAGAACTTCAAACCCCTGATATCTATTACCAAGACTTTAAACTTCCGATGCTTGAATAAGTTCCCTACAAATAAGCAGTAGTTCTTCAGCTCTAAGGTATTATACTAGTATAAAGAGACTATCATACAATATCATAAGCAGATAAACTTATTATATTCATCACATACAGTCGTAGAAACAAACAGTTTAGATTAGGCATTTAGCAAGTGGAGCAAGAATAAAAAGCGGACCAGTCAACAGGTTGCGACGACAAGTCTTACACAAATGTTGATCATATGCGTTTGCGAAGGTTGTGGTCACAAGGAAGTATTCTATCCCACACACTCTCTCCTATATATCTTATCTATATTTTAGTTTTTTCCTAAAGGGAGACTATATTTTCCACAAACTTCGGATTGACTTCAAATATTTGTAAGTGTAATTTTGTTGCCAAATCAAAAATACACCAAAAATATTTCACAATAAGTTAGTAATATACCAAACGGATGTATCTTGTTTTTTTTTTTTTACTGGCGGATGTATCTTGTTTCTACTAGAGATTGACGCGTAAGTGCCTTTTGAATAGTTCATGCTAAAAAGAGAGTTTGTGAAGAATATGTGCACATTGACAAGTGATAAACAAAGTTATATTTGACATTAAAGATGTGTACTTGATTTCTTTTCACCATGAATGAGCAAAGTAAAACCGTAAAAGTGATCAAAGTAAAGCACCATTAGACACCACAGATCAATATATCGATTAAATTAGAATACAACAATCTTAGTTACATCACTATCAATCTATTAGAAAGAATGGTTAAAATCATTACTTTAACAAGCTTTAAAAAACGATAATATTTTTTAAAGAGAAAAAACAAAAGGAAGGAATACTTTTAGTTTTGTTTAGAATCTTTTCACTAAAGAAAGAAAAAAAAACTTGAGAAAATTACTAAAAATATAAATTGTTTGCATGTGTATATTGACCTGACCATAACGAGCACCATTAAGACCTCGTCCTTTCAATTTAGTCTGCGCTTGACACGGCACTCTTATGATGTAATGTAACCACCAATCCCTTTGAACCAAACACGCGGTCACGTAGAATCTGTCACAGTCCATTATTATTTGTAAGCTCAACGATTTAAAATCGACTGTCATTCACCAAAGGCTGTTACTTTAACACTTTAGCACTCTGTTTTTTTCCTCTCTGCTTTTCCCTAATCTCATCTCATTCTCTGTTCTCCCAAGGTTTCAACAACCAAATTTTATACCCTTTTTCTTTCAACCTTCGAGAGATCTTTGCACGAACTTACCTTGAAAGACTAAATCTTTTTCTTGACCCACCAAGAAAAAGTTAGTCTTTGTTTCCCGGAAAAATAGGGTTTGTTTAAGTTGATTAGCAGAGGAGTTATGCTAAAGGTCTTAGCTGAAGTTCTCGCTTTTTTATCATCACTTCTTGTTTCTCTTACTGATTCAAAGTGCCTCTGCTGGGGAAGTCTTCAGCTTTATGTTCTAGGGCTTTGAAACGGTTTGTGATTGTGGAGAAGAGTAAGCTTAGATCATAGGGTAAGTTAACTTTCTTACAACTATCTCTGCTTTGGTTTGGTTAGCTGTAAATCTGTAATGATGTTTCTGTGTCTGTGTTTGAGATCTTGTCCTAAAAGAACCTTTATATGATTATCAAACTTGCAGAATTTAGAAACTTTCTTGTTTAGATGGGAATTGATACCACTGAACGGATAGAAAGGTTGCCTCATTCGTTCAAGGTTAGTTCCAAGAATCTCTTATGTTTGATTTTTTTTTTTTTTAATTTGCATTAAACTTTTTTTTATTGTAATAACATGTTTGGTGTTGCTCTGATTGCAGATGCACTCTTCCATGTGCTTAGCCTTGAAGAACTTAGTAGATAGAGTTATGAAAATCTTTCCTGAAATAGAAGCTGCTAGACCCGGAGCTAGCACAGGGATACAGACTCTATGTTTGCTCAACAAAGCTTTGGAGAAAGCTAAGCTTCTTCTTCAGTACTGTAGTGAATCCAGTAAACTCTACATGGTTTGTCAAAAAACTCAACTTCCTCTCACATTTTATGTACTTTTTATATCACTCTATGTGGCCTAATGTGATTAAAATGTTGCTTTAATCTTCAGGCAGTAACAGGAGATGCTATAATCTCAAGAGGTTGTAGAGCCAAAAAGTTATTAGAGCAAAGCTTAGGTGACATCCGAACCATGGTACCAACTGCTTTGGCTATCAAGGTTTGTACCAAACTATGTTTCTGAACCTTTTTGTTTGTTCTATGAGAAATGCTGAATCACTGTTGGTTGCAGATACTTGAGGTACTCCAAGATCTTAAGTCAACTGTGTTGTCTCTGGAATCATCTGAAGAAGAAGCTGGGAAAGCTATTAGGGAACTAATGAGACAAAGCACATCTTCTTCTGTGTCTTCTGCTGAGATCAGAGATTTCCATTTTGCAGCATTGAAGCTCCAGCTTTCAACACCTGAAGCCATTGTGGTAGAGAGAAGATCCTTAAAGTCGCTTTATGTGAAACTAGAGGAGTGTGAAGGGAACAAGAGACAGATTCTGAAGTATCTTCTCTGCCTCCTGAAAAAGCATGAGAAGATCATTTGGAGTGATCACAAAGATAATTCTTTCAGACAGCATCATCACTCTGTCAATGATTCTGTGTCTGCTAGTGGTGCTGAAGCCGGGTGTTCTGAGGAACACAATGATACACTTCCTGAACAGTTTAAGTGTCCTATTTCTCTTACCGTGATGTATGATCCTGTCATCATTTCCTCAGGCCACACGTTTGAGAGGATGTTTATTCAGAGATGGTTTGATGAAGGTCATGATGCATGTCCTGTATCAAAAAGGGTACTAGATGATTTCACATTGCAGTCCAACGTAGCGATGAAAGATCAGATATCAAAATGGTGCAAGAAGCACGGTCTTGATGTTCAAGATCCAGCAATGAAGCACACAAACAATGCGTCACACAATCTTGACTTCTCTATTGCTAGTTTTACAAGTTCTCTTTACAATATCCCTGATCTCAGCTGCTTCACTAGTAGGGACTTCAGCTCTAGCTTCTCCACTGATTCGCCATCCTACTCTAAGATGTCAAAGGGTGTTTACTTCATGCCAATGCAGACTATAGCTTCTGAGTCAGGAACTGAAGTCACAGATTCTTCTACTCATCACAGTGAGGTGGAGATAGAGCCTTTGTGTGAACTCACTAAGCTTCCTTGGGATGCTCAGGTCAAGGTTGTTCAAGATGTAAGAAGTCTTTTTGAGAAAGATTCAAGGGCTATTCGGTCTATGTCACCTAGTAAATTTCTTGAGCCACTTGTCACATTCTTGAAAGATGCTCATGAAAGAAATGGCACTGAGGGAGACATAGTAAAGTCTGGTTTGGATTTGTTATTAACTTTCCTTAGTGGAAGCAGGAAGGCTATAGAGAGCATGAAAGAAGATGTGTTTGAAATGTTGTGTGTCTTTCTTGGGTCAGAGTTAGTAGCTGAAGAAGCTCTGAACGTACTCGAAGTTCTCTCTAACCATCCACACAGTCTCTCCAAGATAACTTCAACAAGCTCTCTCTCCTCCCTTTTGAAGATAGCTGAGTCTGGAGCAGAACATCTTCAAGAACAAGCTATGATCACACTCAAGAACCTCTCTTCAAGCAATGAGATTTGTGTGGAAATGGTCTCTCTCGGTTTTGTCCATAAGCTCACATCTTTCTTGCAACTAAACGTCTTCAGCAAACACTCAATCATCATCCTGAAGAATCTCTGCAACACTGAGAAAGGTAGGGTTTGTGTAACAGAAACCCCTAGCTGTTTAGCTTCAATATCTGAGCTACTGGACTCAAATGTTCCCGAGGAGGTAGAGAATGCAATCTCCATCCTCCTCCAGCTCTGTGTGGAGAAGATAGAGTATTGCTATCTTGTGGTGAGAGAAGGCCTTAATATTTACTCATCTCTTCTCTTGATATCCAACAATGGAACCGAGGAAGCTAAGGTGGGTGCATCTGAGTTGCTTAGAGCTCTTGAAGAAGTAGTAGAAGAAGAAGAATCATCCACACCACAAGAAGAAGTAACTGCTGCAACCACTTCACAAGTTGTTGTGGCTCCAGTTACACATCAGGAACCTGTTATAACAACACCATCTCCAAAGAAGTCTGGTCTTTTTGGGATCAAATTCTCCATCCTCAAGAAGAAGAATATAAAAGCTTAAGTTTTGTTAGGTTGTTTTTTTAACTTTTACTTCTTTAAGAAGCTATCATTTTTTTGTGGTTCTCTCTTTGTTGACTTAGGGTGTGTATATGTTTATACCAGTCTAAAGGGCACCCATTAATGTAAGTGTAGTTGTAATTTGATAGGGGGAAAGTATTGTGAGGAAAATAGTTTGCAATTTGTAAATCATTAAATAATAAAAATTGAGTGAGAAATAAAATTTAGGAGATATTTAATATACTACAATGTACAACAAGGAATTGTTATGACCACAAGAGTTTTTTCCCTTTCTTCTACATATACATATCCCCTAGAATACATATCAACTTGTATTGTAGATTGAAATATCTTTGGATTGGTTTCCTCTGTATTTCTGGTTCAGATTTCATATAACATAAGAGAAAATGATAAGACAAAAAAAAATTGCCATCTTTTCAGTGAGCCTTATCCATAATTTGTTACTTGAGGCTCAAGTTGTTGTAAAGACACTGTGAGTGAATTTCCCAGCTTGAAGATGTCTGATCTTTCTGCAGGAAAGAAAACAAATGGGAATACATTGCTTCAGGGACAAGAAACGAGACTTTAGTAATGAAGAAAGATTTGTCTGAGTGAAAAGATTATTACAGAGCCGAGAGTTGTGGTTTGGTTTGAGTTTATGACAGAGTAATCTAGAGATCCATGCTGGTGTAATGGAAAAGAACAGACATCCACCATCATTGACTGCTTCGAGACAGCTTCTGGAAGATCTGTGAAGCAAGCCTGAAACTATATTTCAATAGAAATCAGTCAATAAATGAGCAAAAAAACAGATAATTCTTGGAGGATGAAGTTGTTTTCACCTGTTTAGTGGATAATTCATTGATATGAAACTCAAGCTCTGGATTTAAGACAGAGAGTTTCATAGACAAGAACTCGACTTGTTGTTGCAAAGATTGGACATAGTTGATGATCTCATCAAGCATACCGGCTTTACCAGTAACTTTGTTGCATCCAGGAACAATATCTTGAAGACATTTCATCTTCTTGCTTAACTTTTCTCTCCTTGCCTGCCATAATAAAAAAAAATCACTCAGACAAAACACTACAAGGTACTTTCTATCTTTGTAACAACTCTTCAGTTACTTACCCTTTCTGCTAAGCTATGTCTGTCGGTGGCTTCACCTCTTCTAGCTCTCACATGGATGTATTCTTGCTTCTTAATCTCTGAGGATGTCTCTGTGTTACTCATGTTTGATTTTCCCTTCATGCTTGACTCAGTTTCATCCTCTGTTTTGATCTTCTTCTTCCCTCTCTTTTCTGTCTTACCCTAAAACCAAAGGTTATTTAAAATTAAAAATCAATGTTTCAAACAAAATCTGAACTCCAAAAATCAATGATTTATTGAGCTACAAACCTCTGTTTTTCTCTTGTGCTGCAAGGCAATGACTCTGTTTTCTTCATTGTTCTTCACTTGTTCCATTTGGAAGCTACTTGTCCTGGAAATGCAGCCATCAATAGTTTCATAATGTCTGAAACCCTGAAGCTCATCATTACTGTTTCCCAAGTAACTCTCAACCATTTTGAGCTCTTCTCTCCCATCTGAGCCAAGTATCTGAAGAAACTCAGGTGAAACCATTTGTTGCTGTTGCAGCCATTTAACTCTTTCAAGTACAGACAAGTCCATTGAGAGAAGGTAAAGAAACTTAAAGCTCTTATCTTTTTTTCTTTGGGGTTTAAAGCTAAAGAGAGAAAGATAGACTTAAGTTATATGTGTGGGGAGAAAAGTAATCCATTGCATATAATTATTCTTAGCTTTAAATAGAAAGCAACATTGACCCACACACATGAGATTCGAAATCTAGTAAGAGAGGGACAAATTTGGTAGAGTGGAGGAGGTTGGGGACAAAGAAAGTGAGATGAGAAGTTGTGGGGTCTAATTGACATAACCTACCATGTGGCCATGTCCTTATGAACATGACATGAGGAGTCTCTTAAGTTAGTCCTTTCTGTGTCTTTCTCTGTTTTTTTTTTTCGTTTACCCTTTCAAGATTTTGAGAGGATCTTTTATTCTATCAATCATCCATCCTTGTTTTTTTTCCTCAAGAATTTTACTTAAACAAAAGAGTGTTTCTTAAGGTTATAGAGTGTTTCTTAAGGTTATATGTGGTGGAGAATGTGGGCAATGTGAATTACAAATGATGAATCTTAACTTGCAAATGAATAGAAACAATGGTTTGAATCATGAGCGTGAGTGATATCATTCTCATGGCTTGTTGTGAATCTGTACGTGATCCTTGTAGCATAATATTAAGCACCATTTATCAATCTATAAATTAAACCAGCATTTTTCTTCTTAGAGAGATCATTAACAAAAAATTATACAGAATCTCTATGATATATTTGATCCAATCCATTGTACTAGTTTATTTAATAGAAATTTCAGTGACAGGGATACAAACAAAACAATATATAAAGCAGAAAATGGGTTTAAAGATAAGTGATAGGAAGGTGGGCGACACCATTTCTTTTGATCTAAGTGTTTGGTCCCTATACATTTCTTTTATAATATTTTTTCAAATTATATATACTCGGTGATTTAATCTAAAAGCATTAATACTATTTTCGAAATCGTAGGTGGGCGACACCATTTCTTTTGATCTAAGTGTTTGGTTGGTCCTTATACGGCTATACATTTCTTTTATATATATATTTTCAAATTATATATACTCGGTGATATAATCTAAAAGCATCAATACTATTTATGAAATCGTTCATCCAATACATGATTGGGAAGATTATTCACCTTGAAGGTAATAACACATTGTAGTTTTTTCTTGAATGTCATATTACAATTTCTGAGAGTTATATGAGAATGAGATAGTATAATGTAACGTTGTACCAACACTGAGTAGGTGATAAGTGGATTGGCCCTAACCCTTTATATATTACTTAAGGTCTCTTTGATTTTTCGATGTGGGATATATTATCCCTAATACCCCTCCTCGAGATGATGGCTCTTATCGGCCAGAAATCTCGAAACTTTAAGACAATTATACTCGGTCGAGCGAGTTAAGTACGACAATTATACCTAATCGGAAAGTTAAACACGATCTATATACCCGATCGGAAGGGTAATTAATTAATTAGGGATTTAAGGCTTTTTAGAATCTGGGCTCTGATACCAAGTTAAGATAGATGGGCTTCCAACCTAAAACCAATTGGTAATAAGTGTAGTGGCCCATCTATCTTATATATTTCTAGAGATCACTTCCAACAATCGATGTGGGACTTTAGTCCTTAAAAACCAATTGGTGATAAGTGTATTGGCCCATCTAGCTTAACATGGTATCAAAGCCCACGATCCATGCAATCCAACCCGATCCTTATCGATCCAGCCCAAAGTCGGCCCATCGATCCTTGCCCGAACATTCCGAGATTGACGCCAAAAAGCCATCATCTCGAGGTGGTGTATTAAGGACTAAAGTCCCACATCGGTTGTTGGAAGTGATCTCTAGCAATATATAAAAGATGTGGCTGTAATTATCAACAATTGGTTTTAGGTTGGAAGCCTATCTATCTTAACAGTTGGTTCAATGGTATAAAAGATGTGGCTGTAATTATCGCCACATGTGTTCAATTCGTGTTAATAATGATTATTTACAATGTTTGGAATTGTGATAAAGAGGTGAAATCTTCTTTTTATTTATCAAAAAAATATACTGTAAAGTTTTAATACCATTGAAATAGATGTTAAATTTACAAATTGAAATCTTCTAATACCAACGAAATAGACATTATATTTATCAAAAGAATATACTGTAAAGTTTTAATACCATCGAAATAGACGTTAGTTTTTTCTTGAATGTCAGGTTACAATTTCTGAGAGTTATATGAGAATGAGATAGTATAATGTAAAGTTATACCAACATTGAGTTGGTTTAGTGGTATAAAAGATGTTGCTGTTATTATCGCCACATGTGTTCAATTCGTGTTAAAAATGATTATTTACAATGTTTAAATTTGTGGTAAAGAGGTGAAATCTTCTTTTTATTTATCAAAAGAATATACTGTAAAGTTTTAATATCATCGAAATAGACGTTAAATTTACAAATTGAAATCTTCTAAAAGCATTTAAAAGTATTCTAGTGTACTAGTATATCAACCTATGCCTTTACCTTCCATATGTCCTCATAAACTTGATGGTTTTTTTCTGGAGTACCAGAGTCACAACATGAGACATTCAATTTTATGAAAATCATGTTTATCACAGAATATTTAACTCATATTGAGTTCTTACATTCGCGTGACAAAAAAAAAAATTGAGTTCTTACATTCAATTTATGGAAACCATTACTGGTTTGAATTTAAGTTTTAGGTAATATGAGTAGAAGAATTTTCGTCTTCTAGTTAGTAAACTAGTGATGAAGTTGCTTCTTTTTGTTTTTTTGTAACACGATGAAGTTGCTTCAATTGTACTACCGTAGATCAAAATTGTGGAGCCTGTAAATCTGAATTTGGCTCAGCTCTGATAGGAAACTATAGAAGTATGGATTTTTAGCTTTCAATAGCCTTCAATATATATATATATATATATATATTATTTTCGGTCATTTTGTTTTTAAAATGTTCGTTTAGTCTAGTGGTATTATTAGTGAAGTTGGAACCCAAACATGCGTGGATCATTAGTAACTTTTTTTTAAATAGTTTCTGATCTTTAGACTAGCATTATCTGGCAATTTTTAATGGAGTTGCTTAGTAATAATAACCTAAAAAATTTAATCAAAATTAGGGAAAAAGCTTAGGACGTAGGTTAATTAAGAACTTTTCGATGACGTCCTTAAGAGGCACGTGGTGTAATGAGACATGTTTACCAAATGGGGTAGGGGAAAGTCGAGTTTACGGTCTCGACTTCATTCTCATCGTCTCCCTATTCTCTCTCTCTCGACGGCGATTTCAACCACACCGTCATCTGGTTGCAAAATCCACACCGATTTCTCCTGTCCTCCAGAGCTTCTCCGCCGAATCCAATCGAAATCAGGTATGTGTTCCTCCTCTGTAATTTTTTTTGGCAACTTTGTAATTTTCCTATGTTTTCAATTATAATGTTATACTAGATCTTGATTCATACAACCGTGTGGGTTTTATTTTTCTTTATAGTTTATACAAAAATTGTCAACAAATAAATATATATTTACTCATAAAATCTCGCAAAATACTAAACTGATAGATGTTAAAATATCATTTTTAAACAAAACATGAAAATATAAATTATCGTTAACAAATATTTATCTATAGTATATCTAAATAAATGTTAAAATGTATTATATGCAAATCGCAGAAAATAAAACTCTATATTAAAGAAGATTATATAGTTGATTATTTCAGATTATAATTTATGTATTAAACTCAAAATATAGTAATAAGTAATAACAATCAATAAGAATATAAAGTAAAATATATTTAAAACAAATTAATATATATTAATAATGACGAAAAAGAAAATTAAATAACAAAATTATAGAATTATATAATATATAACACTAAATGTAAATCATATAATTAATTTTTATAATACTATCAAAGTTTTATGTTTATAAAATGAAAAATCTGTGTGGTTCAAACTCTATTATATAGTTTTTTATTTAGGTTTTAGGAATCTATACTACTATCTAGATAAATGTTAATTTCTTAAATAAAACATTTGTATTTCAAATAAATGATAAAGATATGGGGTGATATAATAATTAAATTATGTTAAATTTGAGAACTGTTTAAAGAATGGTCCAAAAAAATATTATACATGAAATAACTCATGATTTCGTTTTAATAGTATAGATTGATATATATATATATATATATATATGATTTTGTATATTTTAAATATAACTTTAGTATTTGTTTTTAACATAATCTATTTAAATTTTGTAAATATGAATTTTTGAAAATCCATCAATTTAAATTATTATTCTCATTAAAATATAATTAGAAATAATTTAGATAATTTTAAATTTTCATTTATAAATAAAATAATAATTTTAATGATATTTTATGATAATTATAATTTAAATTCAATGATTTAAGGAAATACAATTTAAAAAAATACCAAAAATATTTTGTTGGATTTATTTCATTTGTATTCCAAATAGAAAGATAAAGATATTTAAAAATATTATCAATATTAAAGTATTTAACATTTGATAATTTTTTTAAGGAATAGTCCATTTTTTGAAAAAATCACATATGAATTAAGATTGTGACTTCTCTTTTAATATATAAGATGTTTTATTTTAAACTTATCTTTTATACGTTATTACTTATTAAAATAACAATTAATTTACTAAGAGACAACAAAAAATCCTACCAATAATCTACAATTTTAGAATTGTATCTCTTAACATAAAAATAATAATAAAATAAGTTAAGAACTCAAAAATTAGTCCTGGCTCTTTTATAAAGCCAGGCTACTAATCTGAGTGGTTGGATAGGCACTTATCAGTATGGAATTAATTGATCAAAGGTCACTACACCATTCTTGTTTCAGTGGAGCACTGGTCACGTTCATTTCCATGGTTCTTGTAAACCTTTGAAAATGTCGCACTTTCATTAAAGGTACCCAAAAACGAGTGAACAAAAAAATCACTCTCTGAAATGACGAGATGTTTTCTAAAATAATGGAGAAGTAATAGACGAATTTTTAAGAAACATGTTTTCTAAAATCTTTTAGTGCCTTTGAACAAAACGTTGTTTTCTAAAATCTTTTAGAGCCTTTTAACAAAACGTTATTCCTTTATTTAACACTCGTTTGAACAACAAAAACATGTTAGTCATTTATTTGACCCCTAAGATGCAAATTCTAATAACGTAATATATAAACCGAGTCTCGTGGAAGTTCCTTGACGATGATGAGGTTAAGGATTGCGTTAGAATAGACTTGAAAAGTCAAAGAAGCTCGACGAATCCATCCCTCTCATCACTTAATTTATATTATCCTTATTTTATAGAAGCAGATTAAAAATACAAGAATTATAATTGGACTCTTCAAACTGGCAGGCAACTTTGACCACTTCAACTTTCAAATCAAATAAAATACAATCATAAAATGTCTTCATGTCTCCATATATAACAACACATTGATGAAACTCTTCCTCATTACAACAACAAAATCATCTCTCACTCCCTCTCTTTACATCATCTTTGTAGACTTCTCTATACATTACAGTTAAGACAATCAGAAGATGCAAATGCTAAGAAGCTTTAGCACTAGGACAAGAAGCCGTCGTGGAGGCTACGAGCGAGTAAGTGATGATTCAACTTTCAGCTTACTCGGAGCCAAGCTAAGAAGATCAACGAGTGTTCCTTACTACGCTCCATCTATAAAGCTTGGTGCTGGTGGTGTTCCAACCATTCTCGAGGAGCTTCCTCGTCAAAAATCCAAGAAAGTCAAACCAACCAGCAAATTTAGCCACCCTATCTTTAGCTTTTTATACGGAAAGAAGAAGAAGTCAACGACTAGGAAGCCTGAGTTTTCTAGGTATCTTGAGTACTTGAAAGAAGGTGGTATGTGGGATGCAAGAACTAATGCTCCTATCATTTATTACAAGTAGATGATGAATTTATGGAAAATCAAAATCAAGACAAATTTTTAAGTTCAAACGAGTCTATCTTTCAATTTCGTGATGATGTTTGTATATTATAACATTCATTTGATTTATAAGAATACAAGTCTTGGAAGCAAAATTGTAGGTTTTTGAGCACATTAAAATATTTTAAAAGTAAACATTAGACAAATAAAAAAAATCTGAATAGTGAATATCCCTTTGGTTACGTGGAACTCAAGGGAGGGATCTCTTCTTCAGTTTTCAATGTTTCAGAGCTTCCTTCTAAGGACAACAACAAATGTGATGTGTTTTATGTCTTCCTTAGCAACCTCCTCGTCGACCATTCTACCATATGTATCAAACAGCTTGTCCAAAATCTCTTCTCCGAAGTGTGGAGCAAGCATTGACTCTTGAACCGCTCTTATCGTCTTTGCAACCGCCTTTCCGTAACTGATACCATCCTCATTGCCCCACTCCTTGTCTACTTCCATCATCTCTAGCTTCTCTAATTCAAAAGACCCTTCTTTGTTCACTTCACCTTCAATCTCAGCAGCACTTGGGGCGTAAAAGTGCATCTCGTAAGAATCGAGTTTTTCTTCCTCAATATCTCCCTATAATTAAATGGAAACAATGTTACATATTTTCTTGATCAATTTTTCTAAATCAAGACTCATGTTTGCGAAAAAAGCATATTATATATATATACTTGTGAGACAAGATCTGCTATGGATCTTGCGAGAAGTTCCCATAAGAAAGAGTTTCCTCTACCAACATGATCAGGACCTTCTCTTCCGAGTATTATGAGAACCATTCTGCCTCCAGCAACAACCTCTTTTGATCGAAACCGGAGGAACATGGAGAAATCTTCCTTGAATTGACTGTAGTAAGCTTTGGAAACAGCTTCAGGGCTCGAGGAGCATATGCCAATACAACCTTTGTTTATGGACTTGCCTTTATCGTCATACAAAGATGGAGGAACCTGCAAAGAAAAAATGAAAATACTTAGTATGTGTATATATATATTACCTGAGTTACAATTGTTATCAAAATCGGTGTTGAGATTTAGTAAGTCATAAACATTTTAAATCTTAACAACTAAAATACAATTTAAAGGTTACAGGACCTATATATTAGCTTTTTAAAATTTGGAAGTCAAAACAAATGTTTTATTAGATTTTGCCAAGGACCGGCATAAAGCTTTCACCTTTGAAAGCCAGTGTAAGCTGAAAGAGGCATAGATAAAATGGATGGTTTTTTCAGGGAAGAGCCTCCCATAGAAAGATCCAGGGTAAGCTGCAATGAAAACTGAAGGGCAATCACCATTATTGTTGGTATCTCTCTTGAGCTCTATGTGCAAGTCAGGCAAGCACTTGAATATAGAGTTGAAGTCGTTCTTGGGAAGATCGTTAAGGAAGACGCTTAATTCCGGTAAGGGCTCGGTTGGTATCTCACGGTGGTGAGCAAATATGACGGCTTTGATGATGTCTCTAATGGTGGAAAGAGTGTTTGGTCCTGAAGAACATCCCAAGTCAGCTATTCCTAAACTCTTGGGTCTTGTCTCTTTGTAGAGTCGTTGCAGTGTCTTTAGTGTTATGTCTTTTGCCTGACTTTAGTGTTATGTCTTTTGCCTGATCATAGGCTTTCTTCTGAAAATATCAAAACAACAAAGAGGGTAATTATAGGAGTCAAGATTACGCAGGAAGTGAAGATATTTATATCAAGAACCTGGAGGGAAGAGTTTCTTGCATAACTAGTTTTCCCAACTCCTCCTGTCATGTGGAACTCTCTTTTCAGATCAATCTTATCCATCACAATGACAACACAAAACTATTTCTTGGGTTAGGGTTTGTTCTTTTGGTGTTAGAATTTGCTTTTCTTAAAGGGGTAAGATTTGGCCAGTCATCTCAATCTTTTCTTAAAGGAGTATTATTTCCTAATAAAGGGGTATATTATATATAGGACCCTTAAAAAAATAAAAATGCACACTTCAGATAAAGTAGCAATAAATTTAATGAATCCAGAGCCTTATTCACCTCGTTAGTTGGAGTTGCAGTACTCTTTGCCATGATAGTGAGTGTATTCTATATAAGTTGTCAGAAGAATTTGTGCTTCAAAGACATACACGTTAATCACTAAGAAGGAGAGTTTAATACAGAAAGAAAATAGATATAGTTAAAAGAAGACAGAGCGAATATTTGATGAGGTGGCTCTGTGATAGACTGAATATATGGATCAAGTCCCAATTTCCCACAAGAAGCAAGAAAACATGTGAATATTATAACTAACTTAGTAACGTACATATGGCTTTCATGCACCGATCTTAAATCTTACATAAAATTACAGTGACCAACATTTTATATAGGAAAAGACATTTGTAGTTAGCATGCCACTTTCCATTATCAAATGCTGTAATGCAGTTAGCATGCCACTATCTAAAGTACGTGTAGCATAAGATAGAAAATAGTCAAGCGCCATGCACCGCTCGTCTTCTTCCTGTGTAAATGGGCATGCACTTCTGTGCCCATAATGCCTAGTAGCCTACTGTATGTATGTTTAATCATATAGTTTCCTAATCTGTTCTTCTTGATCCCTGTAATTAGTATTTTTCTGCTGGTTACGTGGCGCCCTTAAGGGAGAGCTCTCTTCTTCTATTTCCAAAAAAGCAAGAGTATTTGCACTCCATACACACACAAAACATCTTATTTAGCTATATACCCTATTTCTCTCTTCTCTTTCCTTTCTCCTATCACTAATTTTTCCCCCTAAAATATGACAAATCCCTAAATATCTACTTCTCTTGGTATTTTGAGCTAAATCACTCAAAGAGAAAAACCCCAAAATGGTTTACACCTTTAAAAAAGTGAGTTAACGTGCTTCAAGTATGGCTTTGTTGTGACATCATAATATATCCTAGTTTTAGAATTAGGTTTTAAGACCATCATTATCCAAAATTCCTATAATGGAGTGCTTAAAAAAATAAATTTATTTAAAAAATTAAAAAAACAAATCAATCGCGGACCACCATATGTAAGTGAGACTTGCAAATAGAGTAAGCATCAAAGAAAACTGGGTGTTTATTTTGCAGCTGGAAGCACCGGATTTTGTATTTTTTGTGCCCCCCTAAACAATGCTCTAAGCGCCCCCAGATGATGATGCTCTAAGTTCTAACAGAAAAGTAGTTTCAGTTTGATTGATTCTATGCATGGAAAATGCTACATCAAGTGGAAGAGACGGATCCATACAATTAGGGGCACAAGCATATATATAAACTAGAGATATGTGAAGTGGTAGCACATGCCATACCCCTCCCCTTCTTGCGTCCCCCCAGGAAATAGAAAATGATTTATTTCAGTGCTTCCTTCTCAAGACAACAACAAATGTGATGGGTCTTATGTCTCCCTTATCCATCTCCTCGTCAACCATTCTACCAAATGTATCAAAAAGCTTGTCCAAAATCCTTTCTCCGAAGTGTGGACCAAGCATTGACTCTTGAACCGCTCTTATCGTCTTTGCAGCCAGCTCACCGGAACTCATACCATCCTCGTCGCCTTTCTTGTCCGCTTCCATCATCTCTAACTTCTCTAATTCAAAAGACCCTTCTTTGTTCACTTCACCTTCTATCTCAGAAGCACTCGGAGCGTAAAAGTGCATCTCGTAAGAATCGAGCTTCTCCTCCTCAATTTCTCCCTACAATTAAATGGAAGCATGTTACATGGTTTCTAAATCCAAACTACATCTTTGTGAAATCAGCATATTATGTATAAATATAATAGAATATCTACTCAGTGGCGCGAACTTCTAACCGTAGGCACTATTATAAACTTTCAATTAGTCCGGGCATTATCATACTTTTTAAGCTAATTATTTAAAAAATTAAAATTCTGAACTGATTAGTTGGGGCACGTGACCGTCCGTTGTAAGCTTCATTTGCCCCTGTATATACCTGTGCGACAAGATGTGCTATGGATCTTGCGAGAAGCTCCCAGATGAAAGACATTCCTCTATCAACATGATCAGGACTTTCTCTTCCGAGTAATATGAGCACCATTCTGCCTGCAGAAACCACCTCTTTTGATCGAGACCGGAGGAACATAGAGAAATCTTCCTTGAACTGACTGTAGTAAGCTTTGGAAACAGCTTCAGGGCTCGAGGAGCAAATGCTAATACAACCTTTGTTTATGGACTTGCCTTGATCGTCAAACAAAGCTGGAGGAACCTGCAAAGAAAAAGAAACAATGTATTTATATATATATATCAGCTACCATTCTTATAGATAATAACTATGTTCACCTTGGAAAGCCAGTGTAAGCTGAAAGAGGAATAGATAAAGTGAATAGTTTTTTCAGGGAAGAGCCTTCCATAGAATGATCCAGGACATGCTGCAATGAAAACTGAAGGGCAACCATCATTGTTGGTATCTCTCTTGAGCTCTATGTGAAAATCAGGCAAGGTCTTGAATATGGAGTTAAAGTCATTTTGAGGGAGATCGTTAAGGAAGGCACTGAATTCCGGCAAGGGGTCGTTTGGTATCTCACGGTGGTGAGCAGATATGATGGCTTTGATGAGGCCTCTAATGGTGGAAAGAGTGTTTGGTCCTGAAGAACATCCCAGGTCAGCTATTCCTAAACTCTTGGGTCTTGTCTCTTTGTAGAGTTGTTGCACTGTCTCTAGTGTTATGTGTTTTGCATTATCCGAGGATTTCTTCTGCAAATATCAAACCAACAAAAAAAAAGTAATTACAAGTCAAGATTATATATGAAGTAAGTGTAGATATTTTGAAATATCAAGAACCTGAACGGAAGAGTTTCTGGCATAGCTTGTCATGTGGAAATCTTTTGCAAGATCCTTCTTATCCATCACAATGACAAAAAGAAGGCAAAAGCTAATTTCTTGGATGAGGGAGTAATATTTCTGTTAGAATTTGTTATCTTTTAATGGTGTAATCTTTGGCATGTCACATCAAACTTTTTTTTGCGAGGATATACTGTGTGGAGTTCATAATAGCCGTACATAATTATTAATAGGTGAAAAAGCTTTTGTGGTTGAAAGTAGAGATGATAATTTGAGTTAATACATGCAGGCCCGCTTCCTTTAGATCCACCGCCTTCTATCCGGTCGAGTGATGTAAATACTCCCGAGGTGAGGATAAATTTCGTTTTATGTGGGTCAGTTGCAGGGTGATCAAATATTTGAGTTGTGCATACCTATTAATCCGCAAATTATTATTTTTAAAAATATATAACAGATATTAACTTATATCATATTTTTTTATAATTCGAATTATAATATTATATAGTATATACTTTGTTTAAAGTTTTATTTTTATCTCAAATATTATTTCTTTAATAATATACATAGTTGCAATATATTTTCTGTCAGAGATTCTGATAAGTGGTTACCTACATAGTTGCAACATATAGACTAAGCTAGATTGCAGAAATTCTTCGCAATATCTTAAACTTTCGGTTGCAAAAAAAAAATCTTCACTTTTTGTTTAAAATATGATAACTGAGCGTCTAGAAGAAAAAAATATTTCAAAGAATTTTGAGTAAAACTCTAAAATAATAAATGGATATATCTCAAATACTAGATCTAACAGTAATATAAAGAAAAAAAAATCTGATAACGAAATTATTGTATAAAATTTTACTTTTTGATAATTTGTTACTGTAAATAAACGAAGTCATCATCAGCTATTTTGAAATATTCTTTTTGAAATAGATAATGCAACCGATTTATCCGAGGGTATATATTACTAAATTATACTAGTTTTACGCATATCGTTTTTATATATAGATTCCAGGCCAAATACTGGCATATTCCACTCGATCATATATATAAAACCTAGTTTACCAACTAAACACTACACAAACGATAAATTTCTCAAAGCCATTACACTGATTAAACATGAAGATCTTCATACTCTCCCTCTTACTTCTAAGCATCACCACGGTAATCAATTGTGGAATAACAAGCAAATATGTCCGCCAAGCTCAACCAGCAAACGAGATGTCTTTCGGGACATTCCCTTCTCCTCCCGGTCACAATGCTCCAGAACAGGTTTTATAATTTCTTAGTTTTCTTATCAGTTGTATCTTAATATACCAAAAAACCACGTACTTGTATTGATTTTTTCTTTTGTTATTGTTTTAGGTTCATATAACGCAAGGAGATCGCGATGGACGTGGCATGATTATCTCGTGGGTGACACCGTTAAACCTAGCTGGTTCTGATGTGGTTACTTACTGGATCGCCAGTAATGACAATGACGTTAAGAAGTTAAAAAAGAAAGCCTCCACGTCGTCTTACAAATTCTATGACTATGCTTCTGGATTTCTTCATCACGCCACCATTAAACATCTCGAGGTTTGTGTACTTTGTATTACTTAACTTGTCATCCAAGGAACAACAAGCTCTTTTTTTTTGTATGTACTGTGTTTAATGTATACATTCTTGTTTTACATATCAGTATGATACTAAGTACATCTATGAGGTTGGTACTGATAAATCAGTTAGACAATTCTCCTTCACAACACCTCCAAAGGTTGGACCTGATGTTCCATACACATTCGGGATTATTGGTAATTAACTTATCTTTACTAACCTAATTTAAAACCAGTGTTTACAACATCAATATCTAATGAGTCATTGTTTTTTTTGTAGGTGATCTTGGACAAACCTATGCTTCTAACGAAACATTGTACCATTACATGTCGAACCCTAAAGGCCAAACTCTTCTCTTCCCCGGAGACTTGGCTTACCAAGACCATTTTCCAAACCATGACCAGAGAAAATGGGATACTTATGGAAGATTCATGGAGCCTTGCGCTGCTTACCAGCCCATTATCTATGCCGTCGGGAATCACGAGATTGATTTTGTTCCAAACATTGTAAGATTCACCTATTTCAAGTATTTTCTCAATTTTGTTTGGTTAATTAGTTTCGGTTTAGTTACAATTTGAATTTTTAATTAGGGTGAGCGCCACCCATTTAGGCCTTATATTCGCCGTTACCATAACGCCTTCAAAACCTCAGGGAGCATATCTCCTCTTTGGTACTCAGTTAGACGCGGCCCTGCTCACATCATTGTCCTCTCCTCTTACTCCGGATACGGTAACAAGAAAAAATTAATAAACAATGAGTTATAATATTTCTTTATTTTGTTTACATAACATTTTATCTCATTTCTAGGCAAATACACACCGCAATACGTGTGGCTCGAGCAAGAGCTGAAGAACGTGAACAGAGAGGAGACTCCATGGTTGATTGTTATGGTTCACTCGCCTTGGTACAATAGTGTCAACTACCATTACATGGAAGGTGAGAGTATGAGGGTAATGTTTGAGTCGTGGTTTGTTAACAGCAAGGTTGATTTGGTTTTGGCTGGTCACGTTCATGCTTATGAGAGATCCGAACGTGTCTCCAATATTAAGTATAATATTACCAATGGCTTGAGCACTCCTGTGAAAGATCCTAATGCTCCAATTTACATCACAATCGGAGATGGAGGAAACATTGAAGGAATCGCAAATAGGTAACAAAAACAGTGAAAAAAAAACTCATTGTTTCGACCATATAGAAACTAATATGGTAAGTTACTCTCTTTCTACAGTTTCACTGATCCGCAACCAAGTTACTCGGCGTTTAGGGAATCTAGTTTTGGTCATGCTCTTCTTGAGATCAAGAACAAGACTCATGCACAATACACATGGCATAGGAACCAAGACAATGAGCCCATCGCAGCTGATTCTATTATGATGTATAATAGATACTTCTTCCCAAAGGAGGAGATAGATTCGGCCTGTTTTATTTGCTGATTTGAATGAGTTTTTAGATAGTTTGTTTTTTCCTTTGATTTTCTGTTTAGGTTTTGGATTTTTTTTTCAATTTAATTTAGTTTTGATTAATTGATATTGCTCTGTTATTTCAAATATTCTGTCTAAATCTTTAAATAATATTTTACTATTGAAGTGGCTTCAAAACTTAGATCAATCATAATCTCTTCCGTTAATGAAAAAAAAATACCAATTAAGATGTTCCGTTATTAACATAATCTGTTCTGTTATCTGATTCCGTAGTCTTAGGCACACGCAGAATACTACCTTATTTATATTAAGTTGAAAACAAAATTACTTATATAGAAAATCTCAAGCTTAAATGATGTTTGGAATCAAACTTATTAGGTAAAGATATAAACTATGAGACAAAAGAGTGATAATCATTCATATATATTTAATGTGTGTTCGTGTGTCTCACTTTCTCACTCCTTTCGTAATACCAAGCATTAAGAGGAGAAGCTTGAAGTAAGCTTCACGAAAAGCGAGTCTAATAAAGTTGAGCTTGAAGTTGTTCCATGGAGGGTATCGAGCTTCAAGATCCATTGCTAAGCTTCCTTCCATTACTGCCTTCTCGTGACTGAAACATTCGAATGAATATTTCCCGTGATACCTTCCTATTCCACTCTGTCCTACTCCTCCAAAGGGCAACGCATCACACATATACTGCAATTCAACAATTGAAGATTTGAGAAACTTCTACATTGTGTGTTTTAAGAGTTCAAGTTCAAAGCTTACACTCAACCTAGATTAATTTTGTTGAGATTAATCTACCTGAATCATGAGGTCGTTGAAGGTAACACTTCCGGAAGATGTTTCTAACAAGATTCTAGTTTTAAGGTTCTCGTCCTTGGTGAATGCATAGATAGCAAGTGGCTTTGGTTTTGACTTGATGAACCCTATGCTTTCTTGGATGTCACGTAACTTCATTACATCAAAGGAAATAAACAAAAAAAAAATCAGCACTGAACAATTCGAATGTATTTTTTTTTGATATGATTATACTTTAAATATGCTTACTGTGATAATCGGGAGAATTGGACCAAATATTTCTTCATTCATTATCTCAGAGTCGAGAGGAGGATCCAACAAGATCGTTGGCTCAACATACCTGCCAAACAAATTTAGGTTAAATGACTGTAGAACACATTACGTGTGACACAAGTTAGATGATTGAATCAAAGCTTACAGCTTCTCTTCATCCATGGAGCCACCATATACGATTGAAGCTTTAACACGAGGATCATTAAGAAGACGAGACAATCTCTGAAAGTGTTTCTTGGTGACAATCCTAGCGAGACATCCAGATTCTTTAGGGTTTTCTCCGAAGAAAGACCGTATCACCGGCTTAAACATATCAATCTATAGAAAACCACCAAACTCTTAGAGATACAACAGAAACAGCGTTTGCATTTGCTTATGCGTGTACACGTACCAGAGTAGATGCAAAACTCTGTTCGACAAGAACGTAATCTACAGAGATACAAGCTTGTCCGCTGCAAGATCCCCACTTTCCTCCAGAGATTCTCTTCACAACCGACTATATGTTCATAATCAATAATAAAAATTCAGACACTTTTCACGATCATGTCAAACTGGAGCTAAAAGAAAACAAAGTAAAGTACATACCTTCATGTCTTTTGAAACGGAGTGGTGATCAATAATGGTTGGACATTTTCCACCAAGCTCCAATGTCACAGGAGTCAAATGCTCAGCAGCTGCAGCCATTATGATTTTTCCAATCTTTGGACTCCCTACAAGCAAATAAAACAGTTGTGTGATTGCCGCTATAAGCGAGTTATCGAGTGTAAATGACCGGTTTTGGACAAACCGGATGAAACATTAGATTTGGCTCCCAAATTTTAAGAATATAATATACATATGTAGCATGACCTTTACATTATTGGAATTTTTTAATAAAATAACCGAAAAATCGTTATGGCATCCTAAATCTAAGATCCAAGAAGGAGTGAATTTAATAATACCAGTGAAGAAGATCTTGTCCCATTGATGCTGTAAGAGGATAGTTGCAACATCAGGTCCTCCTTCGATAACTTTGATGGCTTTAGTGTCAAGATAAGACGGGATTAACTTGGCGAGCAAGGCAGATGCGTTAGGGCTTAATTCAGATGCCTTGAGCAGAACAGTATTTCCTGCTGATATAGCCCCAATCATTGGGTCTAAAGACAAAGCTGAACACATACCCAAAATAGAACACAATATTAACTATATTAAAAACCTCAAAAAACATGAAACTGATTCAAGATCTGAATCTTACATATAGGAAAGTTCCAGCTAGACAGAACAAGAACCGTCCCATACGGTTCTGAGATCACTTTCCCTGTTGCTGGATAGAACAACAGAGGAAGGTTGCTCTGTTTTTTTCAGCACCAAGAAAACAATTAGCCAAAAAAAAAGATTAATATTTCGTTCAAAGTTTCCTAAACCGAGATCAAGATTGTCTCATACTATAGTTACTAAATATGTGCATAGTGTGTATGATTCTTACCTTTTTTGGAACGACCCATTTATCAAGACAGTTTAAAGCAGTAGTAGCTGATCTCATGACAAAACCCAGCTCATCTCTGAAAGCTTCAGTACTGTGTTTACCCAAATCTTGAAACAGAACATCACACATCTTCTCTTCGTTGTCTTTAACCATCTCGATTATAGCTCCAAGCTGTGCCTTCCTCCACTTCACACTCCTTGTCCTCCCGCTCGCATACGTCTCCCTCATCTCTCTCAAGCTCTGATCCACAGTCTCCTTCATGGCTTCCATAGTTTCTCTCTCTCTTTCGAAGCAGAGGTTGGTTATTAAAAGGCTTTTGTTTGTTTGTTTGCCTCTTAAAGGAGCTAGAAGGTTTCAGTTTCAACCACTTATAGGTGGGTGATAAAAGAGGAAAGAAAAACTAGTTGGGGAATAATAAGTTAAACAACATTAACTAGGTTCTACTATCTTAGGTTTAACAATCGTTATCATGAAGATGGATGTCCATGTCGTTGTATTAAATGTTATCCTTGACAGATTCCTTCAATTTCCATATGTTAGATAATACTTTATATTATATGAAGTATGTGTATCGGTAATACTTTATATTATATGAAGTATGTGAATCGGTGACATTAATTGGACTGTCTTCTGTCTAACCTAAAAGAGTCCGGAAAGTCTGGTAAGTAGCACTGGCCATTAAATGCTTTGGCGCTCGTAATATATCTCGTATCTTTTTTGTGTCGATTATATAGTATTAAACTAGGTGAGCACGGATATAAATATTCATAGAAGTAAAATTTTATAATAATTGATTGATGTTTAGTTTTAGTTTTGTATCAATTTATATGTATAATTTATATTAATAAATATGATATTATTCTAACTATACATATGACTTTGGATATATTATTGTCGCTTTAATTATTTTTTAGATTATAGTCGGTTTGGTTATTAATTTGGTATATTTGATAATATTTATTTTTCGTATTCAGCTATAATATTTTTTATTCTAAATATAATAAAAATTTGATTATTTTTTATTTATTTTCATTTCAGTTGGTAAGTGTCTTAGATATGTAAATATATTCTTAGATATGTAAATATATTATAGTTAAATTATATATAACTTAATATATATTGTGCTTAAACTAAAATAAATAATAAGCTGAAGTGTTTGATTCAAAATTACATAAATGAATATAATGATAATATTTTGAAGTCTCATGCATATATATAAATTCTACAAAAGAATAAATTGTATTTGGTTAATATTTTATTTTTCTTTTTAATATGCTTTGAGCCAACTTCTAATTTATATGTATAAAATTAAATAGATTATTATTACTATAAAATTATATGTTCTTATTGTAGTTAGATGTTTAATTTTGGATATAAATTAGATTAGTCGAGTCATTTATGTTGTGAGTATATTGAGTTAAAATTGAAGTATAATTAAGTTTTATTTTAGTTAAGTCCAATCAAATTAGTTATATTTATCGCTTAAATATACATGTATTTTCATAATATTTATTTATTCCTTATTTAAGTTAAGTTAAATCAAATTAGTTTTATTTATCGCTTAAATATATAAGTATTTTCATAATATTTATCAAATTATATGTTGATTTCTAATAAATATTAGAAAATAAAGTGTAACTGGTAAATTTTGGATGTTCATGAACATATCTATTTTTATTATTTTGAAAATATATTATAGGATATTTAAAAATATATATTAATGGGGTATATTACTATTTTGTGAACTTTCCTTTTTAATAAAGTCATATTATATACATATATTTTCGTTTTTAAATATGTTTTAAAATTTTAGAAATATTTTATATTTATTATATATGTTATTTGGAAAAAGTAAAAAAGAAACTAAATAAAAAAATAAACTTAAAATCTAACAATTGATTAAAGGTATCTATGTAATCAACCATAGCGAGAGTTAATGTGAGCGCGACACGTAAGAAACTGACTTCTCAAATACTATTATAGAGATTTATTTTAGTTAAGTCCAATCAAATTAGTTATATTTATCGCTTAAATATATATGTATTTTCATAATATTTATTTATTCTTTATTTTAGTTAAGTCAAATCAAATTAGTTTTATTTATCGCTTAAATATACAAGTATTTTCATAATATTTATTAAATTATATGTTGATTTCTAAAAAATATTAGAAAATAAAATGTAACTGATAAATTTTGGATGTTCATGAACATATATATTTTTATTATTTTGAAAATATATTATATGTTATTTAAAAATATATATTAATGGGGTATATTACTATTTTGTGAACTTTCCTTTTTAATAAAAGTCATATTATATACATATATTTTTGTTTTTAAATCTTTTTTAAAATTTTAGAAATATTTCTTTTTTATTATATATGTTATTTGGAAAAAGTAAAAAAGAAACTAAATAAAAAAAAACTTAAAATCTAACAATTCATTAAGGGTATCTATGTAATCAACCATCGCAAGAATTAACGTGAGCGCGACACGTAGGAAACTGACTTCTCAAATAATATTATAGAGATTCAAATCTAAAATGTTTTATTAACTTGATATTATGTCGAATAAATAAAGTAGTAGCATAGATGATATAATGTGGGGTGAAACGATTTATATAATGTAGTTGGGAACTTCAAGAAGTATTGCGTATGGAAACGTCAATAATACTATATTTATTGTACAGAACCAATAATAGTACTGTGATTATTGAGATGTAGTGTAGGTGATAGTTGGTAAAATAGTCATTAAACGTTAATCCGATGTGGAAAATAAATATTCGTTAATTACAGTTAAACCTCTATAAATTAATAATGTCGGGACTTTGAAATTTTATTAATTTATAGAGATATTAATTTACCAAAGTTTCCTTATTTAGATCTTTTTATTTTAAGATATATTTATTCTAAAATAAAAAAATATTTTATTTTAGGATATAGATATTTATTATCATTTTTTGAAATTTGACATTTATATTAAATTTCTTATATTACTTGGTGTATATAATATATATTTCGTAGAATTTAAATATGGTTTTAGATATAATATTACTAAATCTCATCAACAATTTATTAAGTGTCAAGAAAATATAAAGAGAATTTCCTTGTAAATTTAAAATAAACAATATAATAATAGATTATTACTTACATAAAATATGTATAAATATAAATTATTAATTTATGATTTTAATGGGACCATATATTTACATAGAATTTTCTAAAAAAATATTAATTTAGAGTTGGGACCGGCAAAATTTATTAATTTAGAGAGATTATTAATTTATCGAGTATTAATTTATAGAGGTTCTACTGTATTAATATAAACGCCATAGATTAATTAAGATTTTATCTGCGCTATTTCCAGGCGGGAAAAAACTCATTAACTTTGTTTTTGTTTTTTTTTGTCAACAATCTGTATACTTCATTTTTTTCTATGATATATGGTTCCAAACCAATTTTAATAAAATAAAATGTTAATAATAAATTCTGTTTTGCGTTTGTACATTATTTTACAAAATATTTTATCAGTATACTAGGGTCGGCCCGCCCTACGGGCGGGATATACTTTTCTTGTGATCTAGGTTATTACTTTTTATAATTTTGTGGTTTGTGTTTTTGGTTTCATTTACAAAAGATATATATGATTATAATTTTTGTTTTTTTTAGAAAGTTTTATGTGAAGAGAGATTATATATGAAAAGATATATTATGTTTGTTAGCAATAGTTTTAAATGCTTGCGGTGTTGAATAATGTTTATTGTTTTTAGGAATGGCTGTGTTTATACTAAGGTTCGGTCCACTCTACGGATGGGTAAATACATAATAATTAACACTTTTATAACTATATATATGGTATATTTCACATAACAATTGAAAATTAAAATTTTGTTCTAAACTAAAGATTATAGTGTAAATCAGAAAGAAATAATAAAAACAATCTTCTTCATTTTAAAATTATTTGTGGTTAGTTCACTATTTTTTTTGTTAAAGATACATAATTATTTTACCATCTAAAATTCTAAAAATGTAACATTTATGTTATTTTTCTTGTTGCAGTTTATAGACGTCATTCTCTTTTTGTTGAAATATCAAATTTATTGATAAAAAGATGAAAAACATGTATAGGGAGATGGTTGTATAGCCTCTATTGAGAATGAATAAAAAAAAGTGTGTCCTGAACTTGTTTCAAACCATCTTCTCAGCCTCCCTTCCAATGGAAGAGCCCTTATGCAGCGAAGGGAAACAAAACGGTTACGAATCAACTTGTCAATACTCAGGGTCATTAACTATGTTGGTATCCAGCCTCCTCCATGATCTCGTGTCTGAGTGAATGAGTTGCACTTTGCACTTCTACTGGTGTTTTTGTCAAGTCCTCACATCCATATACTCATGCTGAGCGTTAAGAGTTTCTATAGTTGGTTCAGATTGTAAATTCATCTCTGCAAAACAATGGAATAAAACCATCAGAACTATAACAAAACAAAAGCTCTCGCTTAAAACCCATTATGAGGTAAAGCTCCCTCATCAGAACCAATAACCATTGTTTTCTGCCATATGTTAAGTTTCTTTATAACAAACTAACTATCGCTTAATAAACAAAAGATCTTGATTAGGATGAATCATGACCATTGTTTTCTCCCGTTAAGCAGTACCGGTTTCTTCTAATTTTAGCTAATAAGGACACAATTCAGTTTATCAATCTACTTCAAAGCGTTTAACAGTTCCGTCGAATTCAGAAGAGAAACTCCAAGGATTAACAGCAAGAAACATGAACACAATCTATTAGTAAACTTAAGGAGGAAGTTTTTTTCTGCATACATGAGTGAATTAAAGAAGTAAAATATTGAGACACTAAAAATAACAGAGGAAACTGTTGAGATTTAAATTGAACAAACCTCTTCAAGCTTCAATCAGCAATGAACATCCTTAACTGTAATAAAAGCAACGTCGTAAGGCATATAGATTACGTATTAAATGGACGAAACAATTAGCTTTATTTTACCAGCCCAAAAAGGTGTCAAATTACAAATCAAGATGAAGAGAATAAGCTTGAACTCCAACTATCGATCTCCTTTCCATAAATTCGTCTTGATACTAAAGGAGCATCATAACACCACCTACGGTACTGACGGATGATCAATCAAAACCAAACGTTTAATGAAGCTTTAGGTTCTCCTTTGTGCAGCAATCGTGAAGAGATCAATAGATATCTGAATTGAAAAGTTAGATATGTATGAGTTAGAAATCTATGAATGTGGATGCCGGGAAACCTTTTAATAACCATGAACATGATATATAAGATCGGAAAACCTGCAAAAATCCAAAGTAAACAGTTCAAAATTTATGAATGTCAAGGCCTAAAAACATTAAAAAACAAAAACCATGAGATTTAAGATCGGAAAACCTCCGCATCAAGGATAAGCATATCCACTCGAAACTCCCACCTCGTTTGACGTTTCTAGCCTCCCAAAATCTCAGCAGCCTCACTTCGGCGGTGGTAGAACATTGACAGGCCTTCAATCACGAAGAAAAACAGATGAATTAGCCATAATACTGCAAATACGTTTGAGGGACTATCACAAACTGTGAGGACGATTCTCAAAGGAAGAAGTTTTACCTATTTAAAAGTGGAGAATCACCGCCTCTGACAGAGAAAAGTATCATTGAATGAATGCGTCGTGACTGATGGGCGTCGATGGAGTTAAGAAGATTCATAACAGTATTGAATCCAGACAAATCAAACAACCTCTGCGGTTTCATTCAGTGAATACGAAACGACGAAATAATCACAACATGATACAGGGTCTTCTCGAGATGATTCGTCTGTAACGATATGCTTAATCTCCATGGATGGTTAAGGTGGTCGCAGATCGAAGAAGATGAAACGAAGAAGACGATGGAACTAAACTCTATGAGGTTTGCTTTTCCATGTTCGCATTTTTAGTTATGTGCCCATTTAAAGCCCATTAAAAATCGCAAAGGATGGAGCAAAAAAAACTCGGTACTATAATATTAAAACACGTGTCGTGTCCTCCATCACCTATTTGTTGACGTGGCTCCCCCAGGAGGGATAAAACTATACTTTATATATATAGATTTGGAACACTTAGGTTACTTCAATATAGTGAAGTCTATTGCTTTTTAACACTAAAGAGCTTATATGCAAATAAATATATGGAAAGTATAACAATAATTTGTAGCATTTCAAAAAAAAAAAAAAAAAAGTCAACATAGTCTCTCCTCCCTCTTTTACAACGTGATTCTCTTTTCACTATTTGCGCAAGAACCTCAGCTTGCCATATATCTCATTCCATCCACACTAAAATATACCGTTGATCCCACTATGCTAGCCTTTGGATAAGCATGGACTATTGATGTTTTATCGTCTTCCCTTCGACATGATAAAACCAAAAAAAAAATAGTATACTTAAAAGAGAAATTTGTATACTTATAAGTATCAAGTAACGTGGTAGTTTATATACTTTCGTAGAGTGATTTTTTTGTTGCGATTCCAGCATTGGTCCATTTTCATTTTACTTAGTTTTATCCTTGTTGATAATCCATCGTATTTGTGCAATAATGCCAATGAATAGTGTCAAAAAGATGTAGGCTAAAATTCTTGTACACACAGTGGTCTTAGGCGGAAATTGCTAAAACCCATGCTGATTCTAAAGTGTTACGGACTCTTCTTTCCANAATGCCAATGAATAGTGTCAAAAAGATGTAGGCTAAAATTCTTGTACACACAGTGGTCTTAGGCGGAAATTGCTAAAACCCATGCTGATTCTAAAGTGTTACGGACTCTTCTTTCCAACATTAGATTTTGAATCTCAAGTAAATCGACTGTTCAAATCGTTTCATTCCTTAGATACATCTATTCCCTCTTTTTCCTTGTCTCTCATTAACCATTAAATTTACTTTCTGAGATATGATTTTAAGCTTTTTAAAAGTTCAGACTATATAATCAAATCTTTGTCAATAAAAACGCACTACTTTGTTACCAATCAAGTCTTAATACGTAGAAGATTGAACAACGATCATCGATTTGGGAAAGGTTAAATATACATATACATATAGAGAAAGAAAAAAACATGTTTGCCTACCTAATATCTATTTCAGTATATAAAAGATTAAACAAAGACATGTGTGAATAAACACAAAAATCCTAATCTAGTCTAATCAAACGGCCATTCGGGGATGAAAGTGTGTTGAAGTAGAATTAATCAAACCATCGGAAGATTATTTGAAACCGTGTGAACCATTCATGGTTTGGTCAAAAGCTAATAAGAGTCCCTTCCTTTTGAAGGCATATAATGCGATTTAAATCAGAGTTGTCAACAAAATCTAATAAGGAGTACTCTTTTAGCAAATCTATAAAAGAAAAACAATACACAATGGAGGGTGTCAGTAAACCGGTATGTATGACGACGATG
>CAKOAT010081821.1:203185-215551 GCA_932364175.1 Eruca vesicaria subsp. sativa
TGATTTTTAAGGAGATTTGAGGCCGTGTACCTGTTGGAGATGGTTTGAAACTCTTTGAGTTTGGAGTTTAGCTGAATTCCTGAATCAGATCTTAAGCCCATTAACAAATTTTTAAGATTAAAAGCAGATCCTACGTTCATTAATCATAATAATCTAGGCACGGCAAACAAAACCTTAGCGTTTGGGTTGAGGGTAGACTATTCTGAAGAACAACTTGTAAGAACCAGTAGAAAAGCTTGGTCATAGTAATGGACGACTTGATGATGGGAAAGTTGCAGAGTTGAATTTCAGATCAAATCGACATATGGGAGTCGGATAGTTATCCATGTGGCTCTTGTAGCTTGGAACATGCTGCTGTGAGAAGACTCACGTGTAAGCTCCCTACACACAATAATCATAACTCAGAAACCTGATCAAGACATAAGAAAGATTAAAGGACATAAACTTTTCTGACAGGTAGTCCAAAGATGACGACTTTCTTCCCCTGCAACCAATAACAATCAATCATTATCTCAGAAACTGAGGTTACACCGCAAATCAAAATACAGAGGAAAAAAAAGAGAGAGGGTTGACCTTGAAGATATCTGACAATGGTGTGGTTGAGAATTTGGATGAAACGCCTTCGTCCCAGCTGCGAGATTTTTGGAGGGAAACGCCTGGAGCCGCCGAGGTTATGTCTGTCCCCTCTAAGAGTTTTGAAAGCCCTTGATGAAACTCCGAAGAGCCACATGAGCCACATGTTTGAAGCCATAGGCTCGATTAATCCTGTCATTAGCAATAAATCTGAAAAGAAAAGGGAAGCGGTTGTTTTTCCAAATCACTGGAGCTACTTAACGGCAAGAAGAAGCAGACAGAGTTCATGGGCTGGTCAATGTGCGGACACTTAATCGAAGCTGGATACTCCATCACTGTCTTCAACCGCACAATCTCCAAAGCCCAGAGTCTTCTCTCCATGGGTGCCAAGCTAGCCGACTCCCCAAACTCCCTCGCTTCCCAATCAGACGTCGTCTTCCCCATCGTCGGTTACCCTTCAGATGTCCGGCACGTCATCTTCGATCCAAACTCCGGTGCTCTGTCCGGTCTATCTCCGGGAGGCATCCTCGTCGACATGACTACCTCCGAGCCTTCTCTAGCCGAGGAGATATCCAAAGCCGCTTCCTTCATCAACTGCTTCTCGATCGATGCTCCCGTCTCTGGAGGAGACCTCGATGCTTAACAATTAATCTTGAAACTCAAACAATTAACACGTGGCATCACTACACTCTTCTAATTAGTGACGTGGATCAAGGAGAAGGGAAGCAACTTTTCTTTATAGTAATAGATTACCAAAAGAATACTTTCCATTGAAATATAAACAGATAACTATAAATACTAAGCCATGCATGAATGTACTATAGTTTAGGAAAACAGTATTTATGGAAAATACTGCCGACGTAGATAGAGAGAAAGAGCTAATAAAATTAAAACTGTAAATGATAGTTTTCCAATTAATTATCTTTGTTACATTTAAATTACATCGATCAGAAGTTCAAGCAGTCGCATTCAACATTCATTTCACTTTGCATTAAGCCGATCCGCCCCAATTGTGCTAATTATGCCAGTTAATGTAATACTCAATTTACCAGTTTGGTGACCACCACCGTAGCCCCGCTTTTCATTGCATTGTCAAAATTCGAGTAAAAACAAAGATGCAGCAGTATAGAA
This sequence comes from Eruca vesicaria subsp. sativa, assembly GCA_932364175.1. Taxonomy (NCBI): domain Eukaryota; kingdom Viridiplantae; phylum Streptophyta; class Magnoliopsida; order Brassicales; family Brassicaceae; genus Eruca; species Eruca vesicaria. The sequence continues at coordinate 204,890 of CAKOAT010081821.1, forward strand.
ACGAATAGGGGTGTTCCAAGAATCATACTACTAGAACAAACACCCATTTGCTAGAAATTTATTTAATTAATTTTAACCTGACTATACGCTTGTGTTGTTTATGTGGATGATTATTTTTAAAGAAGGGTTTATGGGGATGATTGTGTAATCTTATATGCTTATGTTGCTACTAAAATTTAGTCATGTGATATGTCAAAGTTTTTTTTTCACTTTTATAGTAGAATGGCTATTGAGTTTTGAATCTTATCCTTTTTTATCTTTTCAATGAAGTATATGAATTTTTTTGTGAGTATTAGTGTAATCAACCAAGATCAGCATAGAAGATTAGTCAAATTGTTATGAATCAAGGATTTCACTAGTGTTTACTCCAATAGAGCTATATCACTAAGGTCGGAAAGTGTATATATATAAAATCACTAAACGAAATAGGAGATGCAATTTACAATGGTTTCATGCGCTCGTCATGTGATGGTTAGTTGGTGACATTTTCAATTCTTGATTTGAAGAGAAACAACTAAAAATGTTCTTGCTTGTTTTGGTCCCATGTTCGGACTCTTTTTTTTGGGAATTCCACCGACGGTCGAGTGGGAACCTAATTACCCAAAGCCTAGTTTTATATTAAACTAGATATGGACACATACAAAAGTATGGATTTTATTTGATGTTTTTTCTTACGAAATATTAAAAAGATTGAACAAAATTTTAAGCATCAATTTTAGGTTTTTGTATATTTTGATGTTACTTATTAATGAATAATAACTTGGCATCCGCCATTGTTTTTATTGTAATTATGATGCTTTAAAATATTTATTTAATAAAGTATTTACATATATCTATTTACAATTATCTTTGTTTACGATTTAGAAAATAAAAATTACTAGAGTTTTTACATATATCTATTTACAATATATATGATAAATATTTTAACACATGTCATAATTTTAAAGTATTTACTAGAGTTTTTATCCGCACGTTCGTGCGGGTATATTTTTCATTTTCAAAAATTTATTTAATATTAATGTAAATATTTGAAATATATAATTTATATTTTTATGTAATATATTGTGTAAATTTATAATCTAATTGGTGTAGGTTTTTATTCAACATTGTTAATATATAATATTCTTTAATTTTTTACTTTGAAATTTATAAAATAGAATAGGATTCTTTCTTTGTTATTATAGTGAAATTTTAATTAATATTAATGTATAATAGTATGATATTATTAATTATGAAATTCATTATTATGTTATTTAATAATAAAATATTTAAATTTTTAGTAAGAATTTATTAGATTTTCTCTCAACCGATTCTGTTATAACTAAAAATAGAATGTAAATCTATTATTTTCAGCATATATGATATATATTTGATTGATTAACCTAAATAATTTAATATGTCATACTAATTAATTAATGAAATGGTCCTATATGACTTCTTTGTAGTAGATAAAAATATTGACTATATTTTAATAGAGTAGATTGTCATGTGTCGTGATCATGTTAATTAGCAATTTTTAAAAATCAAACTTTATATAAGAAGATATCTCTTCAATAAAATTCAACTGATTTTGCTAAAAAGAATTCAACAGATCAAGAACCGTATCATTTTTTCCTTCAGTTGTTATAGTTGAAAAGTGGCAGATTTCACAGAGAAACATATTTACAGAGGTGAGTATCGTTTTCCTGGTTTAGAAAACTTAGAAGGCAAGAGTGTCATAAGAGAGGTTCGTCATAAGACACTCCTTAACACCAACTAATTTTATGACTTGACAAGATATACACATACAGATTCAGTAACCAAAGACTAGATTTTTCTTCTTGATTTTGTCTTGGATTTAAGGACACGTTTCAGGAACCAGACTGTACCATATATTCTGAGGCCTTTTGTTGAGTATAACAAATAGCAAGACCATAATACGACGAATTCAAAGTGGCTGAGCTCAGTATTTAATCCATATTTGATCTTGTATTATTTGTGCAGCATTGCTTCTTTTCTGAATATTGCAATATTGACTGATGGGAAAGTATTCGAAACACACAAACTATACATTTTGTCTGCGTACCAAGTGACTCCAATTTTATTTATATGTAAAATATTAAAGCAAAACCTAAAGCAAAAGATTGACATAAGAAGTCATAACAAACAAATGGGAATATTATTCTTTAGTTTTTCAGTCAAAGTACATGAGATGAGATACAACGAACATTAATCGGTGTTCCGTTCAAAAGTGCAACAATAGAGAAAAATGGGGTGCAAAAACAAAGAAAATATTGTGTATGTAGTTGTGACAAAGCATGTCTAAAGACATATCATAGCTCCTTACTGTATGTCTGATTCAGTTATGACTTCCCGTTGACCTTTTTAGCACAGCCGGGATACCAACAATAACCTCCGTTTTGGCCGTGTCCATCACCTCCCCATCCCCATCCAAAGCCCCATCCTCCGCCCTTCCCATCACTTCCTCCTCCTCCACCGCCACCGCCTTCTCCTCCACCACCACCACCCCCACCCCCACCCCCACGTCCTCCTCCTCCTCCNCCCCCACCACCTCCACCTCCACGTCCTCCTCCTCCACCACCACCACCACCACCTTCACCTCCTCCACGTCCTCCTCCTCCACCACCTCCACCTCCACGTCCTCCTCCTCCACCACCACCACCACCACCTTCACCTCCTCCACGTCCTCCTCCTCCACGTCCTCCTCCTCCACCGCCACCACCACCACTTCTTTTTTTCTTTTTGTGGGAGTTTTCTTTTCCGCCTTCACCTCCACCACCACCTCCTCCGCTGCCGCCTCCACCTCGTGGTTTGCAGTTTCCACTCTTTTTTACATCACCATTCTCACCACCCAATGCATTTTCAAATCTAACGGTCGAAATATTCGTATAAAAGTTTTTTTCAAAAGGACTTGTAGACACAGTAGAACTCATAGACCTACTCTCACTTCCATCTCTCTCCTTTAGGTCTCTTAACCCATTAACAAAGTTTGGGCTAAGAAACAACACAATAGAAGCAGTACCAAACAAGAAAAACACAAAGCTTGATGATGATCTCTCTCTTACACTCTCCATTTTAACTTTTCAATATATTGAACATCGAACTATATTTGCTTCTCGTGGATATGCATCGATACTCTCTTCTTCCTCTCCTTTTTATACTACCTAGGTTTTCTTCACTCTTAACTAAGTATTAATCCAAAGCATTTAGTTTAACTAATCTCATGCACATGCATCTCCCATACGGAACCTACCAACTTTTTATTTCCTTTTAATTTACAATAAAAAGCTGCAAAAAAAGAGATGGAGTCGAGACTTGAGGGTATATGCATACTGCATAGGCACTTCAATTATTAAACTTCTTTTGAATTTTATCTATCTAATTATCATAAAGTGGCCAAACTATAGAAATTGCTTCACGCGAAAGACAGTCGAACAATCAACACTTGATTCAAGGCTACAAAAAAATACATTTTCTTAGTTGGGTATTTAAGAAACGGCGGTTAAAAGCGTGGTTATACTAATCTATGTTATTTTGCATTTATATAGATAGATGACTGCATCAGGGTACGTAGGAGTTCATTGCAAATGCATGCGGGATATAAAATAAAGTAACATAAGACGTACAATTTATTTGTGTCACAACATAAGACACGTTAATAAATGGAAATAAAGAACACACGATAAAAAATAGTAGGTAACGTGGGGCACCAAAAGGGTATGGTCTAACGTACCCTGCGAAACAATATTTTTCTTTAGGGATGACTTCCCTTTTGGTTTACGCTATTTCCAATTTTCATAATTCCTTCACACGAAGACTCTTCGTTGTGGTGTTGGTTGGATCTAAAAATATCTCTTGTGTTGTGTAGTAGTAGCAATGCTTTGTTTAATTTTGTTATTCACGATGTTATACAGTATTCTTAACTTGGATTAGGCCACAAGTGGTGAATAAACAGAACTACTGTCTACTGTACATGAGACGAGCATTGGCTTAGAATTTTTTGAACCATACCAATACGTCGGTCCTCACTTTGTTGTCTCATTACGCCGACGACATTGTTACAGCAAAAAAAACCTCCGTTGCCGGGACTCGAACCCGGGTCTCTCGGGTGAGAGCCGAGTATCCTAACCAGCTAGACTACAACGGATTCGTGCTAACCTGGCAGCTGTATCGTCCTTAATAATGAATATCAAAGATAATATGTATCACCTATACCTCTATTCATCAATCTCGAATCGTGAATCATGTAAGATACAAGAGAGACTTACATTAAAGAACACATTATGAATTTGACTTTCACTAAAAGACACATTGTGTCTTTGACACACTTTCTTTGGACAACTGTTTTTTTTTTACGGAAATAGCCTTATTTTTTTAGAAAGAAAAAGTATGTTTAGTTACAATGGAACCTTTACTTTTGTAGGATTGACTATAAACCATACTAGATCATAACCCGCCCGACTGGGCGGGTATTTGTTCTATGGTATATATAAACATTTTAAAAATTACAATTTAATGCTTCCAATTTTACTAAGTAATAGTATACTGTTTAAACATCGTATTTCATCACTGTATTGTGTAACAGGGGCGTCGGTAAAATGTTGTGACCCGTAAACATTTTAGTAATAGTTTATAAAGTTTTTTTGGGTTAAATTTGGTGTAAAATTATATACACTAAATAATTTAGTTAAATTTTTGAAGTTAATTTTTTAATGAAGAATTGGAAAGCTAGTATATCACTGTTAAAAACTTATAACAATAGTCAGTATAAATTATATAAATAAAATATATATTATTCTTGATTTGTTTTAAATAAATTTAAAACATGAATACATATATGTATAAATAATTTTCAGAAATAAAGTAATATCCATGATAGAAAACCCAAAAACAATAGTAATGATATTTTGGGCCGCAGTAATCTTTAATTTAATAAATAAGCCCATTAAGTTTATATGTTATCCATGTTTCCAATCAAATTTTTAAAATTTTCTTATTCATGTTTCCAAACACTTCATTTTTGTACTTCAGCTTTAATAGTATAGATTATTTTAAAATAAATTTAAATCATTTAATTTTTCTTTATCTTATCTTCTTCATCATCTTTTTTTTTCTAATCTACCGTCAAATCTCTGCCGTTCTCTTTTTCCACCACCCACGACGATTTACTTCCCCAACACCACACATATTACCTCAAAATTCACCACCCACATGAATCCACTTCAGTTGCATCCACTATCTTCTCCTCCTCTACTCTAAGCTTTCAACCATAACCTCTGTCAGTTCCGCCATCAACCATCTGACAACCGACATCAACCATCTCACAACCCACCAGCCACACAACTCTATATTGATTGCATCCACTATCTCCTCCTCTACACCTCAACCGTCAAATTCTCACCGCCATTATATTTACGTCCATGTCTTCCACACCTCCTCTTCTAAAATTATCACAATTTTCACTACGGTATCCATAGCCTATTCTACTACGGTCTCAACTCCGTAACCCTAATTTTTCACGTCTTCCACCTCCATCATATCTACCACCACCTCCATCATATCCACCACAACCGTATCCATCACCATTGTATCCACTCACGTTTTCCACCACCACCAAATTCTTCTTTTGATTAGCCACCTCTATCTTATCAACCACAACCATATCAACCACAACTGTATCCACCACCACCGCAGCCATCACCACCGTAACCACCACTACCGTATCCACCACCACCACATTCTTGTATCCACACTCACGTTTTCCACCACCACCGCATTCTTCTTTCGATTAGCTACCTCTATCTTATCAACCACAACCATATCAACCACGACTGTATCCACCACCACTGCATCCATCACCACCGTAACCACCACTACCGTATCCACCACCATTGTATCCATCACCACCGTATCCATCATCACCGTGACCACAAGTTTCAATCTCGTATTCTTTGTCTGAAACCAAACATCTCTTCTTCTTCTTGTCTCCATCCACCAACCCAGAACAGAGCATCCATTAAGATTCCATCTCCCATTCCAGTTATATAGGAGCTTTCTGTGGCTGTGGATTCTATTCAGATCTTGTTGACTTGGATCTATGACAGACCTGATCCTAAATTGCATAGAAGAAGAAGATGGGTTGCAGAGAAAACAAATCGAGAGGTGCTAACGATAGAGACGACGGCGGCTATCGAGAGAAACGACTGCAGCTATCGAGAGAGGCGACGTCGGTTATCGAAAAAACGACGGCGGATTTGGAGATAGACGACTGTGGATGAAGAGTAGACGGCGGATTTAAAGAGAGACCAGTGAGGATATCGAGAGAGACGATGATGGTTGTGGAAAAGAGACGGATTATTGAGAGAAACTACGGCGGAGGAGAGAAAGAACAATGGATACGAGGGTTTTGTTTCTCTATGGTCAACATCGTGTGTGGATTCGCTTGACTGTGGTTCTGACTTTAGATGGAGATTTTATTTGAATCTGATTTTAGATCTGAATTAAGAGATAGTAGAAGAGGTAAAGTCACGATTAATTTTCTGTTTTTCTTTTTTAAACAAATATCATTCTAACTAAAGGGAAAAATGAAGTTAACGAGTATAACCGGTTAGTTAAGGGATATTAAGGTAAAAAGACAAACAAAATGTGTGTCATATAGGATTGTGTCTGTTGCTGTAATTGCAAACTGATATTGTGTCTCAAGATACAACATAAGAAATATAAAAACTATGAAATGACATATATATATATATTTCTTCTTATTTTCGTAAACTTAGGAGATGCTGGATAATAAAACATAAACCAATCTGGTCATGTAGTGTATAACGATACTCTCATACTCTTATCTATCGAATGAGTCCGTGTATGGTGAGGTGATTCTTGACTGGGGATTCGCCAGGGGAATCCTCTCTCCCTATACATCTTCATACTTTGTGGTGAAGGTCTTGTTAGGTCTGTGCAATCTGGCAAAAGGCAATGAATCTCTACCTGGCCTTCGTGTAGCTCGAGGCTCTCCAAGAATCAATCACATGTTGTTTACAGATGATATGATGTTTTTCTGTCTTTCAAATCGGAAAAATTACAGGGTTTTCAAAGAGATACTGAATGAATACGAGCTTGCATCTGGCCAGCAAATAAAAACTGTAAAATTATCAATCAAATTTTCAAGCACGACACCACTAGACAAGAAACTGATCGCTAAACAGATCCTGGCAACTCAAAAGAGAAGGAGGAGTAGTCAAATATTTAGACTTATCTGAGCACTTTGAACAAAAAAATAAAGATCTTTTCACCTCCATTCTGGACATAATACGACAAAAGACTCTAAGATGGTCAAAGAGACGCCTATCAAGAGCTGGACGGATAAATATGATAAAAGCAGTCCTAACTTCCATCCCCTCGTATGCTAGCTCATGCTTCTTACTGCATGCGAGCATGTGCAAAAGGATTCAGTCTGTTCTCACTAGATTTTGGTGGGATGGAAATAATGAGAAGAAGAAAAATGTGTTGGGTATCATGATCGAAACTGTCTAGGCAGAAAAAGGTGGGTGGCTTGGGCTTTAGAGACATACAAACCTTCAACCACGCGATGCTTGCGAAGCTCTCATAGAGAATTTTGACTAAGCAACACTGCTTACTAGCTAGAGTCTTGAAAGTTAGCTGCTGCCACAAGAAGATTTTCCTGGATGTACCTCCCCCTACGTCTTTCTCCCATGGATGAAAATGCATCATTTGTGGCAGAGACCTACTGAAAAGGAACCTGTACAAAGTCATTGGAGATGGGTTGAATACAAGAGTGTGGAAAGATTCCTGGATTTCTCTTTTTGACAATATCAAACCGTTTGGGCGAGTGACAGAAATGCAAATAATATGACATTATCAGAGCTTATAGTTACAACGGATTACAAATGGAATGAGAAACGCCTTGAGGGGATTTTACATGATTTTGTTCCCCAGATTTGATGCTGGAACCAACACTACAAGAAAACACGTCATTTACTAGGACGGGTTTTCCTCGTTATTTCCTAGTAAATGGCCCTTTACTAGGAAATAACGAGGTTTCGTCGAAAGACGTTCATCGTAAAACCTATTTTCCTCGTAAAGGCCTAGCTAATTTACGAGGGAAGGTTTCCTCGTAAAGCCGTGGAAAACATTTCCTCGTAAGCTCCACGTATACTTTCCTCGTAAGGGCATAGTAAATCATTTCCTCGTAAACTCTTAGTAGACACTTTACGAGGAGTTTGCTAGGAAAATTTATGAGGAATTTACTTCGAAACCTTTACGAGGATTTTACTTCGAAACATTTTTTTCCTATTAAAAAAAAATATTTATAAATTAAAATTATATATATTAAAAAAAATTAAAAAAATAAATAAAAAATATTTATAAATAACTAAGAATATATAATTAATAAGTTTTAAAATTCATAATATACAATTAAAAACTAATAAAAAACTAAAAATGATGCTGGTCTTGAAATTGGTTCACGAAGTCGTCTCCAGGGTCGTTGGATGCCGGCTGTGACTGAGATGGTGGGGGCTGTTGGGATGGAAGGGCTCCGCTTTCCCGTCTCTGACGCAACACTTCTGCCAGTTGCGGGTTTGTTAGCGCCACAACGTCGAGGATATCCGTGAGCGTACGCACATGAGCCCGTGTTTCCTGCAACTCCGTCCGCATCTGAGCATTGTCATCGGCTTGTTGGTGAACATAAGCCGATGTCGCTGCCGGGACATCGTTAACCGAGCCAATCCCGATAACACGGCCCTTTTTCCTCGGAACGACCTGTAAATTAAAATATTAATAACCAAAGCAATAAAATTAAATAAATAATAAAAATTAATATTTTAAAATTATTTACCTCCTCGTAAATCTTATCCACTTCAAGAGTGGATAATACGACCGGAGCCCCAGTCTGCTGAGTCAACTGGGTCTGGCGCTCTTCAACTCGGGCAGCAACCTCGTTGTAGATCCGCTCGGAAGCAAGATCTACAAACTGCCCACTCTTCCTCCGGTGGGTCCGCTCGTAAAGGTCTTTCAGAGACGGAAGAACTCCTGTCTCTTTAGCCTGCATTTTTTTTTAAAATTAAATATTAATTTAGAATATTAGAATATTAAAATAAAGTAAAAAATTTATAGTTATAAAAAATACGTACCATGTCTAGACGAACTCTCCCGTGAGGCTTTCGGCCCGTGGTGTGAAGTGTCTTTGTGTTGCCATGCTGGTCCGTGGCCATGCGGTTCCCGGAGTTTGTATTGGACGTTCGGATCGAATCCGGCAACGTCCAATAGCTGATGAGGCCATCCCACACCGTGGTTGTGAGGCAATCGGGTTTCCCGCGCTCGTAACCAATCACCTGCAGATTTGAAATAATTAGAATAAAAGTCAATAAAATATATTTTGAAATAAAACTATAATTAATATATATTATAATTTTTAAATTTATACCTGAAAGTCGCCCTTCCAGTTGTAGACCATGTCGCACAATCGGGCTTTTGCCTTGGTCTCGAACTCGGACTTCACCCGCTGGTGAATCCCAATAGACCAACGGTATTTTTGCTGCAACCAAGAAAAATAAAAGACGGATTAGTTCAATAAAATTCATAATTTTAAACGATTATAAATAAATTAAATTGATTTACTAAATTACTTACAGCGAACGATTTGAACCACGTCTTTTTGGTGTGGCTCGCCGTCAGCTTCCAGTTTGGAGCTGCATCGGGAAAGTATCCCTTGATACAGTCCGTGACGCTAGATCCGACAGCATTGTCAAGACCAAACCTGGAAAGACAGAAAATAAATCATTAATTAGAANAATTGATTTACTAAATTACTTACAGCGAACGATTTGAACCACGTCTTTTTGGTGTGGCTCGCCGTCAGCTTCCAGTTTGGAGCTGCATCGGGAAAGTATCCCTTGATACAGTCCGTGACGCTAGATCCGACAGCATTGTCAAGACCAAACCTGGAAAGACAGAAAATAAATCATTAATTAGAACATATATATATATATATATATACATACCATAACACTTTTTAAAAATTATTTAATAAAAAAATGTAAAAATTAAAACGTACCATAATACGTTTTGGCCGTCACGTCGGAAAGGATCTAACTTTGGCAGCCCTTCTCTGCCTGGAAGGGCCAAGATATCCTCCACCGTGTACACCGCAAATGGTGCGTTGGGAGGCACCTGCAAGTCAGGATGAATCCCGACCGGTGGCTGAGGAGGTGGCTGAGGAGGTGGCTGCTGAGGAGGAGGCTGAGGAGGTGGCTGCTGAGACTGGGATACCGTAAAACCGCCCTGGGTCCCGGGAACTCCTGAAGCTGAACCACCGGCCGCTGATGAAGACGACCCGGACCCGAATATATCCGCATAATGAATCCCGGCCTGAGCTACAGGCCTCTTGGACTGAGCAGCAGCAATTTTGCTCTGTCAAACCATCTAAATTTAAAAAAAAAAAAAGAAAACAGAAACAGTTAAACAAACGTAATTTAAAATTCATAATCGAACCACCTAATCTAAATTCCCTAAACTAACCACCTAATCTAAATTCCCTAAACTAACCACCTAATCTAATCACCTAACTAGGAACTAGAGAGTACCTTAAGACAAAATGGAGAGGAAGTTACTATGACTGAGCAGTCGGATTGCTCGTGTATA
>CAKOAT010081821.1:218464-233671 GCA_932364175.1 Eruca vesicaria subsp. sativa
GTTCGTCACCCTCCCGTTATTATCTCTGTGTGAATACATCCACTGCCGCAACTCGAAAATATTTCCCGGACCGGACATTTTTTTGTGTTTGATCAAGTTTATATCTGATTTTTTTTTGGTGTGTTTCAAATGAATCACATAAGGTGGTATTTATAGAAATTTTCGAATCTGAGCATTTACTAGGAAATTGCTAGGAAAAAGTAGGTACAAAACATGTGTTTTATTTAAATTCGATATTTCCTATCTATTTCCTCCTAATTTCGTAGTAAGAAATTGTTTCCTCCTAATTTCGTAGTAATATTTTACTACGCCTTTACGAGGAAAGTCTTCACTACGGCATTACGAGGAAATGTACTTTTTCCTCGTAAGATCCTCGTAAATTTACTAAGGTCTTACGAGGAAAGTATTTCCTCGTAAGTTTTCGAGGAGTTTACGAGGAAATTTGCTTTCGTCGTAAGATCCTAGTAAATACTTAGTAACTTTACGAGGAATAATTTTCCTAGTAAAATTTCCTAGTAAATGCTTAGTTTTCTTGTAGTGCAAGCCAAAGAGGAGCTGAGGACCAGTATGTATGGCTTCCTACTACTACTGGTTCTTATTCTGCGAAGCCAGGTTATGACACACTTATGGCAGCAAATGACACAGACTCAGTAGATACTGGCTCCATCGCAGACCCTTCATCTGAATTTGATTGGATTAGAGATGTTTGGGCAGGACACTTCTCACCAAAACTTAAAGTCTTTATCTGGTCAATCATGAAAAATACCTAACCATTAGGAGTAAATCTAAAAAAATGTGGAATCATGGCTGAAATTAATTGCATAAGATGTGGCAAAGAGGAAACTCCAATTCACACCTTTTTTGATTGCCCTTTTGCTCAAAACGTGTGGTAAGTTGTTCCTTTGGCTTCAACAGTTCACCTAGCTGGTCAGCAAGATTTTGCTGCAATATTGGTACAATTCATCAAGATTGTCTATCTCCCCCCCCCCCCCCACCTCTGGTGTAGCATATAACATTCTCCCATGAGTTTGTTGGGCCATTTGAAACGTCAGAAGCCAATATATATATTAGAGGCTTAAATATTTTATTTGTAGAACTCAAATTCGGGTTCTGGAAAATAAGCAAAAGCATCTTAACCGCTAGGGGTGGGCGTTTGGGTACCCGTTCAGGTTCGGGTCGGGTATTTCGGGTTTTCGGGTATTTTGGTATTGGGGTTTGGAACCCGTTCGGGTATTTTTACATATCGGGTCGGGTTCGGATATTTTTAGTTCGGGTTCGGTTATTTCGGGTCGGGTTCGGATATTTAGATTTTGAAAGAAAATTTCAAATTCTTTATTACCTAAGTTTCATGTATTTAAAATTTAACTATTAACTTAACTGTTTTAAAAATGTTTAATAAGTTAGACGATTAATAAGTTTGAAAATAAATTTTTGAAAATAAATTATTGAAAATAAAAATCATTATTTTGGTAGTTATTTTCGAATTTTGGATACAAATATTGTTTAAAATATGAAATAAGAAGTTTAATATGCATTTTAAATGATTAATAAATCAATTTGTTTTATAATTATATGTATATTATCTGATCTTAAAATATATATAACATTAATATAAATATTTTTAATAAAATGAGACAAATAAACTAGGAATAAATAGGTATATATACATATGTTCGGTTATCTTCGGATACCCGTTCGGGTTCGGATATTACCCGTTCGGGTTCGGATATCCAAACTCTCCTAACTCAATACCCGTTCGGGTATTTTGTTACTTCGGTTCGGATATTTCGGATCGGGTTCGGGTATGGAATAAAGTGCCCTAAACAAAACAACTTTCTCGTATATAAATATTAAGTTATATACGCTTTTTAGTTTATCAAATAAATCTTGGGACAATTGCAAAAATACCATTTTTGTTGTACCACAATTCAACTTTACCACCATTCAAGGGACATTTTCATAAATACCTAGATCATTAGTGGGTAAATGACCTAAATGTCCTCTTCCCACTCAACCTCACCGACGTCGTCTTCTTCGTCCTCTTTTTCTCGTAATCTACTACCTCCTCCACCGATGGCGTGACATAAAACAAGAGCAACACACGGCGAATCCGAATCATACGGGGGCCCCTCTTTTCTCTCTCTCTCACTAAGACTTTCTCTTTCTCTTTCTTTAGATTTGGAGGAGGCTGAGTTTCCGAAGAAGAAGAGGATTCAGGTTCCGGGTTGTGAAATTGATATAAGTGAGCTCAAAGGGTATCATAGGAGGCATAGGGTTTGTCTAAGGTGTGCTAACGCTAGCTTCGTTGTGCTTGATGGAGAGGGTAAGAGATACTGTCAACAGTGTGTAAGTAATGTTTCTTTATCGCTTTTGGGTTTCAGTTTTCCAGTCGTAGCTTTGAGATTGCAGTCTTCTTTGGCTGCGAATCTCAGGGAGAGCGATCTTGTTTCTGTGCGAGGAGGAGAGGTGCTTTGCTTTCAGGGTATGTGCTAGGGGTGGGCACTTTATCCGATACCCGAACTCGTACCCGAACCCGATCCGAAATATCCGAACCGAAATCCGAACCGAAGTAGCAAAATACCCGAACGGATATTGAGTTAGGAGAGTTTGGATATCCGAACCCGAACGGGTATTACCCGAACCCGAACGGGTATCCGAAGATAACCGAACATATGTATATATACCTATTTATTCCTAGTTTATTTATCTCATTTTATTAAAAATATTTATATTAATGTTATATATAATTTAAGATCAGATAATATACATATAATTGTAAAAAAAAAAAAATTTGTTACTCATTTAAAATGCATATTAAGCTTCTTATTTCCTATTTTAAACAAAATTTGCATCCAAAATTCAAAAATAACAACCAAAATAATGAATTTTATTTTCAATAATTTATTTTCAAAATTATTAATCGTCTAACTTATTAAACATTTTAAAAACAGTTAAGTTAATAGTTGAATTTTAAATACATGAAACTTAAGTAATAAAGAATTTGAAATTTTCTTTCAAAATCTAAATATCCGAACCCGACCCGAAATAACCGAACCCGAACTAAAAATATCCGAACCCGACCCGATATGTAAAAATACCCGAACGGATTCTATATCCCAATACCGAAATACCCGAAAACCCGAAATACCCGACCCGAACCCGAACGGGTACCCGAACGCCCATCCCTAGTATGTGCAAGTGTTGTAAACCTTTACTTGGAAAGCTTCCTGAGGCGCTGCTGTTTCTTACTGAGAAAGCTTATTGGGAGTGGAGAGTGAGTGTTTGTAATTTGCTTGAGAATGTGACTTGAGAATGTGAGTTTGGGGTTACTGATTTGGTTTTGATTAAGAGGTTTTTCTATGATTCGTACTCGAAGTGTGTTAATGGGAGTATCTTTGATGGGTTGAAGATGGATATTGTGAGTTTTGGTATGGAGCTTTTGGCATCGAATTCGTCTGATGGGGGTTAGGATTCTTAGACAGTTTTCTGTTAGTGAACGGTACTCGGAGGAGACGCTTGAGAAGATTGGAATTAACTTTCCTGTTGTTGAAAGGTTTGGTCTTTACATGTCAAACTTTACAGTGAAGTGATAACATGGCTGCTAACTTTTTGTTGTTATTAGGTTGGTGGAGATGCTGAACTGGAAAGATCTGCAAGAGGAAGAGATTAGGAAATCAGCTACTGAGATACTATCAAAACTCGTTGGGAAAAAGCAGAACTCTTTAAGAGTAGCTGTTCAAACAGCAGATCCAAGCTTTAGTATTGGGGAAGTGTTGGGTTATTTTACTCTCTTTTTTAAAAAGAAAAATTTGAGGTTTTAGTCTCTCTTTAAGCGCATTCTCTAATTTCATTTGGTGTTCTTATTGCATTAGTAAGTTCAAGAGCCTAATTTCTTCCGGCTGATCTATAGTTGGATCAATTTCTAGGATTATTTGCCTTCAGGAGCATTTTGGAGGGGTTTGGTTCCGAAAATTAAGCTCATGTCCTGCTATTGAATCATCCATGTAATATTCTTGGTCATTCCAACAGTGATCATACTCCACAATGTCATATCTCTCTTTAGTGACATAAAACATTACTTGAGTCTCTTTGTTTGAATGTAGAAGTTGTGGTTGGTGGATATAAACGAAGACCTAGTGTGTATGTGTTGATAGAAGATTAAATGATGACATCAAATGTTATGTATTGTTCTTTTGATGCTCTTTAATACGTGTACCTTATATGTAAATGAAATAGTGTACTTGAGAATACTCTTAATTTGACGACTGTAATGATGCTTTTAAATGCAGTATTGCCAGTGGCTTTTATTTTCCCACTCTTGCTTATTTTCGGTGTCTTAATTTCTTGTCTTTTGGGTAAAGAAGGACAAAATATAGGTTTCTGTTTTACTTACAAACTTCTTATCTATAAGATGTACTTATGAACTGATAGATGTATATACTAGTTAAGGTTTTTTCATCTAAAGGCATCATGAACTTTCACAGAGTCTAACTCCTGAAAACTTGTTATCTTTTTATGATATCACGAGCTCTGATGTATGGTCTGGTATGGTATGGTAGGTGCGGGTAACTAAGGTAATTGATCTGGAAACTGCAGACTGTTTTCTTAAATGTGACTTCTCATTCTTCTAGTATTCTCCGAATTTCCTGGTTTATATCTTCTATCAATCATTCAATATAGTCTTCAAAGGTCCTTCCTAAAACTGTGTAGTCTTCTGTCTGCATATTTAAACTCATTACTTAAGCTTGAGTATGCTCTTTCATATGTCTGGGGCTGAAGAAACACTTGCAAATATTTTTGTTCCTCATTTTATTTTCAGGTTGCAAATATTTTTGTTCCGGTAGTGATCACTTTGGCATTGTTCACTCTAGTAGGCTGGTAAGATCATGTTCCTTAGCTGATGAAAGACATGTGAGATTAGTTTGTTCTCATTTTCTTGAACCAAAAGATATTGTAGGTCAATTGGTGGAGCTGTTGGAACTTACCCAGATGAATGGTAGCATCTACAAGGACACCACTAGGTGTATTCCAACAAGTCATGACTTGCTCTCCCTGCAACGAAACAGGGGAGGTTTCAAAGCCATGCGGTGCTTGCTCAGGAGATGGACGTGTGAGGAGGACTAAAAGCATTAGTCTCAAAGTTCCAGCTGGTGTGGATTCCGGTAGCAGGTTGAGAGTGAGAGGAGAAGGGAATGGAGGGAACAGAGGTGGATCAACTGGTGATCTTTGTGCTGTTATTGAAGTGTTTCCTGCTATTTTGATTGATGAGTTGTATTGTACTGCTATTTTATATAATTTTTCAATCTTCTTTATTTTGATTGATGAGTAATTGATCAAACACAAACAAAGGTTCAAAAGATCTTACAAAAAAAAATGAAAAAGAGATGAATGTCCGTATTATTGGCAATGGTTTTGAAGCAGAGTTTCCACATTTTTTCATTCTACCGAGAAAGACAAAAAAAAACACTGTGAGCTTGTATGACATCATTTCCAATGCTGCTGGAAATTCATGGTATGCATTCTGCTACAATGACTTTCCTTTGGTTACGAGTAATACAAAAGTATTCCAGTACCAAAACCAATAACATAAGTTCATAACCATCATTGGTTACAATATTTTATGCTTGATCCGTGTTAATTTCTCGACTTTTTGTGTTTTTTAACATAATGCTACTATTTATAAGGATTTATAAAACTATTTATAAGGGTTTATAAAACCATGTATAAGAACTTATCACCCATTTATAAGAGTTTATAAATCTATTTACAAGGTTTATAAATCTATTTTTAAGGACTTATACTAAATATTAAAAGAGTTTAATAATCTTCATAAAACAATTTATAAGAGTTTTCATTTAGAACAGTTTATAAATCATTTATAAAAATATGTAAATTCTTACAAAAATTCATAAGTGGATCCTTATAAAGGTATTTATAAGTGTTTATAATTCTCTTATCAGTGTTTATAAAACCATGTACAAGAACTTATCACTCATTTATAAGAGTTTATTAATCTATTTACAAGGTTTATAAATCTATTTATAAGTATTTAGACAAAATATTAAAAAGTTTAATAATATTCATAAAACAATTTACAAGCAAATCTAAATGTCACTCGTGATCTGTGTCATCAGTCGTACATCTGTTCACTGCATAAGTATTGTGTTCGTTATCTGTTTGAACGATTTTTTAGAAAAATCAAATTAAAAGCCATTATATATCAGTTTATAAACCTAATCACTTCATTAACAATTATCATCCTGTTGACAAAAACTCACCTAAAAACAACTTAGAACTTTTATATATCAGTTTATAATTTACAAACATATATAAGAGAATTATAAATGTTATAAATACTTGCATAAAGATTTACTTATAATTTTTTGTAAGAAGTTTTAAATGATCTATAAATTCTTCTAACTGATTTATAAACACTTCTAAATTGATTTATAAACTCTTATAAATTGTTTTATGAAGTTTATTAAAGTTTTATAATCTTTTGATAAACCCTTATAAACAGATTTATAAACTTTTATAAATAAATTTATATTTCATATATATTTGACCAACTTTTATTAATATGTCCTAAACCCATCAACACAAACGAAAAATCTCTTATAAACCCTTATAAGATGATATAAATCATTACAAAATGATTTATGAATTCTATAATTACACATACAATAATGGTGTTTTTGGTTAGAAAATGATTTTTTAAATAATTTACAAACATTTATAGAAGAATTATAACATAATAAATACTTTCATAAAGATTTACTTATAATTTTTGTAAAAATTTATAAATGATATAAACTCTTCTATCTGTTTTATAAACACTTATAAATTGATTTATAAACTCTTATAAATCGAGTTATGAAGATTATTAAATTCTTATAATCTTTTGAATAAACCCTTATAAATAGATTTATAAACCCTTCGTCTTCTTCATCATTCTCCTCTTAATGGGTACAACTCTTCCACATCTAAAATGAATGTAGGTTCTATTTTTGGAGAAATCCAAACACCAAGTTTCTGAGCAATACTTGATTCAGTGAATAGAATCTGTGAGCTGCTATTTCTAAGCAACACAAACTCCACTTCATCTATCCTATGGCTTGGTTACAAAAGAGATTTTGGTACCTCTTTTTCAAACGCTTCAATCTATAAACCATTTATAAATCATTTATAAGAGTTTATAAATAATTTATAAAGGTTTATAAATTATTTATAATGGTTTCTAAATCAATTATAATGGTTTATAATGGTTTCTAAATCATTTATAATGGTTTCTAAATTATTTATAATGGTTTCTAAATCAATTATAAAGTCTTAAAACATTTTATAAAGGCTTATAAATCATTTATAAGCGTTTATAAATCATTTATAAAGGGTTATAAATTATTTATAATGGTTTCTAAATCATTTATAATGGTTTATAGATCATTTATAAATATTTATAAAATCATTTGTAAATTATTATTAGGGTTTTATAAGGCTTTATAAATTATAAACATTATTTTAAAAGTTTATAAATTATATATAAGACTCATTTTAAATATTTATAATGGATTTATAAATCAATACAAAATGATGTATTAACATTTATAGCATAGTAAAATATTTTAGAAGATTTAAAACTCTTACAAATAATTTATAAGCCTTTATAAATGTTAATAGCTAATTAAATCCTTATAAACTTGACCACAGTTGCAAATCATTTGTAATGGTTTCTCGCTCGAAGAGCCAGGCACAGCTAGAGAAGCCGGCGGCTCACTTGGTGCATTGGACTCTGATTGGTTCGCTTGAGTTGAAGTTGATACTTCTCTAGAAAGGAGGGACTGTTGTGCAATTTGAAAAGCATTGTTTCCGTGAACTCTCTTCTCCGGAGTTTCTTTATTCTCAAGATTTTGCACTTCTAAGTCCTTTAATGATGCCATCACCGCTCTCATAAGCATCTGAAAACAAGTCATAAGATTATTATATGGAACAAATCAACATGTATCTACAAGTCATCAGGGTACAGAGAATTCAAGGCCATTGCAGACTCCCTAAAGGCAGGGTAAAAGATGAAACAGACGCAACAGTACATCAGCCCTAATGGGAAAGTTTATATAGAAAATAAAAACGGAACCATATTGTTTAAACATACCACAGCTTCTGCGACTTCTCAAAATCACCACGATTGTATGCGCTGCGAGCAAGAGCACACTACAAGATAAGAGAGATAATTAGAGCGTGGACTGAGAGAGGAGATATAAGATTATTTGATTTATGTGTCTCAAAGTAAGTACCTTAGCACGAACTGACTTATCATTTGAAACCTCCAGGGCATGTTCACAGGAGTCATTAATCGTAACATCACCAAGTGAACACCCGAGATCAATAAAAACTTTGTAATATAAACAAAGGTTATACACTAGTGGTACCAATAAAGATTTATATATACCATAATCTTGGATCTTTGGCCTTTCCAAAAACTGCGCATTGATGAGATCCACTGCTGCTGATTTCTTACCTAGAAAGCTGAAGTTCCACATCGCATAATAAGCTTAGCGACATAACATAAAAATCCATATTGGAAAGAGAAAAAAACAATTGAAGCTTAGTTTACCAGTAGCAGTGAATTAGATTATCCCACAACTCCAAGCTCTCAAATATAGTGATTGCTTCCCCAACNAAAAAAAAATAACTTACTTTCTCAAAGCAGGAATGGTAGGAAGATGGACTGCAAAGCATAAAGGGATCCTTTCTAATACTCCAGGCTCTCTCTTGTTGATAGATTCAACCTAATAAAGACCATTATCACAGATAAGTTTGTTGTCTATGTGTGTGTGTTGTGCAGAACATTCTTGCAAAAGCTTGCCTCCTCCTCTTCTAGTTTCTCAGTGATCTTCTCGTGTTCCTTCAACTCTGAAAAGACATCGTCCATCACCCGGATAACAGAGCTTACAAGTCTGCAGGAATAAGCACAAACTATCAGCCTTTTCTGAACTGAGCTCCCCTTCTCAAATCCAAGGAACTCTCCTGCTCCAGCTTTCAGCTGCAATATTCAGAGTTGGCGTCAATATAAAGTCTATTCCAAAACGAGTCAAAATCGAAAGGCTCACCAGTTTGATGTGTGCTATCGTTTAGTCCAAAGCGGTTTCGAGTTTATAACGATCTGAGCTTCGTATAACTGAGGCAATAACTGAGCATGTGCACGTGGAATCAGAGTCTCTCTCACTGCTTTTGTTCATGGCCATTTCTCTTGGTGTATTAAAGCATCTACCTCATTGTTTGTGCTTCGTTTGCGTAGCCGAAAACAAGTGGAATGCTCATCACAAATGTTCTTGCTAGTCTTATTGGTTTGCTTCTGAAGCGTAGCATACAAGGTTGGCTTGATCCCATGCTCCATCTCCACTGCTTCTTTAATTATTCTGCACAAATAAAAAGACATTTAAAACTGTCAAGAAAATGTCTATGAACCTAGCACCTTAAAAGTGCCTTCTCGGCTCCAAGAATCTGGAGAGTTGAAGAAGGACACTTTGCTAGGTTTCTCAGACTTCCTGCACGTGAAATCAACCTGGCTGCAACCATCTCACCAATCAATGCAGCCAAGTTTGGAGCAACGTCGTTCACTTTAACAACAAGATAGTCATACAGCGTCTTTCTGTAATCAGTTAGGCTTATAACTCCCTCAGCAAAGGTCTGGACAGTCATCAAATCAACCGGTCCTTCCTGGCCTTTAAGAAACAAACATTGTTTTTTTTAGAACAAAACATAACCATTTTTATCACTGTAATAGATGCAACAACTCTTATTATTACCTATAGATGCTTGTCCAGCCTAAACTACCTCTCTTGCTTTATCTTCATCACCCAGAACTTTAGTAAGCATTGGAATATGCTCTTTAGACAACTTTGACTTGTCCTCTATAATCTTTGAAAGTTGAGCATACATGTAATTGTCATTAACTATATTCCCAAGCTCAGGGAAGTGCCATGAGTACCATTCTCTGACAAAACCATTATAAGAAAAAAAAACTACTTAGCTTTAACCAATTTTTATAATCTGAGAGGATAACAAGTAAAAAAAAAAAACAAACCTGACTCTTATAGCAAACGAGTGAATATCTTTATCAACCGTATCAAGCAAGAAAATAGTTTGAATACCCATATTATCCTCTCGAGTAACATTGACCTTGACCTTTCTTCTACGTGCACGTTTAGCTTTTTGTAAACCACCAGGCTACATGAAGAAGATGGTGTTTAAGTAAAAAGCTTGGTAGACATGTACAGGAGAGAACAGAGCATAGACTGAATGGGGACATTACCGGTCTGAGAAACCCCACCTTGCCTCAATAGACCACCGAGACTTTTGCAGAAAGCCATTTCTACACAAATATCAACCACAAACCCAAACCCAAATCAACAATAACTAAACAATAAGTAACAAAAACCCTTAATCAATCTCGAAACCTATTCCACAAGATCCTAAAATTTGCAGATCTAGATTCAACTTAAACAGAAACAGTGCGTAAAAGACGAATAGGAACAGAGTACGGAGTCACAGCATGAGAAGACTCTGAAGGATACAAACCAAAAGCATTATAAGGCAAACGAAGAAGAAGATCGACACGAAAATGGAGTAGATCGGTACCTGGGAAAGCTTGGAAACTCGCCGGAGTTCGCCTGAATTCGTGTAATTCGCCGGTGATTTCTTCTAGAGTGACTCCCAATTTGATCTACCGACAACGATTTGGAGAAGGACAACGATTTGGAGAAGATTTCTTCAAAACTCGCCGGTTGACTCTCGTCGGATTTGATCGCCGTAGAGAAATCGTGGGAAAGATAGAGTAGTTTTAGGTTTAGGTTTGATTAATCAATGGTATTATGGTCTTTTGCCTATCAAAATTGTAAGTGTAAAGTTGGTTAATGTAAAAATGAAATGTGGTATCATCAAAGTGCTAGTTTTAGCAATTTCCTATCAAATTTTTATTGTTTTAATCTTATCAAATAAATTTGTTAATTAGTTAATTACTATTAATTTAAATAGTAACTTTATGATATTAGTAAAAAAACAAAAAAAATGTAGTAAACTAAAATATGTTAGTAAATTAAAATTTAATAATTCAAGATATAAAAATTTTATGTTACACATACAAAACAGAAACTAGTCTCTTAGTGGTGATCCAACAAAATACAACTTATCTAGTGAAAATAAAATCTAGCAAACCCAATAACCGAAAGGAACACAACACCTAGCCACAAATACCTCAAAACAACCGACAGTAACCGAGTAGCAGAGCTCATTGTACACGTTATAATTGATAAAGGTTTTCTTGAAGAAGTTCCACTACAGTCTCCTTCAATAACGACATGGTTTGGTTCCTCGTACACCAAACTTAAACCACAATTCACAATCTCACCTGCTCCATCTATCACTTTGAATTTGATTGACGCCTCCGTAGGACCACATTTCTGATGTTCTCCCGAACCTTCTACATGATTAGTTATGTGGGAGCAACTGGTGTAACCGATAAACACATGGTCTGAATCAATCTTGCGCGGTTCAATCCAACCTCCACCAAGAATGCAACTGAAACGTGTACATGTTCCAAGTTCGTTTGTGAACTCACAAGTGCATTCTATTGAGAAACTGTTGCTTTGAACGTGAGGGAAAGCAACAACAGCGCATAGAACTATTGTTGAAAGTCTGTTGTCACACCAATGTGGTGGGAACTTCAGATTTAACGTTGAACCAATCATGCGATGTTTAAACCACGAAGGTACTTCACTCCCTGGAAAGGAAGTGATGAGCAAAGCTTGTGAAACACTTCCCTGCAAAAGTAACACAAAAAAAAAACTCACCAACTGTTAAAGAAAACTCAATTAAAAAAACTAAGGAATAAGACCTGTTTATAGGATCTAAGCGCATCTAGCTGGCTTTTCCTCTGTGCGTATGAAGTGATGCTATTTTTTGCAGCTTGTTCTAGATTGTTGCAGTTGATGAAAATGAATTTAGAGTGAACCTGCTCCATAAGCTTAATCCGAGCCATGGGGGACGCTACTGTTTTCAATCTCTCGCAGCCATATGCATCTAGAATCTCTAGATTTGGCGGAAGTACTGGAATTGATGTGAGATTTTTGCAGTACTTCAGGTCAAGCAATTTCAAATGATATAGTTGACTGATGTCAGTATGCAGATTGCTGATCATATCGTTCCTGCTCAAGCATAGACGCTGCAATGAGGATAGGCCGTTCATACCACGTCTCAATTCAGACAAATCTTCCACTTTTGAGGTATTCAACTGCAACAATATCTTCGGCATGTCTGTAATTGATGTCCCATCGAGCAATAAAATCTGCAAGCATTTCATGTTTTTGATAGGAACTGGAAATGTCTTGAGCTTTGAACAACCAGATAGCACCAGTTCTTGCAGAGCTTTCAGCTTCCCCAGGCATTCTGGAACTGCCACCAACTCTTTGCAGTCTTTCATGTTCAATACAATCAGTCTCTGGAGCTTCCACATGTTTGTAGGAAGTTGATCAATGGCTGTTCCATCCAAGTGTAGGGTCTCTAGATTATCTGAAACAACCCGGAATGTCTGAAGGCTTGAGCAGTTGGTGAGAATGAGAGTTTTCATAGAGATCAGATTCATGTGCGGAAGAACCGTGAGACTTGTGCATCCTCTCATGTTGAGAAAAACAAGACTTTTCATATGATTCATCTCACGAGGCAACTCCTCCAAACTCGTGCAGCCTTCAAGATTCAATCTCTGGAGGCTTTCAGCATTTAGCAACGCTGTCAGATTGCATAACTTGCTTGAGTGGCTAAGATCAACCCACTTTAACTTCGGTGTATCCTGTAATCAACAGTCATAAGAAAAACTAAGCAACTCTAATCTAGTAAGCTAATAAAACCATAAATGTAAACATGAACAGAGACACACCTTAACCCCCTCCCACTTTAGGTTACACAAGAAGAGTAAAAACATTGTTACCACTAAATTACATTTTTTTATCTACTCTTTTATATTATAAATATATATATAGTATTTCTATATTTAAACACAGTAAATATTTATAAAATTAACACTTTATTGATTCGAGCTTTTGTTGGATTGATAGATATAAACATGTAAATAATATACTGTTTAGATTAACATGTTAATTAGCATATTTTGTATATATATATATATATTTGATTCACATATTACATAGATACCAAGAAGAACCGTACCGTACCGGAACCAAAACCAAATCAAAATCTCATAAATATCTATTTGGTATAGCGATATAACCGAAACCGAGTGGTTCCTACCCGAAATCCAAACCGAATACCCAAGCTACCATACATAACATACCTCGTTTCGCCTAAGGTGAAGCCTAGTTTTTGCGGAATATTCTGTAAAGCATCTCTCCACTTGTCGAACTTTTCGCCTTTACAGAACGAACTTTTGCAGCCTTAACTCCAGGGGGACGAGTTGTTGCTTCATCACTAGAGTCTACGTCTATTGCTTTGGAACTTGCAGACTGAGAAGCGTCCACACTCTTCCTTTTTTTTTGAGCTTCCCTCACCTTTAGCCGTGGACAAATCACACCACTTCTGGTCATTTCGCAACTCTTTCCAAGCATACTCAAGTGTGAATTTTTTTTTATAATTGTTGGTGAAGATTTCGTGGGCCACGTTGAGAACATCATTGTCACTTTGGCCACTCTTTCTATCTCTGCTCGCAGCTTCATAAGCTCCACAGAACTTGCAAACGATGTCATTGATCTTCTGCCATCTATTCTTGCAGTGAGCTGCCTCGCGCTTTTCACACCCAGCAAACTTAGGACTCGCGTTGTAGTACGCAGAAATTCTCTGCCAGAATGCAACAGACTTCTGTTCATTCCCTACTACTGCATCTTTGCTCGTGTTTAACCACGAGCTGATGAGCACAATATTGTCAGTTGGAGACTACGAACTTCTCTCTTTGCGGCTGCCTTGAGTCTCTTCAACAAAGTTCGAATCGTGTTTGCTTTGTATCTCTTCATCAAATACAACATTCTGTTGACTGCTAAGCAGTTCAACGAAGGTTGAAGACTGACTAAAAGGATTAAATTCCATTTTGAGGTTAAGAGATTAGAGAAAAAACAGATAGGAATTTGTTTGAGATGGAAGAGAATGAAATAGTTCTAAAAGAGTTTTTGATTTAACATATATCTAACTATATTTATTACGGTTTGGCAACCACAAATTAAGACAATTCAAACTAAAGCAAAACATTTATTAACTTCATTAAGTTATTTAATTACCTAACTAAAAAAATGCAAACACACTCAAGTATAAACACGGTAACTCAACCAACTTCACCAAGTTATTACCATCATTAACCACATCAATGCAAACACACCTAACTAAAGCAAAACCAGAGGCTGCCTTTTGTATTTATGACCAACATCAACCACTTAACTCTACAATAAACCATTCAATGAGATTAAATGGAGAAGACACGAACACAAACTAAACATATTCAAGACAATCGCTTCAAAACAACAATGACATACAGAGAACTCCATAAAAAGATTTCAAACATAACAACAACTCGATTCAATTGAGACAACTCCATAAAAGATTTCAAACATAAACTAAACATATTCAATTCAGAGAACTCCATTAAAAGATTTCAAACACAAACTAAAACATATTAAAGACAATCACTTTCAACTCGATTCAGTTTAGACAACTCCATTAAAAGATTTCAAACATAAACTAATATGTTTCATTCTAATCAGGATACTCGATTATATTCAGACCCAACTCAGAGAGTTTACCTCTATTGCAGACGGCAATCACAGACGCTTTAGTCATCTTGTTTGAGTTGCTCCGTCCATCTGAAAAAAACAAAGACAAAGACATATCATGAGTCCAGCATCGAACAAAAAAAAGTAATACGCATCATACATAGTTTTACCTCTTTTGTTTCATTTCGTAAAGGAGAGGACATCGGCACCGCGACACGCCGAGATATTCATGGCTTTCATCGTCAAGGAGAGAGAGAGAGAGGAGGAGAGATCGTCAAGGAGCCGTTGAGGAGAATGACAGAGATGAACAGCTTTCATCGTCGAGGAGGAGAGATCGCCAAGGAGTCATAGAGGTGAGCGAGAGCATCGTCGAGGAGAGAGAGAGAGAGAGAGAGAGAGAGAGAGAGAGAGAGAGAGAGAGAGAGAGAGAGAGAGAGAG
>CAKOAT010081821.1:233771-260362 GCA_932364175.1 Eruca vesicaria subsp. sativa
CGTAGATGTGATTGAGAGAGAGAGAGGAGCACGGATCATCGCCGATTGATCACGGAGTCAAGGCGTAGAGATCTCTTTCACCTTGAGAGAAAACGAGATCGGCGGAGGACTCGAGAGAAACACAAATGAAATGTTTTTTCTGAGAGAGGGAGAAATGAAGCACCGCTTGCTGAAAGGCCAACACGTGGCAGGAAGCAGTGCTGCTTCTGGTGGTTCATCAAGCGTCGAAGCTTCCTTAATTACTGAGTTTTCTTTTTTTTTTTTATTTCTAAAAATGCTAAGATGTACCTCCCCCTATCTTTTTCTGGATGTACCTCCCCCTACGTCTTTCTCCCATGAATGGAAAGGCATCATTTGTGGTAGAGACCTACTGAAAAGGAACCTGTACAAAGTCATTGGAGATGGGTTGAATACAAGAGTGTGGAAAGATTCTTGGACTTCTCT
Source organism: Eruca vesicaria subsp. sativa (assembly GCA_932364175.1). Lineage (NCBI taxonomy): Eukaryota > Viridiplantae > Streptophyta > Magnoliopsida > Brassicales > Brassicaceae > Eruca > Eruca vesicaria. Next base: position 234,216 of record CAKOAT010081821.1, read on the forward strand.
TTCTGACAATATCAAACCGTTTGGGCGAGTGACAGAAATGCAAATAATATGACATTATCAGAGCTTATTACAACGGATTACAAATGGAATGAGAAACGCCTTGAGGGGATTTTACATCATTTTGTTCCCCAGATTTGATGCTGGAACCAAGCCAAAGAGGAGCTGAGGACCAGTATCTATGGCTTCCTACTACTACTGGTTCTTATTCTGCGAAGTCAGGTTATCACACACTTATGGCAGCAACTGAAACAGAAAGTAGATACTGGCTCCATTGCAGACCCTTCATCTGAATTTGATTGGATTAGAGATGTTTGGGCAGGACACTTCTCACCAAAACCTAAAGTCTTTATCTGGCCAATCATGAAAAATACCTAACCATTAGGAGTAAATCTAAAAAAATGTGGAATCATGGCTGAAATTAATTGCACAAGATGTGGTGAAGAGGAAACTCCATCTCACATCTTTTTTGATTGCCCTTTTTCTCAAAACGTGTGGTAAGTTGTTCCTTTGGCTTCAACAGTTCACCTAGCTGGCCAGCAAGATTTTGCTGCAATATTGGTACAATTCATGAAGATTGTCTATCTCCTCCCCCCTCCCCCACCTCTGGTGTAGCATATAACATTCTCCCATGAGTTTGTTGGGCCATTTGAAACGTCAGAAGCCAATATATATATTAGAGGCTTAAATATTTTATCTATAGAACTCAAATTCGGGTTCTGGAAAATAAGCAAAAGCATCTTAACCGCTAAACAAAACAACTTTCTCGTATATAAACATTAAGTTATATACGCGTTTTAGTTTTATCAAATAAATCTTATCAAATTTTTATTGTTTTAGTCTTATCAAATAAATTTATTAATAAGTTAATTACTAGTTACTATTAATTTAAATAATAACTTTATGATATTAGTAAAAAACAAAAAAAAAATGTAGTAAACTAAAATATGTTAGTAAATTAAAATGAAATAATTGAAGATATAAAAATTTAATGTTACACATACAAAACAGAAACTAGTCACTTAGTGGTGACCCAACAAAATACAACTTATCTAGTGAAAATAAAATCTAGCAAACCCAATAACCGAAAGGAACACAACACCTAGCCACAAATACCTCAAAACAACCGACAGTAACCGAGTAGCAGAGCTCATTGTACACGTTATAACTGATAAAGGTTTTCCTGAAGAAGTTCCACTACAGTCTCCTTCAATAACGACATGGTTTGGTTCCTCGTACACCAAACTTAAACCACAATTCACAATCTCACCTGCTCCATCTATCACTTTGAATTTTATTGACGCCTCCGTAGGACCACATTTCTGATGTTCTCCCGAACCTTCTACATGATTAGTTATGTGTGAGCAACTCGTGTAACCGATAAACACATGGTCTGAATCAATCTTGCGCGGTTCAATCCAACCTCCACCAAGAATGCAACTGAAACGTGTACATATTCCAAGTTCGTTTGTAAACTCACAAGTGCATTCTATTGAGAAACTGTTGCTTTGAACGTGAGGGAATGCAACAACAGCGCATAGAACTATTGTTGAAAGTCTGTTGTCACACCAATGTGGTGGAAACTTCAGATTCAACGTTGAACCAATCATGCGATGGTTAAACCACGAAGGTACTTCGCTTCCTGGAAAGGAAGTGATGAGCAAAGCTTGTGAAACACTTCCCTGCAAAAGTAACACAAAAAAAAACTCACCAACTGTTAAAGAAAACTCAATTAAAAAAAGTAAGGAGTAAGACCTCTTTATAGGATCTAAGCGCATCTAGCTGGCTTTTCCTCTGTGCGTATGATGTGATGCTATTTTTTGCAGCTTGTTCTAGATTGTTGCAATTGATGAAAATGAATTTAGAGTGAACCTGCTCCATAAGCTTAATCCGTGCCATGGGGGACGCGACTGTTTTTAATCTCTCGCAGCCATATGCATCTAGAATCTCTAGATTTGGAGGAAGTACTGGAATTGATGTGAGATTTTTGCAGTACTTCAGGTCAAGCAATTTCAAATGATATAGTTGACTGATGTCAGTATGCAGATTGCTGATCATATCGTTCCTGCTCAAGCATAGACGCTGCAATGAGGATAGGCTGTTCATACCACGTCTCAGTTCAGGCAAATCTTCCACTTTTGAGGTATTCAACTGCAATATCTTCGGCATGTCTGTAATTGATGTCCCATCGAGCAATAAAATCTGCAAGCATTTCATGTTTTTGATAAGAACTGGAAAAGTCTTGAGCTTTGAACAACCAGATAGCACCAGTTCTTGCAGAGCTTTCAGCTTCCCCAAGCATTCTGGAAATGCCACCAACCTTTTGCAGTCAACTAGTAAAAGTAGTAATAAATGAATTGATTTATTTTTTGTCACTAATAAAAGTAACTTAAAGACACACCTTAACAACATCCAAGACCCCTTCAATCTCGCTGTAAAGGCAGGTTAAGGTCGGTAAGATTCTTAAAGTTGAAGTCTTCTGGAAGGTTCTTAAAAAGAAATTTCAGCAAGTAGAGATACGGTATCTCATCTAGCGGAGCCCATCCGATCCGGGAAGTTAAGTTTGCAGTCACTTTTGCATTCCCGATGACAGTGAGAACTATAGATTTTCAGATATCTAAGATTACGCATCTTACTGAAGGTACACATGTCCAAAGGAAGTTGCTTCTCCATTTCAGACATGTCAAGAAAAATTCCCCTCACTTTTTCGTCTCCCTGCTTGACCAGTTGAAGACAACAAGTTAGTAAGTTGGAAGTTTCTTAAACAGTCAAGTCCTAAGTGTGCTTCTAGTTTATCATGAAAATAAGAACTTCAAACAGTTGCAAGGTCTATCTTACTGACAAATCTCTTATATAAAACAAAAAAAAAAAATTTATGAAAAAATAGCAGGAAACAGATCCCTAAAATACCATCAATTAAAGAGTAAAAGGATTAATTACTCCAAACCCTAAATTCTTACAATAATTTCATCTCTGAAATATTAAAACCCAAATTCTAATCAATAATTTCAAACCTAAATATAATAATAAAGATATCTTTTTATATTATTTATTAATACTATCTTAGAAAATTTTATTCTTGTATATTATTTTAAAAATAAAAATATGTTTTAACGCTATCATAGAATATTCTTTAATCTTTTAGAGATGTATTCTTTAGAGCATCATGGTCTTTATGGTTCAACAGTCTACATGATCCTTGGCAAGCAAGTTCCTTGCCAAATGTATACAGCTAATCGTGCATCTCTACTCAGTCCACCAGAAATGCTAATCAAAATTTTACTGGCAAGATCCTTAGATCAGACTTCACCAAACACCTCGCTTATTACTCATCTCTTGATCTAAAGAAACATGCAACATCAAGAAAACATATTTTTGATGCAGCTTAGCTCATCATAGCTTATGTGCAAGAAATCTTGTATTGTCTTACCGGAACTTTGCGCCAGCTTGCAAAGTGTCTCTTTCCAGTGAGCCCTGTCTTTTCCTTTAAGCCCTCGCCTCTCCAACCAATATCTTGAGAGAGCAAATAGGCTGGCTGCCTTTGGCATAATCCGAAAATTCTTTGCAAAGATTCATGAATTTTCCCACTGGATTAGAAGATGTTAACTGGTGTGAAAAAGCTCAAGTCACAAATTCCACTATATAAAGTTTATACTTTACATATACAAAACAGTAATTAGTCATTTAGTGATGACCAAAAAAATACAATTTATTTAGTGAAAAAAAAAAACTAGCAAACCTATAAACCGAAAAGAATAAAACACACAAACACGTCAAAACAGCGAACAAAAAGCGAGAAGCAGAGTACACTACACTCTCTCCGACTGAAGAAGTTCTATTACTGTCTCCTTCAATAACGACATGCTTTGGTTCCTCGTACACAAAACTTAGACCACAATTTACAATCTCACCTGCTCCCTCTATCACTTCGAACTCGATTGACGCCTTCGTAGGAACACATCTCTGATGTTCTCGCGAACCTTGTACATGATTTTTAACGTGGGAGCAACATGCATAACCGATAAAAACATGGTCTGAATCGATCACGCGCGGTTCAGTCCAACCTCCACCAAGAATGCAGCTGAAACTTGTACATGTCCCAAGTTCGTTTGTGAACTTACAAGTGCACTTTATTGAGAAACGTTCTTGAGTATTCGGGAACGCAACAACAGCGCACAGAGCTATTGTCGAAAGATTGTTGTCACACCAATGTGGCGGAGTCAGATTTAATGAGCGTCCGACTTCGCGATGGTTAAACCAAGAAGGTACTTCGCTCCCTGGAAAGGAAGTGATGAATAAAGCTTCTGAAGCACTTCCCTGGAAAAGTAACAAAAAATAAAATCATCAAGTGTTAAAGAGAATTTGATTAAAAAAAGTTAGGAATGAGACCTCTTTATAGAATCTAAGCGCATCAAGCTGGATTTTCCTTTGTGCGTATGATGTGATGCTATTTTTTGAAGCTTGTTCCAGATTGTTGCAGTTGATGAAAATGAATTTAGAGTGAACCTTCTCCATAAGCTTAATACGTGCCAAGGGGGACGCGACTGTTTTCAATTTCTCGCAGCCATATGCATCTAGAATCTCTAGATTTGGCGGAAGTAATGAAATGGATGCGAGATTTTTGCAGTCTTTCAGGTCGAGCAATTTCAGATGACATAGTAGACTCATGTCGATTACCAAGTTGGTGATCTTATCATTCTTGCTTAAGCATAGACGTTGCAATGAGGACAGACCGTTCATACCACGTCTTAAGCCAGGTAAATCTTCCACTTTTGAGCTATTGAACTGCAATATTTTAGACATGTCTGTAATTGATGTCCCGTCAAGCAACAATATCTGCAAGCATTTCATGTTTTCAATAGGAACAGGAAAAGACTTGAGCTTTGAACAACCAGATAGCACCAGTTCTTCCAGAGCTTTCAGCTTTCCCAGGCATTCTGGAACTGCCACCAAAGTTGTGCAGTTTTTCAAGTTCAATACAATCAGTCTTTGCAGCTTCACCATGTCTTCAGGAAGTTGACCAATGGCAGTTCCATCTAAGTGTAAATTTTCTAAATTATTCGAAATCACCTTGAAAGTCTGAAGACTTGAGCAGTTGGTGAGAATAAGAGTTTTCATAGTGATCAGATTGATATTTGGGAGAACCCGGAGACTCGTGCAACCTCTCATGTTGAGGAAAACAAGACTTTGCATACGATTCATCTCACCAGGCAACTCCTCCAAACTCGTGCAGCCTTCAAGATTCAACTTTTCGAGTCTCTCGGCATTTTGTAGCCCTGACAACTTGCATAACTTTCTTGAGTGGCTAAGATCAACCCACCTTAACTTTGGTGTATCCTGCAATTAAGAGTAAAGCAATTTTTAATCGAGTAAGCTAATGAAACCATAGGTGGAACCTAACTTAAACAGAGACACACCTTAAGACCCTCCCAGAGCTCTCTAATCTCGCTATAAGGCAGGTTGAGATCGATAAGATTCTTGGGGTTGAAGTCTTCTGGAAGTTTCTTCAAATGGAATTTCAGCCAATAGAAATATCGTAATTTATCTAACGGTAATTCAAGTTCGGCAGGGACTCTTAGTTTGCAGTCAGCTTCGCATTCCCCATGGCAATAAGAATTATAAATTTTGAGGTACCTAAGATTACGCATCCGGCTTAAGGTAAATTTTTTGAAAGCAAGTCTCGTCTTCAGTTTAGACATGTCGAGAAAAACACCTCTCACATTCTCTGCTACCTGCTTTACCAAGTTAAAGACAATTAAATAGGTCAGCAAGCAAGTAGAAGCTTGTTATCATGAAAATAGAAAATCAGATTAAGAGGTCAGAGGTTAAATCTTACTTTCGTATTAACAACGTCGTTATGGTTCCAGAGCCTACGCGACATTTGTGAACCAAGTTCCTTGCCAAACGTATACAGTAGATCATGCATCTCCACTCGTCCGCCAGAAATGTTTATAAAAAATTTACTGGCAAGATCGTCTATCCCACTCACAGCATCAGTGTCACAAGATTCCACCAAACACCTCACGTAAGACTCATCCCCTGATCTAAAGAAACACGCAGCATCAAGAAACACATCTTTTTGATGCGGACTTAGCTCATCATAGCTTATCTGCAAGAAATCTTGTATGGCCTTAGTAGGACTTTGTTCCAGCTTGGAAACTGTATCTTCCCAGTGATTCTCGTCTTTTCCTTTAAGGTCAACACCCAATATCTTGAGAGCGAATGGGTTGCCTTTGGCATAATCCACAAACAATCTAGAAAGCTCCAAGAAGTTACCCTCGGGAGTATGGTCCTTACTACCAAAGGCAAAATAGTTGAAGTACTGGAAGCTGTCTTTGCGACTTAGTCTGAGAACCTCGTAGGTGTCATCAACTATCCCCTCGATCACAGACATGTCACTAGTCGTGATAATGATTCTGCTACCACTCTTAACCCAGTCACGTTCCCCGAGAAGGGCCTCTATCTGTTTCTTGTCACTTACATTATCCAGAACAACAAGAGACTTCGTACTGAGTAGGAGTGTCTTGACTGCTTCAGGCGAGAGGTCAGCGAATTCTAGGTTGCGATCATTGGCCTCGCTGCCACCACTATTCAATAGCTCCTTCATTAAAAATTTTCGATGATCCATGGTGCTGCCTCTCCAGCTTCCACGGACATCATGAAGAAAAACATGGCGCTGGAAATACCCTTGCTTCTCTTCATACAGCTTACTCGCCAGGGTGGTCTTACCCATACCAGGCATCCCAACAACACCAATCGTACGTGTCATCTCGCATTCACTTTCGAAATCTAACATCTCTTCCAATTGTTGGAGCCGTGTGTCCATGTCAAACAGAGGAGCTTCGCGCGTTTCTTCGTCTCCTGCAATGGGAGCTTCAGGCGTTTTCTCGTCGGGGATTTTCTTTTCTTTAAGCACTTTAATGACCTCTTGTACAATTTTCTCAACAAAGTCAGCTTCAACGCTGCAAACAAACAAACAAACAAAGAGACAAACAAATCAGAAACCGAACGAAGTTACGTCACTTGGCGATTCAAGATTAGGTACCTCTTTTCGTCTAACTTAATGCCTGCTAATTGTGCAACATCCTCCAAAGCTTTTTTCCACTTAAATAAATTTTCAACATTGCCATCCCTACCCACTAATTCCATAAACACTTCACCGAAAGCTCCCTTTTGATTTTTGACATCGCTAGGCTCCACCTTGTAGAAGATGGGGATGACAACAAGTTTGCCTGAGAGTAAGCACTCATGGATCTTCTTCAGCTCTTTCAAGCACCAGTCTGAATTCGCATACAAGCTCGAGAAGATGGCGAGCGCGATCCTCGACTCCTCGATTTTCGTGAGAAGAGTTTCCAGTTGATCACCTCTGTTTAGGTCTTCGTCTATAAAGGCATTGATATCATTTCTTTGCAACGCTTTATAGAGATGGCTGACGAATTTTGTTCGCAGTTCTTCCCCTCGAAAATTGATGAAGACTTGATGCTTCGGCAGTGATGGGACGGAGGAAGGGATGGAGGAGGAGTAGGAGGGGTTGGAGGAAGAAGAAGCCATGGGTGATGTGTTGAGACTGAAAGACTTAGATTTTTAGGATTTTTGAGCTGAGGAATGTGGACGTTGATAAATGGTGGAAAGTTTCCTCATTAGCCAGTGGATAATGGAACTCTAGCGAGTGGATGATAATGGAACTATGCCCCAGAATGATTTTTTTGGTCGGGCGCCCCAAAATGATTTGTTTGTATGTTATCACTCACAACAGACTTATCTGAAAGTAAACTTAACCCAAAGTATTTTGTATTAAAAATATCCCCTATACATTATTTGTGAAGTGTTTTTGACACATGTTCTCTCTAGAATCAGTTTCACAAAAAAAATGATGACATATCTACTAAAATTGATGACATGACATATGATTAAATATGACATGGACCATTGCATTTAACGTATATATTTTTGGAAAACTTTATAGAATATGGTAACAACTCATATATTACATTTAATGTCGATTTATATTTTTGGAAATATTTTGAAAATATGGTAATAACTAATAAATCATCATTAAAATAAATATATACCAATATGGCATTACAATTTTCGAAAATATCGTTTAATTATATATTTTAAAACTATACAATTTTACTAAAATTTTTTTAAAAATGTATACATTTTTTGAAAATTATTAAAATTTAATCCTAAAATTATTAATTTCTTATATATTTAAAAATGTAATAAATATTGTCTAATTTTAATTTTTGATAATTATATTTTTTTTTACAAATTTATTTAATATATTTAATTAAAATAAATAGATAAAAAAATTATCTGAGATTAGAATTTTAAATATATACATGCATATTCTTAAATATAATTTAAAATCAAAAAATTATTTTATATTACTTTTTATGTTTGATTAAACAAAAACTTCTATTAAAATAGTGATAAAAAAAGAACTCATAAATTAGCATTAAGATAATAAATAATATAATAGTAGAAATATAAATATAATAATATTACAAATATTGAAATATTTTAAGTGTATTTTTTAATTATATATTTTTTATTAATAAATCTTCTTTTTCAAAATTTTATGCAGTATTTTTTAAAATTAAAATTTTCTAATCCCAATACCATTAGCTTTATTTATAACATCTATAAATTTTAGAAATATTATTTAGTTTTATATTTTGATAATTATATATCTAACAAAATTTTCTCTTAATAGTATAGAATTTGATTTCATATAATTTAACCAAAAGATAAAAGATACATATATATTATTAAATATAAATTTAAGAAATTTTTTTAAGATAGACCTAAAGAAAGTTTTAATCACAAATATAGACCTTAAAGTAAAAATAACCAAGATAGACTTAAATGTTTTATCAAAAATAAATAAATATATACTTTTATCCTTTGGGTTAACTAATCGTAAACTTTTTTGTTTAAAGTTGAGGAGTGGGGTTTTGGGGATAGGATTACAAATTTTTTTTAAAAAAAATTGAAATTTTCAAAATAAAAATGTTGTTTTGGTCATTTTAGTTTTAAGATTTATTTTTGTGAAAAAACCTAAAAAGTTCCATTTGAGAGAACTATCATATATTTAAATAAAACTATTTATTTTCTCTTAATTTTTACATATAATTAATGAAAAATTACTAATGTAATAAAATAATAAATTTAAAAATTAATTAAATTTTAGTTTTAAATATAAATTTATTTTTAAAACTTTTCTTTCTGCACATGGTGCAGGAAGCCACCTAGTTTACTATAAATATAATTTTTATCTCACTATATCAAAAAAATTATACATTTTTTTCTTCTCAAATGACTACTGCAACAAAAATATCATATTTTTCACTCTAGAACTTTTCAACCCCTCTCTAATCTCTTTGAACTTAAAAACACAAAATTTTATATCAAGTTCTCAACTTTTCTCACAAATTTATCTTGTTTTTGAGGTCATTACATAATTCTTATCTTTCACTCATTTAAACACAAATCTATAAATTTTAGATATATATTTTTGTGTGTTTTATATGTTAGATTCTAAAAATGTGTATATTCAACTGAACGATTTATTATTTTGAAGTTTTTCTCTGTTTTGATGTCATTTGAACGTTTTTGGATATGAAAGTTTTTTTCAGATCTGAATCAACTTTGGAAATCTTCTAATGCATTTATGCTAGAATATTTCCCTGAAATACTATTTTAGGGGTCTTTTTTTTTTTTGATCAAGGAAAACATTGCATTGCTTAAAGGAGGCTAGCCCCCTAACACATCGTTTGTTACATGCATAGTGAGAGCCGACTTTGCCACCAAGTCAACCTCGGAATTGAAATTACGAAAAATAAACTGAAAGGAAATTACATCGAAGAGTGAGATAAAGTGATAGATATCAAACATGATACCGAATAGTTCAGGTTGAAACTTCCTCGTCTTTATCAAGTTGATTAGAGAGAGAGAATCGGATAGAACGACCAGGGATCGGACGTTTGAAAAAACGGCCAGAGAGACCGCACGATGGACAGCAATGGCTTCTGCCATTAAAGCTGATGAAACACGGCTGAAAGACTCAGCTATAGTGGGGAGGGGCCGCTCCCTCCACGCCTGTGAAAATACCTCCTATCCCGCAGCGCCCAGTGTTTGCATCCCAAGCCGCGTCTACTTGACACAGCAAGCTCCCCGGGGAGGTCATCGGAGGAGGAAAAATAGCACGCTGGTTGGGTCTAAGAGGAGGTAATAGAGACGAAGCTGCTGTGTTGGTTGTTGGTTGAGCATCATTCCATTCCTTTGCATCGGTAATGCTCTTGAGCGCTATCTCTTGTGCTGTGAATGCTTTATTCTCAAAGACAAGTTTGTTCCTGGATTTCCACAAACTCCATAGAACCCAAGGCCAAATCGGAGCATTAAGGCCCACCGGTGGGAGTGGAGTAAAGACCTTCCCCTGTTTAATCAATTCCGATATCGATAGGATCACACTTGTTGGTACTTCGGTAATAGGAATTAGACTCCACACTTCCACAGACAAGGGGCAAGTGAGAAAGAGATGAAGGTCTTCTTCATGAGCACCGCACTTCTTGCAGTTAAATCGTGGAAACCCTCTCCGCTCGAGGTTGGAGCTAACCGGGATTGCTTTCTTCACCACTCTCCATAGAAAATCTTTTAACTTTGGACTGGTTTTGATGTTCCAGATGTTTTGTAACCAGTTAACAGGCTCCCTCTTAGAGTTCAAAATCCTAGTAGATGTCATTCCAATGCCATAACCAGTCTTTGTAGAGTAAGACCCTGATTTTTCCGGCAGCCAAATCGGAGTATCCGGTGCAACAACAATACTTGTTTTGATACTCAAAATCGCATCCTCATACTGAGGGAGAATTTTTCTTATTTTTGCAAGATCCCATTTGTTGGAGAGGGGACAGAGAAGATCGCTGATCTTTAAATATGAGAACTCAAGAGGTGGTGGTCCTATTGGAACAGTAGGAGTCGTAAATGAGAGCCATGGATCGCTCCAGATTTTAATGTTGTCTCCATTACCTACTGCCCAACTAAGTCCCTTTCCAAGAATATCTCTGCCAGCAAGGACGCTACGCCAACCATGTGATGGTGATGAGGGAATAGAGCATTCCATATAGCATTCTAGGGGTCTTCTAAACCTAAAATACCTGACATAATTGAAATTTCTCTCCTCATATGAAGTAAATTTGCGCATGCCTCTCTTTCTCTCAAATGGCTGCAACAAAAGTGTAATGTTTTTCACGAAAACTCTCCATTGTCTTTGAACTTGAAAACACCAAACTTTAAATCAATTTCTCCATTTTCCTTATGTCTTTCTCACTAACTTATCTGATTTTTTTTGCAGATTTCTCATTACATGGTTCTCTTCTATTGGGTCAAATACATGGTTCTCATCTTTCACTCCTTTAAAAATAAATTTATATATTTATATAAGCATGGAAATATCTCACCTAAGTGGAGTCCAGGCGGATCTATGTCTAGGAATGATCAGAAGCTCCATGTTCAATATTTTTGTATGGTATGTTTTATGATTGCTATGTGTACTCTTATAGTTGTGAATTATTTTGTAAACTTGAAGAGATGTTAATGAAAATAATTTGATAGATAGGTTCATGTCTACAATATTATTTTGCCAAAAGTACTTATTATTGAAATTATTGATACAATATAACAAGAAATATTTTAACTTTTTTACCCATTCATAGCAAAACGCAATAGCACAAAAACTTAGTTAATTTTACTAAAAATAAGGAGAGGACTTCTCAAGAAAACTTAGTCAAATTCAAAAAAAAGATCAAACAATACATAAGTCTCACTAGAAGACTTTTCGAAAGACTTCACTATATTGAAAAGTAGATGGTCCAAACATACGATTGATGACATGTTTGATGTAAACTGAGGCATATACAAGGCAGTTGATTCTCAATCAAACAACCTAAGGTTCCATATCCCTTCTTTCTTAACATCACCATTTGCTATAAGAACATTTCCTGAGGCATGCTGGACATCACTAATCATGTGATGGCTTGCTGCTGAATCTATAATGATAGGTTTAGAGTCAAGAGAATGTGTACCAACCTTCTTGGATGAGATCAAAGCTTCATTAAGAAATGAAGGCCACTCATGGTCGCTGGACCATCAATGTTGGCCGCACTAACACTATTTCGCCATGTTCCTCCTTCCTTTGAACCAACATTGAGAGAAGAATACATGGTTTTTCCTTGAATCACTAGATACTCAAACTCCATGTTTACATTTCTGGCCAGATTCAAGTAACTTTTTCTTGGCATATTGCGCTTATTATGTTGTTCATTAGCCTTCTTATACTCTGAAAATAACACCATGTTTGAGTTCTTCCTTATGGAGAAGTGAACCAGTGGAGAATAGACTGTTCCTACTGGTTTTGAGATTAACTGGACTTCGATGAAGCTTTTCCGGATATGGTTGAAGCTTTCTTGAGTTCTAGAGATTAATGTATACTCCTTTATCTTGAGTTCTGGTGAGGTTCTTCTCTCTTGAAGACCTTTGGACCAGTGGATAAAAGGATGTATCCAACATATGTTGAAGATAATCTGAGAGAGAAATAGATTTGCGGAAGGTTTAGTGAGGTTCATGAGCTTACTTGCTCTGATACCATTTTAGATTTGTGTAAATGTGAGATGTGGTAGAAGTTTCGTTTCTGGGAAATGAAGAACAAGAGATAGAGAGATAGATTTCAAAGTGTAAGAGATAGAAGGAGATAATAATTTCCTTAGATTAATTTGTAGTCTTACAAGTGATACAAATACACAATGGAGAAGAATTTAATAAAGATTAAACTAAAGGAAAAGATCCAAGATTCAAATTCAAACACCAACGGTCGAATGGATAAGATGCAGTGGATGGGTTATCGTGGAAATGCTTGTTGTGGATGATAAGCCGTGGATGGGTTTTCGTGGATCTTATGATAAGTTGTGGATGGGTTTCCATGGATCTTCATAACAATATTCCTTGTCATTTATTTCTTCATGTTAACACTGACCAATCTCCTACCCATTGGAATGAGTATTGGATTTCTATTTCCCTGGATTGTGTGGAATATATGGTTAGCACGAAATCTAAAATTCTTTGAGAACAGAACTACTTCCCAGCCGACACCCTAGCCAAGGCAACTGAAAATGCTAGAGAATGGCAAGATACACAGCTAGCTCCCCCCTACAAAAGCAAAAGACGCCCAAATACAGCATCTTCACATCTACACCCAACGAGAATCAGTAATTATCAAAACCAACGCAACATGAAAATAAGAGTCTCGCACGGGGGATTAGCATGGATCTACTCATATAGAAATGGCAATGTTATCTCCCAGCACTGCAACACTGAAGACTGTATTAACTCACCTCAAACTGCAGAAGGTATGGCGATCCGAGAAGCTCTCCTCCAAACTCGCTCTCAGGGATACACTGATCTTACCCTGTCATACGCTCTAGAAATCATCCAAGCTATCAACAATCGAGATTCAATCAAAGAACTTTTTGGTATTCTTCAAGATATTCACAATGCCGCTTATGACTTCGATGTACCCTCTTTTATTCATGTACCAAGAACTAATAAGAGTTGGCTGATGCTCTCTCAAAAAGGGCACTACACGACCGCTACTGCACTATGTAGTTCCGAATCAAATTAAATGCATTGGACGTCAAAAAAAATTATATATATATGAAACAACATGATGTAAATGAAAGAGTTTTATCTCTTTAAAGATGAGAGATTTTTTTTATTAATTTTTCCTTTAGTGTGCTATTTTATTATTGAGAAATTTGCACTCCTACCAAAATATTTTAACGATATTTGCAAAGTACCAAAGAGAAGAAAATCGTTACTATTCACTACTGTGATTTTACTTTGCTATCCTTATCCTCTTGTCCTTCTTACCTGACCAAACCAAAAACGGGCAGACTATGGAGTTGAAATCAGAGGAGAGAGAAATACACAAGATATTATCATATCTTTTGTGTCAGTGGATTCGTGGAAGTGAACAAAGAAACTAACTAATTTCAAATAAAAGTAGTTTTGTATATCAACTCATAATTCATCGTTTCTCAAGATCCCCAATTGCTCTTTCTCAAACCAGATCAGCATATGGAGGAGCACGACGACTCCCGGAGGCCTCCGTGTCCACTCTTCGAGAGAATATTCGCCGTCGAAGAAGAACCCACCGGCGTCATGGTCACTCCATACCCCAAGACTGACGAAATCAAGCAAATCCTCAATGCACTTCACCCCGATGAAATTGAAGAGATACGAGATTCACCTTTCAAGAAATTGATTGAGATAGCTGAGAAACTGTTGTGTGATGTTGCCTTACACAACCGTAGGAAATCTATATTTTTCCTTTACATACTCAAAATCGTTGTAGCCAGCTATTATTAATTGTGACCTTATGATATATAAGAATGACTCCTACTATAAAACAGTTCCAACTAGTTAACTAACATGTGTTATAGTGTCAGACATACTATATAGCCAGCTATGAATTAATTTTAACTTCCTAAGTATATATTGACCATCCATGTAGGTTGTTAACCGTCCAAGTAGATTTTATTAAATGTTTGTTTACAATTTGGTAATGGATATGGTTTTATTTGATATTGTTGGTTAAGGGTTTAGGTGTTACTATTGCTTAGGGTTTAGGGTTTACTGTTTATGGGTTGGTATTTGGGTTTAGTTTGTATGGTTTAGGGTTTATTGTTTAGGGTTTACTGTTTATGGTTTAGGGTTTACTGTTTAGGGTTTAGGGTTTTATGTGTTGTGTTTAGAGGTTTATGCTTTATGGTTTAGGGTTTAGGGTTTCTTTTGTTTAGAATTAAAGACTTCATAATAGCAACATACAACCTCCCAAAAAAAACCCGTCAGATTACCCACAGTTAATACAAATTATTTAACCCCCAAAAACCATCTAATTGGGTTAACATTTTTCTTAAGCGTCCATTAGCCTTACATTACCCTTATTTCATAAACCATCAGCACATTAACCGTCCATGTAGGTTGTTAACTGTCCAAGTAAATTTTATCAACTGTTTGTTTACTACAGCTAGATGGGTTAACATTTTTCTTAACCGTCCATTAGACTTACATTACCCTTATTTCATAAACCATCATCACATTAACCGTCCATGTAGGTTGTTAACCGTCCAAGTAGATTTTATCAACTGTTTGTTTTCTATAGCTAGATGGGTTAACATTTTTCTTTACCGTCCATTAATCTTACATTACCTTACTTCATAAACCATCAGCAAATTAACTGTTCATGTAGATTGTTAACCGTCCAAGTTGATTTTATGCAACTCTTCGTAGTGTGAACGCAATCTTTGCGTTATCTTACCAAATCCACCAAAGATAACAATTTTGTGTCAGACTTGTTTAGATTTACAAGATTTTTGGGAAGCTGTGACTTGCCAAATTTTTTTTTGATCTTCTGCCAGAAGCTGTGACCTGAAGTTAAGAAATAATTCGGGCAGGGTGTTTATGTCTTTTTACCATCACCTGATTGAACACGTAAGCACATAGTTTTTCCTCTTTGGTATTTTGCTAATTATGCTATCTTCTTTGGTTTTCTAGCTAAATTACTCTTTATTATTTTGGGTGAATTGGCTCAATACCATAAAAGTAGAGATACCTGAGAATTTTATTTGTATTTTGTCGAAGATTTTTTTTTTAAGCCTAGAATGCATGGTGTACACACATTAACTTATCCTTTGACTAGTAGTGTAGATTATTGCTTACGCTATTATCATCATCATCCTTGTCCACTCATTTTCTATCCAACTTCTTTGTCTTGTTTTCCTTTGTGCTGAAGACAATGTGATGCTGGTATTCTCTAATCGGTCCGTTCTCCATGGCTTCAGTAAGTAAACTGATTTTGTTCTTATATTTCGATTCACGCAACAATCAAATTATTATTAGAGTAAGCAAATAAATATACATATATATATATATATATATATATATATATATATATATATAAAGACATGGATTTGAGAAAGAAAAGCTCTTTCTCCACTAAACATACCTTTTCATGTACTTTTTGCTTCTTTTCCTATGTAGGTTCAATGATATGAATACCCCAAGAGCTGCTTAAGGTAAGTTTAAGTCGTGTGATAACTTTGTGCCGGGATGGTCTTTAATGCAAGAGAGCATTACCAACAATATTAAGTATTCTAGCCAAAAAAAAAGCATTACCAACTAATTTTTTGCCAAATATAAGAATCAACCGTAGATGCTCCAAGTCCAAGATCATGGAGGATGGAACCAAGACTACACCCACTGTTTACATCAATTGCGTCGACACATTACAGTATTCCTTCGCCAGCCACCTCTCCATGGAACTCCGACGGAAAGGTATTTCTACAATATTTGTTAACTCCAACGGGGCTCTCGATGTGATAGAAGAAGCTAGCGCTTCGGTGATTATTTTCTCTAAGGACTGCTTATCTTCTGCGTCATACCTGGACAAGCTCGTTACGGTACTCCAATGGCAGAGGGAAAAAAAGATGCTGGTGGTTCCAGTCTTCTATGGCATTAGTCCATCAGACATTGTGGTGGTGCCGGAGGAGCACGGGTCAGATGATCGAATAAGAGAATGGAGTAGTGCGCTCAAAGAACTAAGAAAATTACCACCTCACCAGTCTAGGTATCCTCTTTTTACTTCAATTCTAAGATCAGAAATTAACCAATAGGAGTTGGTTTAGTGGAATACCTAGTAGAAGATTTAAGGGATCACATTGTTCAATTCTAGTTGATACTCTATGTGATAGTTAATTTAATAGATGTGGTGTTTCTGGAGATGAGAGAATTACTATTCCACCAGTCCAGGTAACTGTAGTCCTTAGGACATCTTTAATGTGATCTCAAATAAATATTTCAAATTTTAAATAATAAAAATAGAAAAGAGGAGAGAGATCGAAAAAAGTTAAGATAGTTGTTTTAAGTGAAAGTGAGAATCTCTCACAAGTAATAAATATTTCATCTTCTAGATGATGGATAATTCTAATTAACTTGAAGAGCAAATTAACTCATTAAAGTGAAGTTTAATCGGTTAAAAAAATGGAAAATATATAGAGCTTAGGATTTATGTTTTCATATTAGTATTAGGAAAAGATATAGTTTCGTCCTATATAAGAGTTCACATGCAGAGATATAACCTCAAGAAAAACACATTGATTTAGTTTTGAAATAATTTCTAAATCTAATAAGAAGAATTAGTTCTTATAATCTTTTGTGTTCTTACAACTTTAATTGGTATAAGAACTCCAGGTTTCGAAAATCGTTTACAAGAGGAGTTGTAATTCGATCAAAACATGGGAAACAATAACAATTCTCAAGCACGTGATAAAGGTCTTGAGATGAAGAACATACGATGTCTGATGCTATCATCGACCAACTACACCGTATGGTCGATGAGAATGAAAGTTATGCTTTGTTTATATGAAGTTTGGGATACGATTGATCCAAGGAGCGATGACGCAAAGAAGAACAATATGGCGATTGCTCTAATCTTTCAATCAGTCCTGGAGACGCTAATCTTCAGATAGGAGAACATGGTACATCAAAGAAGAATTGGGAAGCCATCAAACCTCGTAACCTAGGTGATGATCGCGTGAGAGAAGCGAGGTTACAGACTTTGATGTATGAGTTCGACAAAATGAAGATGGCAGATACAGACGCGGTGGATGACTACGCATGAAAACCTTCAGGCTTAGTATCGAGAGCAGCCGGCGCATTAGAAGAAATAATGGAAGAATAAAAGATGGTAAAGAAGTTTCTGAAGGGACTTCCAAGAATGAAGTCTATTCACATCGTAGCTTCGTTAGAATAAGTGATGGATCTAAATTCAACGGGATTTGAAGATATTGTTGGGAGATTGAAGGCTTTCGAAGAACGCATAAAAGAAGAAACCCAAGATGAAGATCAATCTAATCCAATGTTTGTGAACAAAGTCGTGGAAGCCATAACAATTATCGAGGATGAGGTAGAGGTTATGGTGGAAGAGGACGAGGTAGATCCAATAATTCTTATAGTCACAAAAAAGGAGGAGAAGCTTCAGACAAGACTAAGAAGGGCTATTCTAAGGTTAAATGTTGGAGATGTGAGAATATGGGGCACTTCGTGTCACATTGTCCTACACGACCAAGAAAAGAATCAAACCTAATGGAAACAAAAGAAGAAGATGCATTATATATGCATGAAGTAGTATTCCTCATTGAAGGCATAGTATTTCCTAAAAGGTTTGAAGAATGTGATGGAAATACGAGTATATGGTATCTTGACAATGGTGCAAGTAACCATATGACATGCAAGAGAGAGTTCTTCTCAAACCTAGACGAGAGCATCAAAGGAAAAGTCAAATTCAGTGATGGATCAAATGTCGATTAATGTTGGGAAAGGGTTCGATGATGTTTATCGGAAAACAGGGAAGAGAAGAGCACTCAAAGACATCTATTACATTCCTAGTCTAAAACACAACATCATAAGTCTTATACAAGCAACCGGGAAGAGTTATGAGGTTAAAATGAAAGGAGACTTGCTAATGCTAAGTGACCCCCGTGGAAAGCTATTAGCACAAGTCTCGAGATCACCAAACCGATTGTACAAGATGCCAATGGAGATTGAATATCCAAAGTGTCTTCAAAAACAAGAAACTGATGTTACATGGGCGTGGCATGCACGGCTCGGACATGTGAACTTTGGAGTCATGAAGAATATGGTAGACAATGAGATGATAGTAGGGATACCTCAGGTGATACACGAGAAAGTATCAAGAAGCACACGCATTGGAGCTGGTACACAGTGACTTGTGCGGTCCGATATCACCACCAACACCAGCAAACAATAGATATGTATTCGTCTTAATTGATGATTTCTCAAGATATATGTGTACGATGCTGCTAAGAGAGAAGAGTGAAGCATTTGATCGGTTCAAAAAGTTCAAGGAGTACATGGAGAATCAAACGAAGCTAAAACTCAAGACTTTTCGCACCGATACATCTTCTAAGGGGTATTTATATAGCACCAATTTAAAGACATATGTGTTTAAATACTAAAGATTTGTTTAATTTTTATTTGTTTTTGTGAAAAAACGGTGTAAGTGATAAGGACTTTTAGTTCCTAATTCAAATCAAAGTAGTACTTAAGATTGTCAATCCAAATCTAAGTCATCTTGAGGCAGTGAGAATACAAGCTAATACTTAAGTTAAATGCAATTAGTTTAGTGAAGTGATATGATCAATAACAATACTAAAATGCAACAAAGGAACAAGCTTTCTTTCAATAAGTGAAAATAAGATCCATGGGATTAGGTATTTGGTTTAGGTGATCAAGTTTCAATCTAAAGGTGGTAAGCTTTCAATCAAAATGTATCCTTAAGTCTAAACAACTTAATTAAGCAAGTTCTAGGTCTAGACAAATGCTCATTTCCTTAACTTAATGAAACACAAAGGTCACTCACTGGTTTAAATAATTCAAGCAATCATTAAGAGTAGGTTTAATAACTATCTACGACTTTTAGATACAAAGTTCATTGGCTAAGAAGTCTTAGAGCTAAACAAAGTTGGTTCAGTCATTTAACATACACCTTGTGAGCAGGAAATTACTAGAGATCTAGATTAAATAGGATAACAATAATCTAGCAGTAAGATCACTCAACTAGCAAGGAAACATTTAGATCTAACACTAAACACCTTAGATCTACACTTAATCATCATAATCAACCTAACCCATGAATCTAAGATGGATCTACTCACTAATAAACATGTTTACTCTTGAACCCATAATGGATCCAAGCTTAACCATGTTTAGAAAGTAATAAAACACTCAAGAACACAAGAGAGTAGATGCAAATTATATTAAAGTAGCAAACTTTCACCAATATGTTCTTGTTTTAGAGAGAGAATAAGATAAATCTCATCATTAGGGTCTAAAAAGTATTTGTAGGGTGCTTAAAAACCCTAATGGGCTCAGTCAACATGTCTGAACAGGCCCAACAAAACATAAAACCGCTTAAGAAAAAGGAACGCAGCGGCTTCATGTCGTCGCTCCAAGGGGTCACTCCGTGTTGTCGCTGCGGGTGTCGTACCCCGCTCCAGCTACCCGCTGTAATTTCCAGCTCGAATTCAAGTTTACGAACAGGTGGCTTCTCCCGCAACGCCTGGTCGCTCCACCTCCAAGCGGTTGATTTACCCCGAAACATCTGGTCGCTCCGGCCCGTCGACGGATGTGTTGAGTCCAGAGTGGGTGCTTCACCCTGCAACATCTGGTCGCTCCGGCCCGTCGACGGATGTGTTGAGTCCAGAGCGGGTGCTCTGACCCACGATGGTGCCTTGCTCTGATACACTTCTCGACTAATGATAATCTTCTACTTTTTTTAAGCCACAACACCTCTAAACACAATCAGATACTCCAAAAGGATACTCTGGCACCTGATTAAGACTTATGTATGCAAATGAAACCTAAAAGATGTCTAAATTCTAGTCTAGATGATCAAAATGCACATGATAAGTGACTAAAACAATGCAAATATGCAAGATATCAGTAACTAGACATCTCACCGCACTATATATGCTGCAACAAAACAGTGTAGTCGAGAGAAGAAACATAACACTAATGAAAATGACAAGGAGCTTGATGAAAGCAATGAAGATTCCTAATCAACTATGGGGTGAGGCAGTACGTCATTCGACGTATCTCATTAACCGCATTGCTACAAAGGCTTTGGAAATAAAACTCCGTACGAAGGCTTATTTGTTAAGAAACCAAACATTGAGCATCTAAGGGTCTTTGGGTGTGTAGCTTTAGCAAAAATCAATGCTCCACATATCGGAAAGCTTGATGATCGATCAAGGATGGTGATCAATCTCCGGACAGAGCCTGGTTCAAAATCTTATAGGCTCTATGATCCTGTCACGAAGAAGATTATTGTTAGTAGAGATGTAATCTTTGATGAGAAGACGAGTTAGAATTGGTCTATAACAACGATGACTACAAACGATGAGTTGGGAACTTTCAACCTTCCTCATACCAATATTACAGAAGAAGATCAAAACAATAACGAAGAAGAAGAAGCTGTAGATACGGGTGAACAAGAGCAAGTAGCAGAGAATAACGATGCAAACTAAGACCAGCATGTAACATTGAGATATGGCCGTAACATCAGAAAACCGAAGCGGTTCGATGATTACATTCTACTCGCTGAAGTTGAAGCTGGTAAACTCTTGCTCACCATAGATGGTGAGCCATAAGGTTACATCGAATCTGCAAAGCTACAAGCATATGTGTTAGTATACTTTCGGTTGAGTTTCCCGTAAAGTTAAGAACCACATAATTAAATAGTAATCTCAATATATATATATATATATGTGTGTGTGTGTGTGTGTGTGTGTGTATTTTGAGAACTTCGATGGTAGAACTTAGGCATGTTGTTTTTGTCCGAACCGATCAAGTCGAGCCGAACCGAAATTTTTTGATTTTCGGTTCGGTTATTGTTTTGATTTCGGTTTAGTTTGGACTGGTTTTCAAAATTGGTTCGATTATCGGTTTAATTCGTTTGTTTTTTTAATTTTTTTTTGAAAATATAAGAAAACCAAAAATAACTAAAAAAAATGTACCAAATTTAACTAAAAAAATAACTGAATTTATCTGAAATAACTGAATTTAACCAAATATATCCTATTTATTTTGGAAAACTATACCGAAAACCAAAAACCAAAAATAAAAGTAAAACCCTAAAATAACCGATAACCAAACTGAACCCAAAATTAATTCGGTTAATTTTAGAATCAATTTTCAAAATCTCGATTAACCGAAAACTGACAGTTCTTTTCGATTCGGTTTCGAAAACCCAAACTCGCAGGATTAGTACAACTCCTTGTTGAAGTGCTCTAAAAATATTATCAGCAATGAGCTCTCACAAGAGTTCTTAACCAAAAAAAATCAAAACTAAAAAATATTGTTAAAAAAAAAAGCAAGAGAGAGAAAGTGATTAACTCTATGGGAATAGTACATTCTCTCTATGCGAGCTATTAATTAAACACACATTCTTTTTTTATATGGTCAATCTTATATATTAAAACAGAAGTCACAATTTTGATTCATGTGTGGTTTATTTTAAAATGGACTATTCATTAGAAAGATTATGAAGATTATCAAATGTTACATAATATCTTTATCTTTCTATTTGAAATACAAATGAAATAAATCTAACAAAATCTTTTTGCTATCTTTTAAAATTGTATTTCCATAATATTACCCCATATCTTTATCTTTTATTTGAAATACAAATGTTTTTTATATAAAAAATTAAAATTTATCTTTATAGCACTATATATTCCTAAAACCTGAATAAAAAACTATATACTAGAGTTTGACCCACACAGATTTATCATTCTATAAATATAACACTTTGACAGTATTATAAAACCTTTAAATATATGATTTACATTTAATGTTATATATAATATAACTCTATAATTTTGTTGTTTAATTTTCTTATTTGTCATTATTGATATATACTAATCTTTTATATATTTTAATTTATATTACTATTGATTGTTATTACTTACTAATATAATTTTGAGATTGACATATAAATTATAATCTGAAATAATCAAATATATGATCTTCTTAATTTTCATACAATACATTTTAACATTTATTTAGATATACTATAGTTAAATATTTGTTAATGATAATTTATATTTTCATGTTGTGTTTAAAAATGATACTTTAACATCTATTATTTTAATATTTTTGAGATTTTATAAGTAAATATATTATTATTTATTGAATTTTTTTTGGTTATAAATTATAAATAAATAAAAAATCCGCACCACACGTGCGGGTCGAGATCTAGTATTTTTTAATTATCAAATATTTGTGTGAGAAACATGTGCTCTAGCTAATGCTGATGCTCTAACACAGATATTTCAGTTAGTTAAAAATATTTTAAAAATAGAAGTTGAGCTTGCGCTACCACATGTCTGATAGGAGAATATGTTGAATGCTTGTAAACATTGTCACTTTTGACTAAGATCCACGTGTTACATAGTGGTTGTTCATATGTTATGATTTTTATTCTTCCAATTTCGAACTCATTTATTTTAGCAATATTTTTAATAAAATATATAAAAAATTTATCAAAATTCATTATTTCTATGATCCATTAATCGAGAATAATCTTGTTTTATTAAAAAGTACTTTAAATTATAATTTTCTGTTAGTCTCTAGTAAACTTTTTGGTGTTTTTAAATTTTCATTTTTGTTAGATAGATCTTGATAATACGTATTTAATATTTAAATTTTCTATTTTTTCTTTTAGATACTCAAATCTCAACAAATCTAAAATGAATAAGAAGATGAAATAATATTACTGGATAAGGTACTGGATTTTACCATACAAACCTATTTGTAGTAGTTAAGAATAAAAGGACAGTTGATTAAAAACAGACTTTTAATAAGTCATTTTAGATAGTTTTAGATATTTTCTGGAAACTTTAAAAGAATATTTCAAGTCAAAACCATATGAGAGCGTTTGATGCAAACAGGGAAGGATGCGACGATTCTGAACTTGTAGATGAGATTGTCAAAACTGTTTATGAGAAACTCTTTCCCACGAAAAAAATTGGAATCAACTCGAGGCTGCTGGAGTTCGAAAACTTGGTAAGCAAGCAACCATGGGGTATCCGTCGGATAGGAATGTGGGGAATGCCTGGAATTGGCAAGACAACGCTTGCTAAGACAGTTTTTGACCAAATTTCTAGAAGCTACGAAGCTTCTTGTTTTATCAAACACTTTGACGAAGCTTTCCATGAGAAGGGAATTCATTCTTTGTTGGAGGAACATTTTGGGAAAACTTTGAAAGAATTGCGACGCATCCCTAGTGACAAGTTAAACGAGAAGAGAACTCTTGTTGTTCTAGACGATGTGCAGAATGCTTCAGCTGCCGAGTCTTTCCTCAGAGGGGTTCACTGGTTTAGCCCGGGAAGCCTAATAATCATAACCTCTAGAGATAAACAAGTGTACCGCCATTGTCAGATAAATCATGTGTATGAGGTTCAGAGCTTAAACGAGAAGGAGTCTCTGCAGCTATTTTCTCAGTGTGCATTTGGTAATGACACAAGATATCAAGAACTCCTGGAACTGTCAATGGAAGTGATTGACTATGCTAGTGGAAATCCATTCGCTCTCAGCTATTACGGGAAAGAGCTCCAAGGAAAGAAATTGTCCGATACGAAGATCACATTCCTCGAGCTCAAGCGACGCACGCAGGATAAGATTCATGATTTATTCAGGAGAAGCTACGACGCACTGAATGACAAGGAGAAGAACATTTTTCTGGACATTGCTTGTTTCTTCAAGGGAGAAGATGTTGATTATGTGATGCATCTGCTTGAAGGATGTGGCTTTCTTCCACATGTTGGGATCGATGTTCTTGTGGAGAAGGCTCTGGTGACTATTTCAGACAAAAGAGTGAACATGCATAATCTCATCCAAGACTTTGGCCGAGAAATCATCAGCGAGAGGCTTAGCAGACTGTGGGAACCTTGGAGCATCAAATCTCTACTTGAAGATGACGAATTCAAAGAAGAACGTGCACTGGTCAGTCATATTCTAATATATTCTATTACAGAAAAATACTTTATTAGTTAGAGCACCCCATCAGATAGAGATTCACACGTTTTTCAAAAAAAAAAAAATTAAAATAAGCAACAGTAATGAACTTGCCCCTTAAAAATTTTCTGCAGTGATCCCAGTTCATCACTGTAGGGCGGGTCCCAAGACACGTGACAACCCGCAATTGGTCTAATTTTCTTTTTTTTTGAAAAAAATTTTAAAAAAAGAAAAAAATTTATTAATAAAAAATTGTAAACGTGAATCCTAAAAAAGGTTCATTGATAGGATGCTCTTAACCAACTTATCTGCTTCTCTTATATATATTTCAGGACACTGAAGACATAGAAGGCATATATCTAGACACATCGAATTTACTCGTTGATGTGAAGCCCACTGCTTTTAATAATATTTTTGGCCTAAGGCTCCTTAAGATCTACGGTTCCAGTTACGGAAAAGATAGTGGACTTCGCCTTCCCAAAGGACTTGAGTCTCTGCCTAAAGAGCTAAGACTCCTCCACTGGGAGAACTATCCTTTGAAATCCTTGCCCCGAGACTTTGACCCATGCCACCTTGTTCAACTCAATTTGTCTTACAGTCAGCTTCATAAACTTTGGGAAGGAACTAAGGTAGGCAAACTAATTTACCCCTTTTTTATCAACTTTATTTATTACTTTTCTAATTTAATTAAGTTTCTGTTCAGAATCTCAAGATGTTGAAGATGGTTAAGCTTTGTCATTCCCAGCAGCTGACTGAGATAGACGATATATGTAAAGCTCAAAATACAAAGTTGCAGAGGTTTCCAGCCACCGATCATTTACAGCATCTCCGAGTTGTGAACCTTTCAGACTGCAAAGAGATCACAAATTTACCAGAGGTTTCATCAAATATTCAGGAGTTACATCTCGAGGGAACTAGCATAACAGAATTACCAGTATCCATTGTCTCTCTCTTCAAACAAGCTAAGTTTAACCGAGAGCTTTCCGATTTTCTAACAAAACACTCAGATGTTTCAAACGCTTTACAAGATAGCCTTGTCAGACACGTGTCATCAAACCATCATCTTGGCAAACTTGTTTTCCTGAATATGAAATATTGTTCTCATTTGAAGAGTCTACCTCAAATGGTTGATATAGATTCTCTTCAAATTCTTGATCTTTCTGGATGCTCGGAGCTAGAGTTTATCCGAGGTCTCCCATGTAGCCTGAAAGAGTTATATGTTAATGGCACTGGCATAAAAAAACTTCCGCAGCTTCCCTTGAGTCTTGAAATTTTGAATGCACATGGTTGTGTGTGTCTTATATCAATTCCTTACGATTTCAAGCGGCTTCCTAGGTTTTACACATTCACTAATTGCTTTGATGTCTCTGCATACATGGTCAGCAAATTTGTAGAAAACGCTCTGGATAATGTGGAACGCATTGCCAGAGAGTGTCAGCAGGTACCTCTCTCTCTCTCTCTCTCTCTCTCTCTCTCTCTCTCTCTCTCTCTCTCTC
>CAKOAT010081821.1:260462-349961 GCA_932364175.1 Eruca vesicaria subsp. sativa
ATTGGCTTTCAGCTTCACCGTGCCTTCACCTACAAGTACATATTTCACATGTGATTTGCAACCAGGGTCTTCTGTGATGATACAGCTGAACTCTTCTACAAGAAACACGCTTGGCTTTGCTATCTTTGTGCAAGTTTCGTTTTCAGAGGATTACCACGAGGCTAGTGGTTTTGGAATTAGTTGTGTTTGCAGATGGAAAGACAATAAATGCGTCTCTCATTGGATGGAAAAAAGTTTTCATTGTTGGACTCCAGAGGAAGGTCTTCAGATGGATCACACGTTTGTCTTCTGTGATTTCGATATGCATCTGAGGACATGTGAAGAAAATGATGACCCTAGTATATTGGCTGGTCTTCTCGTCTTCGAATTCTATACTCTGAACAAAC
This sequence comes from Eruca vesicaria subsp. sativa, assembly GCA_932364175.1. Taxonomy (NCBI): domain Eukaryota; kingdom Viridiplantae; phylum Streptophyta; class Magnoliopsida; order Brassicales; family Brassicaceae; genus Eruca; species Eruca vesicaria. Next base: position 260,849 of record CAKOAT010081821.1, read on the forward strand.
AGAAGAAGATTATAGATGAGAGTTGTACAGTCAAGAAATGTGGAGTCCGTGTGTTTACTGCTGCGAGTGAAGAAGAAGATGCCAGTTCCAACATAACTCGACCGCTTCCATCGCTGAATCACCAGCAGAAGCTTTTTTATCAAGATGTTGAACAAGTGTTGAAGGTTATCTATGATGATTTAGACGTGGATAATAGAAATGTATTTAATTACATCACAAGTCTGTTCAACGAAGAGGATGATGATTTCCTGGCAGCGCTTATAGCTAGCATTGGGGTGCGGATTAGTTCTGTGTTTGGGGTCTTAGCCAGCAAGTATCTTATACATATGTCTCCCCTTGGTATTTTTATGCTACATGGTTTACTACAGGAAATAAGTACAGAGATTGCACATACACAATCCGTCGACATGGCTTCTTCTTCTTGCATTTGGAAATACCATATCTTCACAAGTTTCAGTGAGGAAGATGACTGCAGTAATAAAATCAGCCACCTTCTTTCGGAACTCCAATGCAAGATGAAGAGAAGCAAGTCGGTTGGCCCAGAGCTTGTAAAAGAAATAAGAGAATCGAAGGGTTTGATTGTTGTGCTCTCAAAGAACTACGCCTCTTCGACTAGGTGCTTGGATGAGTTGGTAGAGATTATGAAGTCCAAGAAAATGTTTGCTCAAACGGTGGTGCCCATCTTCTACGACGTGGTTCCTTCTGATGTTAGAGAACAGACTGGAGACTTTGGAAAGGTCTTTGAAAACACGTGCATGGGAAAATCAGAGGATGAGAAACAGAAATGGGTGCAAGCTTTGACCGATGTAGCTAATATCGCACGAGTGGATGCTCGAACGAGAAAGAGGTATGTTTTGGTCCCATTTGTCAGATTCCAAGTCCGATATATTTTTGTAGCTATCAGAATGATATTTGATAATTTGATAATTTAACAAACATAATACTAGTAACTTAGTAAGGATCATATAGCTCCTATAGTTTTTAGTACTATTGTTCAAATATGTGATCATGAGAATATATTTACTTGTGTAGCTGATAACCTACTCTATTATTATTTTTATCTACTGACAAAAGTCATAGTAGGTCTATTTCATTAGATACATAATATGACATCATATTCAATAAGAATATTAATAATAAATCAGTTGTAACCATAAATTTGAATTTTTTTTTATTTATAGCAAAATCTGTTAAGAAATAATCTAACAAAATTCTACTAAAATTTTAATATAGGTTTGTTAAATAAAGCATCAACTAGATCTCAACTCGCGCAACCGTGCGGGTATTTATTTTCCTTTTTTTTATATAAACATTTTTTACTTCTAAATTGGTATATATTATATAAGGTGTGTATATCGAAAATGATGATTAATTATTATATAGTATAGATTAATTATTGTTAAAAAATGATGATTTTGTTATTTTTAAAAATAAACTATATAATTTTTAAAGTTAACAAAAAAATATATAAATAATTAACTTATACTATTACAATAATAAATTATATAAGTTTAATTTAAACATGTATTTTATAATAATATCTATAAATCTAATGGATCATCTAATTTTTATTAGTCCAATAAAAATTTTTAGTAATCCCAATAAATGTTATTAGTGAATCTAATAAATGTTATTAATGATTGAATAATGTAATGTCATAAATTCTATTAGATGGTCCATTTTAAAATATCACACAGGAAGTGAAGTCATGACTTCTGTTTTAATATATAAGATTAATTTCGTAATTAATAATATAATATTATTCTAAATTAATATTAATTAAGTATTATATAAAACAAAAATAAAAACATATTATATTTTTATAAATTTTGTTAGAGTGTATATTATTTTAAATAGAAGTATTATATAAATTAAATATGACAAATGATATTAAATTTGTAAATTAACCAATTTATTTTTAAAAATAATTTCATTTAAATAAATTCTTATCTACCATTAAAACGGGTTAAATTTGTTAACTATGTAATATTATTATAAAAATAAAGTTATTAACATATGTAAAACTTTTGATTCTAGAACTATCTATTTTCAAAAATACATTTTAAAGAAGAGTGTTATTTGATTGTTTCTGATTATAAATTTTTTTTTATATATTCGAATTTTATAAGTTTTGTTATAATTTATATTATATTAAAATAGAATTATTCATAAATAAATTGACAAATTATATAAAATTTATAAAGTAAATTATTTATTTTTAGAAATACTTTCATTTATATAAATTATTATCTACATTAAAACAGGTTAAAGTTTGTTAAGCATGTAATATTCTTATACAAAAGAAATTTTATCAATATATGTTAAACTTTTTATTCTATAACCATATATTTTTTAAAAGGATATTTTAAATGAGATTTATTATTTTATTATTTCAGATTATAGATTTATTGTACCAAATTCGAAATATAATAACAATTAATGAAAAAAGTAACATATATTAACAAATCACAATATATTAATAATGTAATAAGAAAACTAAAAAATAGAATTAAAGAGTTACATAATATATAACACTAAATATAAATTATATATCTAAAATATTTATGATAATATCAATTTCTAGTTATTTTTTAAAATCAAACACTAATACCTCTTCGTTTTATGTTTGTGCGATGATAATTCTCGATGTCAGGGATAATGAAGCCAGCATGAAAAAGAATGTGCCTCGATTTGCAGGCTCACAGACGGAACGCCGGAGAGAAGCATGGGCTTGGGGTCTGGGAAAAGCTTTTCAATTTGCAGGGTCAGTTTTTGAGAAAGAGAGCTTGCCAGCGTTGTTGGTAACTACTGTTTATAAACCCTCTCATTCTGCTAGGTTTGATTCTAGCCCTTGACTTTTTATTTTCAATATTTCAAGAGATTGATATGAAATGGGGGAATTTTTTTTGTCGATGCATATAGGCCTATACTTATCAGGATTTATATTCCCTCTGCGCGCTCAAAAGAAAAAAAAACCTCTGTGCGTTCTTTCAAGGTTTGTTCTATCTTCCTTCTCTTTTGAAGAAAAAACATTAAGATCATCCTTCGTCACATCATAGAATTGAGTTAAAGTGGGGGAAAAGATTAAGGGTCCGATTGGTAATGACTTTCGCTTTAGGTTTTGACTTTATAATTGTGACTGTAGAGATTTTGGCTTTAAAGGCCGTAACTATTACTTTAGAGAAAGTTAAAAACATAATTGGTACTCAAAGCTTTAGAAGCTGTGACTGTTATAAATATATGTTATAATTCATTTTTCAAATTGTATTACCTATTTTTTATTTATACAAGTTTATAAAATATATTGGATAGCTTAAAAACAGAAAATCAATCAAATTTATCAACAATATATTTTATTTCTTTATTGTATAAATTTGAAATTGTAATCAACAAAATTATTTTATTAAACTTAAAATAAGATAATCTATAACATTATCATGAATCATAATTATCTTTATCTAACTTTTTTATATTGTGTTATAAAATCTTTATTAACGTTGAAAAATAATTTTGTTTGTTAATATATAGTTAATTATGAAAAATCAGTTCGCAAAGAATTTATGTATAGATAATTTATATTGTGTTATCCAAAACATTATCAAAGATATTTTTTTATACTTTTTTGTTATGTCTAAAAATGATATTAATTTATTACTAAATGTTTTAAGTTTATGAGTATTTTCAAATATAAGCTGTGTAATGAAAATTATTAATATGATGATGAAAAATTTTATATATAGAAAGAATTTCTTTAGTTTATTATTAAATATTTTGAGTCTATGAACAATAATTTATTATAATTTACATTAATTGATTATATATTTATTTATAGATATTAAAAAAATTATTAAGCCCGCAAGCGCGGGCAAAACACCTAGTTATATAATAAAAACGAATTTATGTTAATTATATTATATTTTTAGAAAATATGTTAATTCTTTTATATTAGATTGTTATCTTAAAATATATTTTTCAATTATTATTTTAGAAGTAAATTTTCTTGGTTGTCAACTTCTCAGTGATTTTAGGTTATTTTGCTTATTTTTATGTTTTAATAATTTATTATAAATAAAAAAAGAATTTATGTTAATAATATTATATTTTTAGAAAATATGTTAATTCTTTTGTATTAGATTGTTATCTTAAAAATATACTTTCAATTATAAAATTTAAGTGAATTTGCTGATTAATTTGTAACTTTCACGTTGAAAGTTAGAGGGGTTAATATCGTTTATATCCTCAATGAATAATTAAATTTTTTTAATATAATTAAACATAAATAAAAAATGAATATCAATGATTTTAGATTTATCTTTATCTAAAACTATTTTATATTGGGTTATAAAGTATTTATTAACCTTGAAAAATAATTATATTAGTTAATATATAATTAATTATAAATTAAAAATGAATTTCATTTATTTGATAATTATCCTTATTTTAATTTTTTATATTATGTGATAAAGCCTTTATCAACCTTTAAAAATAATTATATTTGTTAGCATATAATTAATTCTAAATTAAAAAATGAATCTCATGAATTTGATAATTATCTTTATCTAACTTTTTTATATTGTGTTATAAAGTCTTTATTAATGTTGAAAAATAATTCTATTTGTTAATGTATAGTTAATTATGAAAAATAAATTCGCAAATAATTTATGTAGAGATAATTTATATTGTGTTATCCAAAACATTATTAAAGATAATTTTTATGTCTAAAAATGATATTAGTTTATTACTAAATGTTTTAAGTTCATGAGTATTTTCAATATAAGTTGTGTAATGAAAATTATTCATATGATGATGAAAAATTTTATATATAAAAAGAATTTGTTTAGTTTATTATTAAATATTTTGAGTCTATGAACTATAATTTATTATAATTTACATAAATTGATTATATATTTATTTATACATATTAGTAAAATTATTGAGCCCGCAAGTGCGGGCAAAACACCTAGTAATTTATTAAATAAAAAAAAATTATTCAAAATAAAATTTAAAATAAAATTACAATTTATTAAATAAAACAAAAAAATATTAAAAAACTATTTATACTTTTTGAATCTTTCGTTAATGTTTTCAACTATTTATACAATATTTTTAGTTTTTAACAGATTAATAATCTATTAGTAGTAAAGTATGATTTTTTTTTCTCAATGGTAAAACCTAATTTAACAATGAAAATGAATTTAGAACTCATTGTATTTATTTTTTCTTTCACTTATTATACTTTTTGAGTGTTTCGTAAATGTTTTCAATTATTTATACAATATTTTTAGTTTTAACAGATTAATAATCTATTAATATTAAAGTATGACTTTTTTCTTGATGGTAAAACCTAATTTAACTAATGAAAATGAATTTATAAATCATTGTATTTATTTTTTTCTTTCAATTATTATGCTTTTTGAATCTTTCGTAAATGTTTTCAATTATTTATACAAAATTTTTTAGTCTTTAACAAATTAACAGTCTATAGTAAGGTATGATTTTTTCTTGATGGTAAAATGTAAACTAACTAATGAAAATGAATTTATAAATCATTATATTTTTTTTTTCAATTATTATACTTTTTGAATATATCCTAAATGTTTTCAATTATTTATAATTTTTAGTCTTCAACAAATTAATAGTCTATTAATAGTAAGATGTGACTTTTTATTGGTGGTAAAACTTAAACTAACTAATAAAAATGAATTTATTAATCATTATGCTTATTATTTCTTTTATTTTAGTAAGAAATGAGCAAAAAGTCAAAAATAAAAATAAATCACGTTTTTTTATCATAGCAAAAAAAAAGAGTGTGTTGTAAAGTCTCAAAAAGTGGCTATAAAAAAAATGAACTAAAAAAGTTTTTTTTTTAAAGTGGGCTTTAGTGGCTTTACAAATCTCTAAAGCGTAAAAGAAGTGATTGACAAATATTTGGCTTTAGGTGATTTTACACAACCACAAAACCCTCAAAGCCCACACACCAATCACACTCTAAGTTGGCTCTTATCACAATCCACCCTTTCAAAAATTTGAGGCTTGTTTCTATTAAAAATCCTTTAAAATGATTCAGATAAAAAGGTGAACCGTTATTTTTTTATATTTTTTAAAAATCTTTCCATAAGGTTTCGTTGTCTCCAAAAATAATACTATTTTCTATGCCAAATTCATATTTTTTATTTTTGGAATTTTAAAATATAAGTATATAAAATTACGAAATAATAACAGAAACCTGACTTTATCATGAATCATATTTTTCTAGATTCATATATTTAGCTGTATAAAGCCTAAAATATTTTAATATTTTTGCTGATGAAGAGGTCTTTAAGGCAAACATCTAATTTCTTATAAGCATAAATGAAAGTTTGTGTTTTTTATTATACTAAAAAGTTATTAACAAATGTAGTTTAGTTTTCCACACCGGAAAAGTAAACAAAAATATGTTTTGGTTGTCACATAAATATTATAAAAATATAAAATTGATCTACCATTTTAAATTCCAAAGTCATATTAAATACCTTTAATAAATTTGTTAGTAACTATTCAAAATAAATAAGATCTACATTTTTCATTTGTTCCTCTACATTAGCAAACTATATAATACATTTATAAAAATTAACATATCTTAAATTTTTATATATAATAATATATTATCTAAGAGAAATAAAATTAATAAATATTGCTAAAAGGAAATCCGGCTAAGGACGAATGCAAATTTAACATAAATTAAATACAAAATAATTTCAAATGTGTTATTTTCATAAACATAATAATTAGTTTAATAACTTAATACAAATACAATAAGATAAATATATAATAAGAAGTGACAAATACATGTGACTATTTTAAACAATTGTTTAATTACAATGTGTAAACTATAAAATTATTGTATTTGAAATATTTATATAAACATTTAAATATATGATTAATGTTAAAATGTACACCACTAATAATCTAAAATAAATATTTAAGTATATAAAACTGAAAATAAAAACACGTGCGGTTGCGCGAATTAGAATTATCATTAGAAAATAATATTTAGCCATTTTTTATATTTTCTAGAACATCAATGAATTACGATAGTGTAATTATTTTACTTTTTTTTCACTGAACACTTTCATTAAAACCAAATAAAGGCGATTGGGCCTAAAACTGTGGCTCAACCCAGAGATCCATTACACAAGAGAAGAGAGGAGTGCCGTTCTGGAGTGTAATTATTTTGCTAAGACTAATATGAATATTCTAACTAATTTGATGACTATAAACTGACTTCAAATTTAACCTGTTAAAACACTCTCAACTTTACTCCAAAAAATAGGTTAATTATTAATTAAATTATATTACATAATATATGATTATATAAAATAAATTTATAAATTAACTATAATATAAATTTAAAAACTATTATAAAAAATTCTACATCAACCTGAAATTTACATTTTGAAGTATAGTCGGAACTTCTATTTTCATGCATATGTAAAATAGAGTTTTTTTTTATATTGTCTATTAATATATATATATATATATATATTCTAACGAAAATAGAAAGTGAACGAATTAGCTACTTTTAACCTTCATATGTAGCTTTAGTACATAAATATTTTAATTTAATAAAAGAGAGTTAATTAGGAAATTTATAAAAGTTAACTCAATTTTAAATATTTAAACAAAAATAAAAAAAATATATCAATTTTACTAAAAAAAATCAATAAAAATATACATTGGAGTTTAGTCGGTGTCTTTCAAAGGTATGAGATACTCCATGTAAATAAAAAAAAATATGTTATTAAAATTGTTGAGTTTTTATTATTTATTAAATATATTAATAGCAAATTAATTGATAACTAATTTACTCATACGTTTTTAATATATTTTACTTTTATATAATAAAATACATGTTTGGAATCTGTAGTTTCTTTTTTTTTTCAACCAGGAATCTGTAATTTCTTAGATGGATGTAAGATGAAATAACATACTTAACACTTAGAAATGAGTAATTATATATTTATATAAATATATAAAATGCTGACATTTTTTTTATTATCAGCCATATAATCTACTCATTTGTTATGACAAGCGGGCTAATTACTAATGTATAAGCAAAAAGTGATATCTAATTTATTAGAAGGGAAGTATATTTTATACTTTTTTTTTTACAACAGCAAACTAACTAAGTAACTAAATCTACTGGTTCAGAATCCAAGCCGGATGGTGGAACCAACATAAAACATAGCTGAAGACAAGTATATTTTATACTTAGTCCTAAGTTTTCATGAATAACTACCATTAAGTAACAAAACATCTAACCGATTTCTATTTAATTAAATTAACTTTCAAACCAATAACTGTATAGCTGGTTTATTCCTATTAAACAATCGACATCCACTAAAAACTTAAACCATTTTGGATACTAAACAATAAAATTAAACATCAATATAATAAAGATGATTACTAAATTAATTTTAACTAAACCATTCTCGATGAAACCATTCTCGAATTCATCACAACCAACTTTGAATTGTAAATGTCATTCTCTGGCATTGTTTCACGATCAAAGGAAACCTATAACCTATATAACATAATTTTGGTTCTTGTATTTTGTTTATAATATTGAAACTGACCGGCTAATTGTCTTACATAAAACTTATGATTTTTTGAAAGATTCATGCATATCAATTTATCAAATTTACGATTCTTTGATAGAGTCATGACTATTGTCAATCATATTCCCATTTACTGTAAGTTTCTTTATATACAACTTTTTGAATAATGTCACAATAAATATTCTCAATTATATCTTCACTAATCAATCAACATCTGACTATATTATGCCTAATTAAGCGCAAATCACCAAAAAAGCTAAACTTTTTGATTAACATACCTTTTTGTTATAATAATCGATTATATGTTTAAAAAAATAGGTTTCTGTTTGGTAACCGATTATTTTTAAAAAAAAATATTCTTAACTATATTACGCTTAAGAATCAAGCATATTTTACTATTAATCTAACTATTAAATATTAAATACCCATTTGACCTATTTATACGTCAACATATATTAAGTGCATTAAACTAATATAGATCCCAAAATGGATTCATATTAGTGAAATTATATGAACAGTAAATTATGTGAGTGACTGATATATGTAATACAAAATAGAACATGGAAAAATTAAATTTAAATTGACTGACATATAATATATTTTATACAAAGATACAAAGTTGTTTTTCTGTAATCACAACTGATTCAATACATACCCAGTAAAAAAATATATAACATGATCCAATAATGCAATATATGGTCAGTATCGATAAGCTAAATAACAAATGCAACTATTAAATTTTTGTGTTTCAAAATATTCTCATAGATATATCATAAATCAAAAATCCGTTCAAAATCTAGTTATAAATTATTATCCGCTTGAACACCAACCTGGTAAATCATTCTGTTTTGTTAGTTTAGAATATTTTCTTATATGAAGCGTTAGAGGGATCAACGCATGCAGTGATGCCAAGACGGGTAGTTTCTTAAGTATACGAGAACTAATGTAAACGAGAACGAGACTTCATTTGTTTCCATTCTTAACAAACATATAGGACTTTAAATAGAGTCAGAAAACTACGGAGTCTATTAAGTCTCTCACAGATAATAGCTTACACAGATAATACGATCAACAATGGGGCAAATCCTCAGCGTTGAATATAGCAGCGGAGGTGGAGAAGAGAACGTGTCCCAGACGTCACCTTTCCATGGGTTGCCAACGGATTTCATCGTCGACGCAATATCGTTAACCAGTCCACGTGACGCATGTAACATTGCTTCTGTTTGTAAATATTTTGAATCTGCGGCCAAGGACGATAGGGTATGGGGGAAGTTTCTTCCGCACGACTATTCTTCTCTGATTCCTCAATCAATACATTTCTCATCGAAGAAAGAAGTCTATTCCTATCTTTGCGATCCTTTTTTGATCGAGGACGGAAAAAAGGTAAGTCATACTTTAATTAAAATATGTACAATTTTCTTATTGGAATGGTACTGAGTACTGACAAAAGTATGTATTCATCTTCTATATTCATATTGAATAATTCTGACTGTTTTGAGGTTTTTTCTTGGTTTCTGATAATCAAAGAGCTTCTGGTTAGAGACAGAGAGTGGACAAAGGTGTTTCATGCTATCTGCTAGTGAACTCTCGATAATATGGGGAGATACTGAGGAGAGAAGGCAGAGAGTAAGCACTGGGTGCATATGCACCCAATATGTTTTTTCTCATCTTCTTAGCTCTTTCTCACTTGGCTTCTTTTGAGCCGATCTCTTATCCTCTCTCTCTAGTTCTGTGTCACATCTCTTGTTCTCTTAAGAGCATGTTTTGTATTTGTCTATGGAACAAGAAGACTTAGAGAAAACATTGAATACTACAGTGTTATTTTGAGCCAACTGTTTCTCTTAGATTAAGTTGGATAGTTTACAACATTACACACACACGTATTTATAGTAGACTACTTAGTACACTCATTAACACACTCTTACATTTTCTCTAGTCCATGCCTCTATGTCAATAGACTACTCTTATAAACAAGCTTTACTAACTCCAATTGATTTATTCTTCTTCTTAGCGTGCAACTTCTGGTTAACAACTAAGTCTCTTTTGTTTCCGTTGCATGCTTATTCTTTGTTGTTGTTCTTCTTCTCACTAATTCTCCTTTATTCTTATTTGGCAGGCTTTAAACAAAGATTCAATATACACAGATACTAATATGTATTGGGATTGGATTTCAATTCCTGAGGCTAGGTGCTCATTAATTTCCTTCATTTATTTAGTATGATATAATTTGTTTGCTGTGACTCGTTTTGTGATAATTGATCAAATTCAAAAATATTTTCCATTTTGTTGAAATGCAGGTTTAAAAAAGTAGTTGAGCTTCTTTATGTATATTGGTTTGAAGTTCGGGCCAAGACTAATTCTAGCCTTCTATCTCTTGGAACTCGTTACTCGGCTTACATTGTGTTCATGACGAATGATGCATGTGATGGATTCCAAAATATGCCGGTACAAGTTGAATTAAATTTGGTGGGGAAAGATTTTTCCGAAAGATCCATATATTTTGTTGTTGAGCCTAACAGTCCAAGGAGAGGGCTAGAAAGAAAAGATGTAGTGAAACCAAAGGAGAGAAAAGATGGATGGATGGAAGCGGAGCTTGGTGAATTCTTCAATGAAGAAAGTTGTGATGAAATTGAGATATATCTTCATGAAACTGAGTCTCTTCATCGGAAAAAAGGTTTGATCATTCAAGGAGTTGAATTTCGCCCTCAACGGTAAACACGTTTTCGTGCGATGTAAGAAATCCTTTGGGCATACTTTTTTGCTTCAGTTTCAACGTCTGAGCAAGGTGTGGAAAACTTTATTATATTCTCACATGTATTGTAACGTGATAAAGAATCTGCTACCTTTGTAATTAACTTTATTGTAATGTGCATTGTGCCATTGTTCGTGCGATGTAATAAATGGTAAACTTTATTGTATTGTAACGTGATAAACTTTATTGTATTGTTAATGGCTTGTAATTCATAAACAAAAATTGTATGTGAACCATTTATTTTGGATGCTAAATAATAATGGATTAGTTCTGTAATACATAAGCTACATCTATATCTTGGATTAGTCTTGTATTATAACAATAACTACAATAATATTTATGAATTAAGATCCACGCATTCAGAGCCGATACTGACAACCGAGGGGCCCCTATTCAAATAAAAATTTACCAGTGGTAAGTTTTATAATTAAAATTATTATTTTGAAAATGTGCTTTAGAATGTAATAGTATTTGTACTAAAATCATAATAATTAAAGAAAAAATTATATTATGGATCATTTTATGAGTTTCTTATATTACTCTAGGACACTTCTTGCTTCCGACACACTTCTCTTAACAAAATCTAACGTAAAATGACTGAACTATTGATCTAATCTCAAAGCAAGAACGCAAAAGAAATCTTTGAATCAAACAAATCTTTATTAACTCAAGAAAAATATCTCAAAAACTTAAGCTCTCACTCTAAAGATATCTCACAAACTCATAATTAGTAATATCACAAGATGACATCTCCTTATATAGATCTTATTATATCCTAAACACACTTGACTTAGTATAGATAACTCCTAAACTAACTCTATTTAGCAAACTAAACTTATGTAGGATATAGAAGACTTGGCTTCTACGCTATCATCAAGCTTATTCCCAACATGAACTGCCCTTGATTCTTAATTAAATTGGTACAATAAAAATGTCTGATAACAGTGCGAAGATAACAATTTCATTGTCACTATTCTTCATTCAAAAATCGTATAAACCCTAATCCTCTGTCCTGCATCATCTCCCTCAAATTTGTTCTTCTCCCGTCGTCATCAACGGTCTCTGATCCCTCTCCTCTATAGCAGCCTCTTTCAACTCCGAGCAAACTTGATTTCCCTCTGCTGTCAGATCTTTCCCTCATGCCTCAATAGACCAAAGTTAGTTCTGCTATATTTTAATTGATTTGGGGTTTTGATTAACTTCATGAATTGATAAGATCTTCATCTCTTGGGAAACTGTAGTGAATCACCGGATTGTGTCAGTTATTTTTCATCGAATTGTGGCGTCCCTTACACCATCCTCCCTATCACCACTGTTTCCTCCGCGTCCAACCACGTAAAGATATCAAGACTACTGCATGTTTGTAATGTCAATGTCCTTTAAGAGTGAAGCACATTGAGAGCGATATCTAGAACGGTTCAGCAACGGTTGCCGCTTGAGGTAAAGTGATTGAAGCTCTAGGGCTTCCCGGCATGGCCCAAAGTAACAATAACACTGTCTCATACCAATATCAATAACACTGTCTCATACCAATATCCTGAAGCTAAATTAAAACACTTTTTCGTTTGTGGTGGGTGTGACACCTCCGATCTGGTCTAAGTACAAGTTGACTCAACCGTTGTGCAACAATCAAACAAGAACATGCACAACCAATCACTAGTAACTTAAACCAAACAAAAAAAAATGAAACATGCTGATACATTTTCATTCATGAACGGGTAGTTTGAATCAGCAGCGACTTGATGTATGTATCAAACATAGTAATATGCAAATGTTTTTTTTTCATTTTGGATGAATTGAATTATGGATTTTATTCTCCAGATATGTAATGTAGTAAATATTATCAAGATTATGAATGCAACTATAATCCTACCAGTCCGAAAGCTTATTCACATATTGATTGTTCTCAAGTCCTGGTCCATCCATTTTGCCAAAAAAAAGTCATGGTCCATCTTTTTTTTTAATATTCAAACTAGGCCAGTTCAATCTGGTGTTCGGTCCAGTTTCGGTTCGTTTTTTTCGGTTTTTGGTTATTCGGTTTATAAAAATTAGCTACCATATTGGAACCATATTTAATTTGGTTTGGTTCGGTATTTATACTACCGGTTTTCGGTTTATTCGGTTTTATACCAAATAACATTATTATTTGATTTGGTTTCATATTATATGAAATTTAAAAAAAACATATTGTCAAAACTATCATTTATTAAAATAATTCTAGGTGTTCATAAATATAAAAAATGTGAAATTAACAACAAACAAAACGATCAACGATTCAGTTTTGTATAGTTTTTCTTATTTTCTCTTTGTTCTTCCAAATAAATTACATGGTACAATCTAATTTCACAATTTCTTACAACATGTAAAATCAAATCAAATTTAGATAATAGTTGAAGAAAATAAAATAAAATTATTAAGATATATCTTCACAAGGTATAAAAAATAAAAATAAAAAGACTATTCCAAGAAAATAAATGGTTATATAATGTNCACAATTTCTTACAACATGTAAAATCAAATCAAATTTAGATAATAGTTGAAGAAAATAAAATAAAATTATTAAGATATATCTTCACAAGGTATAAAAAATAAAAATAAAAAGACTATTCCAAGAAAATAAATGGTTATATAATGTATATATTTATATATTTTTTCTTTGATCGGTTTTGTTCGGTTTATTCGGTTTAATCGGTTATAAACCTAACCATATCCAAATCCTACGGTTTTTATAAAATCATATCCATTCGGTTTATATGCTATATACCAAACCCAAACCATATTGTCTATTTCGATTCGGTACGGTTCGGTATCACCATATTGAACAGCCCTAATTCAAACAGTTTGATTCTGAAATATTGCGCTATACATGTCTTCTTAAAACTACTACTTAATTAAATATAATATATTATATAACTTTTATATAATGTCCAGTGTGAATTATGAACAAATGGTATAGTAATTTAATTATTTTTAACGTTGATTTTACCACGTACAAGGTGTGGATATCTACCTAATCTAGATTATAACACAAATAGCCATGGAATATTGTATCGTTATATTAGTATAACTAAATGAAAAGTTATGCATTTGCGTTGATTTATTATAAAATATGAAATATTATGTGATCAACTACTTACAATTATTTATTTATAAATGTATATATATATATATATAGATGATGGAAAATTAAATTATTTATAAATCAAATAAACACTATAGCTATTAGTTAGAGAGTGCAATCAATACTATTAATTTAGGATCACTCTTATTTTTTATCCTTAATTACAACTCCTTGAAATATTACTTTTCCATGTCACTAGCCCTGCTTTTTTTAAAAAAAGTTATTATTTCATAACTGTATCTAATTATACTCTAAATCTAACCACATTTAATTAGAGCAGTTAGAAGACTTCCTATATGGCCCACTCAGTTAGATGCTTTATGTCGTGATACCAGATATTCTAGGAAGCAAACCAAATATTCTCAAACTGAAATTCATATTTAAGCTATTGGATCCCCTTTCCCGTAAATAATATAACTCTTAATTTGCAGGTTTTTGTTACTGGTGCTGGAACAGATCTAAAAAGAATTTCACTGATCCATGAGTTTGAAAATCTTTTCGGTGGTATCAGAGAGAGAAAGAGAGAGAGAAGCAATGTTCTTCACGTTGAAATTTTTCTAAAGAAGATACAAAAGGGATATTGTTAAAAAAAATGAAAAAATACAAAAGGGATAAGATAATATGGTCGGAGATTAAGTTGGGCCTTGGGCCTTGATGTCAATCTTATATGATCACTATATCTCGTGGTGTTAGAGATATTAAGGAAAATAATACATAGCTAACTTAGATTCTCAGTAATTTCGTGATTGGTTAATGTGTTTTTTAAATTCAAAGTAAGATCTATAATATTATTTGATTTTTCGCAACAGAGTTCTCACGTTAAAAATTAGCATGATTAATATCATTTATATCCTTAATAAAAAATATAAATTATATACAAAATAAAAAATGAATTTTAATTATGTTAATTAGATAAATGATTAAAATTAGTAATGATAATAAAAATTATCCATAATCTAAATTCCTTATTAAACATTTAGAAATATATATCTTTTACTCAAATATGAATTAAAAAATATGATTGAAAAATAAAAATATAAAAAAGAAGTTTCTACAAAAATAAAAATATAAAATATGATAGAAAAATATATAATATTAAATAGAAATTTTTTAAAAATATGGGAGTGGGGTCAGAATCTAGTTACTCTATTAGTTACGCTTCTTAAAATTTATTTAATAATTTTAAATAAGAATATCGAAAACTCCCACGGTCCTTATCTAGAAATGGCCGACGTAAGAAAAAGAAGACCAGAATATTTTGACGAAGCTTCTCATGTAATTTGGGGATTGCTTCCTAAGGGAGGTATCCTCTCTGCCTCCACACAAATCTCTTTAAAAGCTCTATGATGGACCTTGAATCTCCTTTCATCCATCATTCAAATGGATTCTTCTTCTTTCTTCCTCCTTTCGATCTGTGCTGTTTCCGTAGGATTCTTCACGATTTTTGTTATGGTTTATAAGAAATTCAGATCCAAACCACAAATTGCTTCTTCTTCTTCATCTCCTCCATCTTCTCCCGATAGGAAACCCCGAGTCTTGGCGAGCTCCACTACATCAAATGATTTCCAAGGAATATCTAACGAACCGCAAGTCTACATCTACTGCCCAGATACCTTACAGTACTCCTTCGCCAGCCACCTCTCCCTTGATTTCCGCCGGAAAAACTTTGCTGCTTTCGTAAATTGCAATAAAACTCTCGATGTGATAGAAGAAGCTAGCGCTTCGGTGGTTATTTTCTCCAAGGACTGCTTATCCTCTGCGTCATACCTGGACAGGCTCGTGACGGTACTCCAGTGTCAGAGGGAAAACAATACGCTGGTGCTTCCAGTCTTCTATGGCGTAAGTCCATCAGACATTGAGGTGGTGCCGGAGGAGCACGGGTCAGACGATCGAATAAGAGAATGGAGTAGTGCGCTCAAAGAACTAAGAAAATTACCACCTCACCAGTCTAGGTATCCTCTTTTTACTTCAATTCTAAACATCACAAATTAACCAGTAGGAGTTGGTTTAGTGGAATACCTAGTAGAAGTTTTAAGGATCACATGTTCAATTCTAGTTGATATGTGTCTCTATGTGATAGTGTATATAGATTTACGAGCTCAGAATCTCCTGATTATTTTAGTATTTGAGCGTGGACTTGGCGTAATGAATATCTAATTAGAGTCTATGAAGTCACATGGTCAATTTCGTTGATAGATTTGGTCTAAAAGAATAATAATTAAACATTGTTTAAGCTTTGCTTTAATGTTTATGGACCTATGGATCCTAAGACCATGATTAACCCCGGGTTCTTACGGCGGAATTCTTAGCGGAAGTTAAAAATCTGTTTCTTAATTTCCGCTAAGAACTCCGTCTTAAGAACCAGGGTTAATCATGCAAGTTCCTAACTCTGTTAATTATTCAAAAGTAAAAATAGTAGTGTTGTTATTACGCTTTGGTATTTTAACCGGATCTGATTTAAAACACCTTAACTCGAACCCGGTTTGATCTAAATAATCCTCAAGGAGTTATATGACAAAAATAAGTTTTTTATTAAAGGATAACTAATCTAGAGTTAGGTTTAGAGGTAAGGGGTGGAAGTTTTGGGTTTAGGATTTCAATTTTATTTAAAAAAAAAATAAATATTACAAATTTTAAAATAAAAAAGCTATTTTGGTTTTTTTATTTTTGGACTTTATACTAATTCATTTCCTTTTCATAGTTCACTCTAAACCTAAATCAGTCTTCATCTTGGAATTGATGGTTACGTCTTTAGTTTCTCTATATCTTTCGATTTTATTGGAGGATACACTCTTTCCTAAAATTGCTTTGATGAAGTATTGCTCTTCATCTTTGAGTATTTGATTCCCCGTTCTTTGGTTATAAATTTATTTTGTTGTTTGCTTAATACTTATATTGTTCTATCTTAGAATGTACACATCACTATATGATCCAGAATTTTGTTTATTTATTTATTTATTTATTTATTTATTTATGAGCTATGTTCATCTCGCTCTCGTTTTTTAAAGTAACTTTAAATAACCGAAGCAATCCAAAGGTATAAAAATGCATGAATGGGTTCGTGTTCCCCGAAATATCCGAAAATTCAAAATACCCAGTCCAAAACGAGCTGCTATCCGAATGCCACCCTAGTTGTTATTATAGATTGAATAGGCAATTTATCTAAAACAGTTTTACCCTAAATTATTTTTTATTAATCTTTTTTCCAACAGTATACTCATAATGATTATTATACTAATTATGCGAACAGGGAGGAATGTGATGAGTGCCAAGTCGTGGAAGAGATTGTCAGCTATGTGTATGAAAAATTATTTTCCAAGGAACAAATCGGAATTAATTCGAGGCTGCTGGACATGGAACCGTTGCTTTGCAAGCAACCAAGGGGTAATGTCCGCCGCATTGGAATTTGGGGTATGCCAGGCATAGGCAAGACGACACTTGCTAAAGCAGCTTTTGACCAAATCTCTGGAGGCTATGAGGCTTCTTGTTTCATCAAACACTTTGACAAAGCTTTCCACGAGAAGGGACTTTACGGTTTGTTGGAGAATCATTTTGGGAAACTTCTCAAGGAACTGTCTCGAGTAGGGGCCAAATTAAGGAAGAAAAGAACTCTTGTTGTCCTTGATGATGTGCAAAATTCTGGATTTGCCGAGTCTTTCCTCAAAGGTTTTCGTTGGTTTGGTCCGGGAAGCCTAATTATGGTAATCTCCAGAGATAAACAAGTTTTCCGACTTTGTCAGATCAATCACGTGTATGAGGTTCAGAGCTTAAATGAGAATGAGGCTCTGCAGCTATTCTCCCAGCGTGCATTTGGAGAAGATATAAAAGATCAAAATCTCCTGGAACTATCAAAGAAGTTGATAGACTATGCTAATGGAAATCCATTCGCTCTCAGCTGTTATGGAAAAGAGCTGAAGGGAATGAAACTATCAGAAATGGAGACCACATTCCTCAAACTCAAGCGACGCACGCCATATAAGATTCATGATTTATTCAAGAGCAGCTACGAAACACTTAATGACAACGAGAAGAACATCTTTCTGGATATTGCTTGTTTCTTCAATGGAGAAAATGTTGACTATGTGATGCAGCTGCTTAAGGGGTGTGGCTTTCTACCACATATTGGGATTGATGTTCTTGTGGAGAAGTGTCTGGTGACCATTTCAGAAAACAGAGTGAAAATGCCTAGAATAATCCAGGACTTCGGCAGAGAAATAATCAATGGAGAAGCAGTACAGATCGAGCGGCGTCGCAGACTATGGGAACCTTCGACCATCAAATACTTACTTGAAGATGAAAAAATCAGAGCAAAGGAAGATGTCAAAGCAACCTATACACGCCCTCTGGTCTGTCATATTTCTAATGTTTTTGGACAATTTTTTTTTTACTTTTGGAGATGAACTAAACTTCTTGATGTATCTCCTTTCTTTATATTGCAGGGCACTGAAGACATCGAAGGCATATTTCTGGACGCATCTAATTTAAGCTTTGATGTGAAGTCTGGTGCTTTTGAGGATATGCTAAGTCTTAGATTCCTGAAGATCTATTGTTCCAGTTATGAAAAAGATAGTAGAGTCCGCCTTCCCAAAGGACTTGAGTCTCTGCCTAATGAGCTAAGACTCCTCCACTGGGAGAAATATCCTTTGCAATCCTTGCCACAAGACTTTGACCCATGCCACCTTGTTGAACTCGATTTGTCTTACAGTCAGATTCATAAACTTTGGGGAGGAACCAAGGTAGGCAAATAAACTCATATCCACCGTCTTATGTTTTTTTTTCCAATATGTCAATTTCATTTCAACTTATAATTTTTTGTTTAGAATCTCAAGATGCTGAAGGTGGTCAGGCTTTGTCATTCTCAGCAGCTAACTGATATAAGCGATCTTTGTACAGCTAAAGATCTCGAGGTGTTAGATCTCCGAGGGTGTACACAACTGCAGAGATTTCCAGCCATGGGTCAGTTACGGCATCTCAGAGTTGTGAATCTTTCAGGTTGCACAGGGATCAGAAGTTTCCCAGAGGTTTCACCAAATATTAAGGAACTATATCTACAGGGAACTGGTATTAGAGATTTACCAGTATCCACTGTCACCCTCTCTCGGCAAGTTAAGCTTAACAGAGATCTCCCCAATCTTCTAAAAGAATTTCCAGAGGTTTCAGATGTTTTAAACCATGAGCGACTAACAAGCCTAATCAAACCCGTGTCAGCGCAACCACATCTTGGTAAACTTGTTCGCCTGAATATGAAAGATTGTGTTCATTTGACAAGTCTGCCTGACATGGCTGATTTAGAATCTCTTCAAGTTCTTGATCTGTCTGGATGCTCGAAGCTCAGCGTTATTCAGGGTTTCCCACGAAACCTGAAAGAATTATATCTTGCTGGGACGTCCATAAAAGAATCTCCACAGCTTCCCTTGAGTATTGAAATCTTGAATGTACATGGTTGTGTGTCTCGAGCAGCTTCCTAATTATTACACATTCAGTAATTGTTTTGCTCTTCCGGAAAAAGTGGTCACTATTTTTGTAAAGAATACTCTGAGTAATGTTGAGGGCCTAGCAAGGGAGTATCATCGAAGACAGAAACTCAACAAATCTCTGGCTTTCAGCTTCATTGGGCCTTCACCTGCAGGGAAAAAGCTAACGTTTTATACAACTGGTTCTTGAAGAAACACGCTCGGAATTGCCGTATTATTACAAGTTACATTTTCAGAGGATTACCACGAAGCTAGTGGTGGTTTTAACGTTATTTGTGTTTGCACATGGAAAGATAAGAAAGGCGTCTCATATACAATGCTCGAGACGTATATGATGGGTTAGACGAGAATGAAAGAACTTTATTGCTTTGCATAGCATGTCTGTTCAGTGACGAGGAAGCTGATATGTTGGCTCAAAATCTTAGCCAATAAGTCTGTCGTAAATATATCTCCATACGGTGTTATGGTACGAAAGGTTACTTCCGAAAATAGGTATGGAGATAAAGCTGGAGTGGATTCTCGGAAATGGTATGTTTTGGTCTCATTGTTTATTATTGATCTCTAATTAGTTTTAAGAACGTTCCATATTGAAATCTAATCATTGTTTGACCTATTATCTGCAAACTCTATTGGTCTTATTAGTATTTTTTTCTGGTGGATTTTTGCTTAGAGGTTTGTAATGGTAATGACATGGCGTTTTTCTGCTGCAGATGCACTCTTTCATGCCAATGCAGACGATAGCTTCTTAATCAGGAACCTAAAGTCATCTACTCATCACAGTGAGGTGGAGATAGAGCCCTTATGTGAACTTACTAAGCTTCCATGGGATGCTCAGATCATGGTCTTCCAAGATGTGAGAAGTCGTTTTGAGCAAGATTCTAGGGTTGTTCGGTCTATGTCACCCAGTAAATTTCTTGAGACACTTATCATTCTTGAAGAATGCTCACGAAAGAAATAGCGTTGACATAATAAAGGGTGGATTAGATTTGTTATTTGACTTTCCTCAGTGGAAATAGGAGGGCTATCGAATCATTGGAAGAAGATGTATTCGAAATGTTGTGCGTCTTTCTCGGGTCCGAGTTAGTAAGAAGCTCTGAACGTAATCGAGGTTCTCTCTAACCGTCCGCACTTTCTCTCCAAGATAACCTCAACAGGATATCTCTCTCTCTTCCCTTTTGAATATGGCTGAGTCTGGAGCAGAACGTCTTCAAGAAGAAGCTATGATCGCACTCAAAAACCTGTCTTCAAGCAAGGAGATTTGTCTGGAAGTGGTCTCTCTCAATTTCATCCAGAAGCTCACATCTTTCTTACATCAAAACTTTTGCAGAAAACACTCAATCATCATTCTGGAAAATCTCTACAATACAGAGAAAGGTGGGGTTTGTATAGCTTTGATAGCTGAATCACTCGACTCAAATGTTCCCGAGGAGCTAGAGAATGCAGTCTCCATCCTCCTCCAGCTCTGTGGGGAGATCGTGAGAGAAGGCGTTAATATTTATTCATCTCTTCTCCTGATATACATCCGAGGCAGCGAAGTTTTGTGCGTTTTAATTGCTTAAAATTCTTGAAGAAGTATTCTTGAAGAAGTATCCTCCACGAATAGTCTAAGATCTTAGGTCAACTGTGTGCACAAAAGTCATCCGAGAAGAAGTTGGAAAAGCTGTTAGGGAACTGATGCCACTGCGCATAAGAGAATTCCATTTTGCAGCTTTAACGCCCCAGGCCCCCAGCTTTCAACACCTGAAGCCATTGTGAGAGGGAGAAGTTCCGCTAAATTAGGCGAGTGTGAAGGGAACAAGAGATTATCTTCCCTGCCTCCTGAAGAAGCATGAGGAAATTATTTTCAAAGATCACAGAAATTCAAAACCGAGAGGATATAATAATGTCAAGGTTTAACGCAGAAGTCACATATTCTACCATAACGAAAAGGTCTCAATCCAATATCTGAAGGTTTCAAAAACAAAATTGACAAATCAAATACCATTAAAATAGAAACATTATGTTTAATGAATTTTTTATGTTTTCCAATTATACCATTTATTTTTATATACAAAATTAATTTATTATTAATGATAATTTTGTTATTTTTATTTGAACTTATATAATAATGAATTTTAGTAATGGGTTTGATTCTCTTTCAAATTTTATAAAATAATTTTTGAAAAATATATTTTCTTTGATGGTCAGACGGGTCAAATTTTTGAGTCGTAAAAATGATTCAATCTGCTGCAAAGCAGGTTAGACGAAGCGAGTTTGACCCGCTTCCCAACATCAAGTGTAGTTAATTGGTATTATTTTTCCAAAATAAAACTACACAATTATATACAATGCATTTACATAGATATTGATGATAATAGTAAATTAAAATATGCATTAATTTTAAAAAGATATATTAGATAGTGAAATTTTGTAACTAAATAATTTTATGAATTAATCACAAAACTAAAAAAATGGGTCAATTAATTATTAAATATATAATCTTTCTCAAGTATAAATTTGAGATACAACCATTGTTAATATATTTAGAAACGTAAAAAATTTGTCTGAGACATTGTAAAATAAAAATTTCTTAATACCTGCATGATAATTTGATCTTGATTCTGTGATATTTTATATTATCAAAGCAAAAGACTTATTTGTTCATCTATAGATAAAACAACAAAAATAGTACCCACGCTTTTTAAGCGCAAATCAAAAATCTAGTTTCATCTTAAACTTCACGGTGTCCGGCGTGTCTGAGACCGGGCCTTAGAGCATCCTCGTTAAAGGATGGGAAGAAGGGTTCTCACATTTTTCCCCCAAAAAAATTAATATAGTAAAGACAAAGTCATGAACCTTTATTATATAAATTCGCCGTGATTACTTTAAAAAAAAAATCAAACAAAAAAAGAAAAAAAAATAATTAATGCATACTGAGAATCGAGATTGGGGGGATTTGCCAATGGGAATGCTCTTAGATCCATCTACGATTTTATAGTCCTTGAAATTAAGATTTGCAAACAGATAACTGATCCAAAAAAGCTAAAAATTTGCAAACAGATAAATGATAAATATATATATATATATATATATATATATATATATATATTTTATTGGGCCATTTAAAATTTTAAATGATAATTTTTTACTATAGATAAAAATAAGAATCCAAATTAATAGAATAGATAGAAATAATAGCATCTAAAGTTATATATGTATATTATATGTAAATGAGGATGCCAAAAGAGAGAGCTAACTATAGAATTTGGTTAGATATGCCTTATAGAAGTTGATCAAGCGATGATTAAGCAGATTAGCATCTGTTTTCGGATGGGAACAAGATCAAGTCACAAATTTCACAATACAAAGTTTGTACGTTACATATTTTGTTGTGTTCCAAAAAAAAAAAGAAAAATGTATGTTACACATACAAAACAGAAACTAGTCACTTAGTGGTGATCCAACAAAATACAACTTATCTAGTGAAAATAAAATCTAGCAAACCCATAAACTGAAAAGAACACAACACCTAGCCACAAATACCTCAAAACAATGGATAGAAGCTCAGCAGCAGAGCTCACTATACTCTCCCCAACTGACCAATCTCTTCCTGAAGAAGTTCCACTACAGTCTCCTTCAACAACGACATGGTTTGGTTCCTCGTACACCAAACTTAAACCACAATTCACAATCTCACCTGCTCCATCTATCACTTTGAATTTGATTGACGCCTCCGTAGGACCACATTCCTGATGTTCTCCCGAACCTTCTACATGATTAGTTATGTGGGAGCAACTGGTGTAACCGATAAACACATGGTCTGAATCAATCTTGCGCGGTTCAATCCATCCTCGACCAAGAATGCAACTGAAACGTGTACATGTTCCAAATTCGTTTGTGAACTCACAACTGCATTCTATTGAGAAATTGTTACTTTGAGCGTGAGGGAATGCAACAACAGCGCATAGAACTATTGTTGAAAGTCTGTTGTCACACCAATGTGGTGGCAACTTCAGCTTTAACGTTGATCCAATCATGCGATGTTTAAACCACGAAGGTACTTCACTCCCTGGAAAGGAAGTAATAAATAAAGCTTCTGAAGCATGTCCCTGAAAATAAGTAACACATAAACCGAAACAAATCATAAACTGTTAAAAGATATTATTCAATTATATAAATAAAAGTGAGGGGTGAGACCTCTTTATAGCATCTAAGCGCATCTATTTGGCTTTTCCTTCGAGCATACGTTGTGATACTATTCTTCGCAGCCTGATCAAGACTGTTGCAGTTGGTGAAAATGAATTTAGAGTGAACCTTCTCCATATGTTTAAGAATGGCCAATGGCGTTGCAACCGTCTTCAACTTCTCGCAGCCATGTGCATCTAAGATCTCAAGATTTGGTGGAAGCAGTGGAATTGAAGTGAGATTCTTGCAGAACTTCAGGTCAAGCAGTTTCAGATGACATAGTAAACTGATATCATCTTGGAGGTTGGTGATCATATCATTCCGGCTCAAGCATAGACGCTGCAATGAGGCTACGCCGTTCTTCATACCACATCTTACTTCACGTAGGTCTTCCACTTTTAAGGTACTGAAATCTGTCCCGTCGAGCAACAATATCTGCAAGCTTTTCATGTTTTGAATAGGAATTGGAAAAGTACTGAGCTTTGAACAACCAGATAGCACCAGCTCTTGCAGGGCTTTCAGCTTTCCCAGGCATTCTGGAACTTCTACCAACTTTTCGCAGTTTTTCAAGTTCAATACAATCAGTCTCTTGAGCTTCCAAATGGTTGTTGGAAGTTGACTAATGGCAGTTCCTTCTAAGTGTAAAGTTTCTAGATTATTCGAAATCACCTTGAAAGTCTGAAGGCTTGAGCAGTTGGTGAGAATAAGAGTCTTCAGAGAGATCAGATTGATATTTGGGAGAACCCGGAGACTCGTGCAACCTCTCATGTTGAGGAAAACAAGACTCTGCATGCGTTTTAGGCCCTTTGGTAACTCTTGCAAACTCGTGCAGCCTTCAAGATTCAATCTCTGGAGACTTTCAGCATTTAGCAACCCTGAAAGATTGCTTAACTTTCTTGAATAGCTAAGATCAACCCACTTAAGCTTTGGTGTTTCCTGCAATAAATATTAAATTAAATGATAAAACTAACTGATAATAAATGAATTAAATTATTTTTTTATACATTAGTTAAAATCTTTTCCAACTTTAGAAATGTGACTTCGTCCCTAACAACACAATGAAAAAAAAGACTTCGTCCCTAACAATGAAAGGTAACATTAACAGAGACATACCTTAACACCATCCAAGACCCCTTCAATCTCGCTGTAAGGCAGGTTAAGGTCGGTAAGATTCTTGGGGTCGAATTCTTCTGGAAGGTTCTTGAAAGGAAATTTCAGCCAATGGAGATACCGTATCTCATCTAATGGAAGCTCAAGCCCATCAGGGAAGTTTAATTTGCAGTCAGCTTTGCATTCCCGATTACAATGGGAACTATAGATTTTCAAGTACCTAAGATTAGGCATCTTATTGAAGGTACATGTGTCCAAAGGAAGTTCCTTCTCTAGTTCAGACATGTCAACAAAAATACCTCTCACTCTGTCGTCTCCCTGCTTGACCAGTTAAAGACAACAAGTTAGCAAAAGTGGAGAAACTGCAAGTTTCTTAAACAGTCGAGTTCTAAGTGAGCTTCTAGTTTGTCATGAAAACTAGATTCAATCGCACGAATGTTTTTTTTCAGTTTTATACATAAATATTTTAGATTATTAATGATATTACATTTTAACATTAATCATATAATTAAATATTTATATAAATATATTGAATACCCATAATAATTTTATAGTTTATATAATTTTAGTTAATCAATTGTTTAAAACTGTTACATATATTTGTCACTACTTCTTATATATTTATATTATTGTAATTAATCAATTTATTTAAAATTTATTTTCTATTTAATTTATTTGAAATTTGAACCCGTCCTTCAAAACCAGATTTCCTTTTAGTAATATTTATTACTTTTATTCCTTTTATATAATATGTTATTATATATGCAAAAAAGTCTAAAATATATTAAGTTTTATATATGTATTATATAGTTTGCTAGTGTTAGCCCATCTTATCAGCCTATTATATTTTTGAACATAAATAGTTTATACTTATGAAAATAAATATATAAATTTATTAATTTAATATAATTTTATCAGATTTAGTTCAATATAATAATTTTATTTTAATATGGTTTGTTATGATTTTATAGTAGATAAAATAGGATATAATATTTATTTTTTTATTTTATAAACCATAACTGAATATATTAATGCATAATAATAGTTCATTGCTAAATATGATATTAGTTAATTATTTACATAACTTTTTGAAAGTAAGATATTGTTAAATTATTGTTCAACAGATCTGTTAGAATTTATATATATATATATATATATATATAATAAACTAATGACAAAATTTAGTAAAAATATTTCCAGAAATTTTTATACTATATTATATATTTATATATATAAACTAATGAAGAAATTTAGTGAAAGCATTAACAGATAATTGTTAAAAGATAATATCTTGTCAAAATCTTTTGAAACGGATTTGTTAATATTTAAAATGAAAATATATCAAAACATATTATGAACAAAGTAGTTCAGAAATTTTTATATTATTAGTCGTAATAAAAATTTTAAGGGATGGTCCAAATTAAGAAAAATCAGACATAAAAAAGAATCATGACTTCTATTCTAATAGATAAAATAAGAATGCCAAACAATTCCAAAGTTTATAATACATGCAAAACTCTTATACTCCCTCTGTTTTTTTTTAATATAAGTCGTATACTTTGGAACAAAAAATTTCCTCTAAAATGTCTTATATTAAAAACATAGAGAATATATCACAAAAATATGAAACATTGACACAAAAAAAATCTCCGAAATACCATTAGTTAAAGAATAAGATGACTATATTATCTCAAATCATAAACCATTATCTTTACTTCATTGTTAGAATATTAAACCTTAAACTCTAATCAATAAATTCAAATATTAAAAAGAAAAAATTTATGTACTATTTTCAGAATAAAAAATATATTTTAATGCTATCATAGAATATTTATCTAATTTACCGTTGTATTCTTCAGAGCATCAACAAATTCTTTGTTGTTCAACAGTCTACATGATCCTTGGGAAGCAAGTTCCTTGCCAAAAGTATACAGCAAATCGTGCATCTCTACTCGTCCACCAGAAATGTTAATCAAAAATTTACCGGCAAGATCCTTTAGATCAGACTCCACCAAACACCTCACGTAATGCTCATCCCCTGATCTAAAGAAACACGCAACATCAAGAAACACATCCTTTTGATGCAGACTTAGCTCATCATAGCTTATCTGCAAGAAATCTTGTATCGTCTTATTGGAACTTTGTGCCAGCTTTCGAAGTGTCTATCCCAGTGAGCCTTATCTTTTCCTTTAAGCTCTCCACCCAATATCTTGAGAGCAAATGGGTTTCCTTTGGCATAATCCGAAAATTCTTTGCAAAGATTCATGAAACTTCCCACTGGATTGACACCAAAGGCATAATGGCTGAAGCACTCCAAGCTGTCTCTGCCATTTAGTCTCAGAACATCATATATGTCGTCAACCTCCCCTTCGATCACTGACCTATCACTCGTCGTGATAATGATTAGGCTACCTTCCTTAATCCAGTCGCCATTGCCAAGAAGAACCTCTAGCTGTTTCTTGTTGCTCACGTTATCAAGAACAACAAAAGATTTTTTAAGGAGTAGGAGTGCTTTCAAGGACTCAGGCGTCATGTAAGCGACTGTTCGGATCATATCTTCATTCTTCAACAACTCTCTGCTGAGAATGCTCCCATCCATTGTGCCGCTTTTACACAAATCATGGACATCTGGAAGAAAAGCTTGGCGCACAAACTTTCCTTTACAGTTTTCATACAACATCTCCGTCAAGGTGGTCTTACCAATACCTGGCTAGAGCTGTCAAATGGTCTGTCCATGGGCCAAATGGGCTTGACCAAAGGGACCATTTGAGATATGGGCAATACTGGGTGGTCCAATATGGACAATGGTCCAAAAAGTGTCCAAGACCAATAAAGACCAAGACCAAATGGTCAAGCCCATGGACACCCAATACATTTTCATTTGTATTCAATTATATTTATATGTTTATTTATTTGTACTTAATTAAATTTATAAAATCTCATAAAAGTTGTAATTTATTTATTTTTACTTCTTTAAATTTATAAAATCTGTAATTAGTTGTTTGTACTTATTTAAATTTTATAAAATCTGTAAAATGAGAACAATGAGTCAATGAATATGAAACAATGAAACCAATGAGTTTAAAAGATCTTTAAAGTACCTGCATCCATTACAAGAAATGAGTCAAAACTATGGACAGAGATCACTAACGAACCATATATGCAGAAGATCTTTCTTACTCTTTGCAAGAAGCTGATGCAGTATCCATCTTTTCAAGCTGCTCCAGCTCTTCCTGACGAATATAAATAGAGGAAGAATCATATTAGATTACAACACTTGAAGACACCCAAAGGCACAAGTATTCATGTCCAAAACAGCTACGTGTACAAGAGCTTAAACCTCACCACGATATCAAGATATTATCCTGCCTTTGATTCTGACTAGGTATCTTACATTTTAAAATTTCGCTCCTCACCAATCTTTAAACCTTTGTTACTGATTTAAATGTTTTATTCAATCATCATAAAAACTCTCGTCAATGAAAATGAGATTGCTCATTGCTAAAGGATTCATCTTATACTATCTGTCAACTTTCTCCACATCACAAAAAACAGATTAGTACTATTAGATATCAATCAAGTCTTTTGGACGAAATAAATAAAAGCATAAAGAGTGGGAGACACTAGTAACTCATGGAAAGCAACTCACACTAGAAAAATTCAAAACTCATAGAATCTTAAATCAGATCAACACTTTTAGTATTCCCAAAACTAAAAAGTTTCAAACTTTCAAATTTTCTACCGTAGTCCACTCAAGATTCATCCTAAAACCATTGGAAAAGGCACAGACAAGATTGATCCAAACAAAGTAAATATTCAGACAGGAACAAGTTCAAGCTTAATAATCACGCAAATGAGATTCAGTTCCACCTTTCAACAACAGCAAAAGACACATAGACAAACTCTGTTACTAATGAAATCAAGAAAGCAAAACGCAAACAGCATCACACAGATATAAAAGCTCCATACATGATCTCATGAATCAAAGAAACTCATCACGTCTTCACACAAGCCTCAACAAGACAAATGCTTAACAAAAACGATTTAAGTCATAAACGATTCAAGCCATATAACAACACATAACAAGACATCAAGTTACATACCTCTTTCTCTTACTAAGATCTGAACTCAATCTCATCACCTATCTCATGAAATCCACGGAACCAGTTCCTAGCGCAGATAAGAGCTTGAACGTTTGCTGGTAGAAGACAGCTTCGGTACTTGTTGAGGACTCGGCTGCCGATGCTAAAGGATGACTCCGACGCCACCGTCGTGAGAGGGATGCTCAGCACATCACAGGCCATCTTAGAAAGCTCTTTGAAGCGGCCTGCATTATTTTTCCAGTATGATATAGCATCCCAACTTTGAAAGCTTTCCATATCTATCACTGGCTCATCCAAGTAAGTGTCTAATGGTGATTTCCCACTGCCACCGCCAGTCTTTTGAGAGAAGTAAGCATAAAATCCCTGTAAACAAAGATCAGATTCTATTATTCTATCATCTTCCTACGAGTCTTAAGAGTAAACTTACATTATATCCTGAAGGGATGTTGTGTCGAGGAGCCTGTGAAGTAGATGCATTAGTGGCATTTGTGTCTTTCTTGTATTCTCCAAAAAGCTTAACCATCTTGGCACGTATATACACCAAGTTCAACTTACAAGTGTCTGGATCTAGAGTGTTGTAACAATACTCTAGAAAAGCCATCTTCAGCCTAGGATCAAGAACAGCCGCAATTGCTAATATGTCACTGAACTCTTCCCAGTATTTGTTAAATTTCTCTTTCATAGCCACCACCATTTCACAAATGACTCGATCCTCTGAATCTTCATGATGTCTGATCCAACACTTAATCGACCACACTTGCATGAAGTATAAGTTTGCTGTCGGGTAAGATGAACCAGAAATGAGATTTGTGACTTCAGCAAATGGTTCCAATAGCTTGCAAATCCGTTCTGATCTGTCCCACTCTAGCTCAGATGGAAAACTCTTGTAGCTTTTATCAACTTCTCTAAGGTTTCTCAAGGCTTCCTTAAATGCAATAGCCCTTTCAAGCATAAAGAATGTGGAGTTCCAGCGTGTTGAAACATCCAAAATTAGACCCGCTTTAGCCACTTCAGCTGGTACTCCAACTGTTTCGATACAGTTTTGAAACGTAATTTCTCTAGACTGTGATCCTTTCACATACTTCACGCTCTCCCTGATCTTATCTAAAGCTCCACTGATGACAGCCAAACCATCTTGCACGATCAAATTTAGAATGTGAGCTGAGCACCTCACATGAAGAAATTCTCCACCGCACACCAAGTCTTTTTGTAGCTTTCTCTTCAAAATGCTGCACATGTTATCATTCGCAGATGCATTATCCACTGTCAGAGAAAATACTTTTTTCTCTAACCCCCATTCTTTTAGTAGCTCCACCAGCTTAATGGCTATAGCAACACCAGAGTGGGGAGGCGGAAACGCACAAAAGGATAAGATCTTCGTCTTCAAAACCCCATCTACATCGATATAATGGACTGTCAAACACATGTAGCCTTCTACTGTGATGGCCCTCCACAAATCTGTGGTTAAACAGACTCTCCCAGGGATTCTAGCCAAAACTGCCTTAAGCTTCATCTTCTCTTTTTCATAAATCTTGTACACATCTGCCGCTGCTGTATTGCGACACCAGAACTCAATAGAAGGATTAGCATAGGTGAAGGCTTCTCTTACCTTCTCATACTCGACAAACGAATAAGGAAGATTGTGCTGAATTATAGCCACAGCAACCATCTCACGGAACACTTCCATATCCAGCTTCCTATAACTACTTTTAGGACTAGGAATACTTCCCGGAGTCTTTGAGCAATTCTTCGAATGACGATTCATGGTATTAGTTCCATTCTGACGCAGATTCAAGCAATAATACTTCTGACAATGATTACATGTGACATCAGTTCTCCCATCAGAATGTTTCTCTCCTGCCGTAAAGTTTCCCCAGCACTTAGCACGACGTCTACTAGAACTACCACTACTGGTACCTTTTTCTGAAGAACCGCTTGCTACAGGCAATGGATCATCCTCATGGACCTCATGATCCTCATCAGTATCTTCATGTTCCATGTCTTCAATTTCATCATAGAAGCTATCTTCAACCAGGTTTGGAGTATCAAAGCTCATTGTCCTGTAACAAACATACAACACATACAAAACATTAGTATCAAAACATTAGTATCAAAACACATAAATACATCTAAAGACTTTGTGTATTTATGACTTGATGTCTTATATGTTACACGCTAACAAATACACATAACAAATAAGCAACTCAATCATTATCACCATTCACCAATCACATGAACACAAAGCTAAAGGAACACAAAGCTACTGCAATGAGTCTACATGAATCTAAAGCTAAAGATTCAAAACAGCTCAACGGCGTGGTGCCGGGTGCGAACTATAAAGACCAACATTACCATTTACCATCATTACCATTATTATATCAATACCATTACTATGTCATTACCATTATAAAGTAATACAGACCAACTATAAAGAGAATATAAAGAGAATATACCATCATTACCATTACTATATCACATAAAAGGAGCTCACCTAAAGCAACTTAGAGTTTTAGAACACTGATCAACACCTGAACTAATGCTCAATCATGAGATATAGCCTAAGAATCATTTTCATACAGCCCAGTGAGATTCAGACCAAAGTACCAATCTAAGCTAAAGACAAGATACACTCAAATGGAGGTAAGAGAGCACAAGTACCTTCTGGTAAGAAGAACTCGAGTGAAGGAAGACCAGAAGGATGAAGAAACCCACGTTCTGTAAGTTCCTGAAGAGTAACAGTGTCGCTTTATATTGCAGATTGTGTTAAACAAATGTGAACGTGTAATCATAAAAATATATACGGTACAGGCGCTTCTTTATAAATTTTATATTCTTATAATAAACAAAAAAAAAACTCCTACATCAAACCAAAAAACTCCTACGCCATAAAGTGAAGAACGCTGAGAGACTAAGCAACAAACAATTCATTTGATCATTTGATTCATTTCAGCTAAAGCCTAAAGCCTAAAGCAACTAACAATTCATTTCAGCCTAAAGAAGTAAAGCCTAAACAAACAAGTATCAAAGGCTGAGAGACTCTTACTTGAGAGAGAGGTCGCCGGAGAGAGAGGTCGCCGGAGAGAGAGGTCGCCGGAGAGAGAGAGCTTGAGAGACGGAGAGAGAGATCCTGAGAGTGAGAGAGAGAGAGCTTGAGAGACGGAGAGAGAGAGATCCTGAGAGTGAAAGACACAGAGAGTAGAGACTTACAGAGCTTGAGAGAGCTTGAGAGAGATCGCCGGAAAGAGAGAGATTGGGAGACGGAGAGGTCGCCGGAGAGAGAGAGATTGAGAGACGGAGAGATTGATTGATGATCTGGGTTCAGATCTTATTGATGAACCCACAAACCCATTGATCGATCGCCATCGCCACTGTGAGTCTGTGAGAGAGATTGAGAGACAGCGACAGAGAATTAGGTTTGACGTAATTTGGGTAGGCCCGAAGCCCATTTGGACAAGACCAAATTGTCCATGGGTGAAATGGGCTTAGGCCCAATTGGACCATTTGTAATTTGGTTGCAACCATGGACCGCCCATCATAGTTTGGACTGGTCAAGCCCATGGGCGGGGTGACCATTTGACAGTCCTATACCTGGCATCCCGACAAGACCAAGCCTAAGAGTATGGTAAACGTCGGATTTTATCTTCTCTTTCAATTTCTCAAAACGTGTTTCTATGCCAAAGGGAGGAAGAGTCGAGTCTGAAGCAGATTCAGCCGTTTCTTCATCTACTGCATTTGCAGGAATATTGTTAATGGGGATCTCTCTTTCCCGTTCTATCGTAATGCGAGTTAGCACTTTCTTCACTTCCCCTACAACCTGAACGATACATTCACTTTCTTTGCTGAAAGACATAAATGAAGAAAAGCAATCAGAAACCCTGGTAGCTATATAAAGATATACAAGTCCACAAATGATTATTTTACGTATTTAAGTTGATTTATTTTTAATTTGAAAATTATTTAAAGTTTAGTCATTTCTAAATCTAACAAGTAGCTTTTAGTTAATATTGGTAAATCAGTAAATCTATACATTTGTGTTATTTGTTTATTATTTCAATTAATTTATAAATTTATGTAAGATTTACAAATCCAAATAAAATCTAATGATTTCTAAATCTAATATGTAGACATTAATTAGTTAGTATTTATAATTTTATCTCAGACTTAAGTTTTGTATTTTGATTTAAATTATGATTTATAGATCACAAAACCAATAAAACGTGATTATAATATTAACCGAATGAATATCACTAAATTTATTTTGAACCTTCAAAATAATTAAATCTCAGAAACTAATATCTCAACTAAATTTATATGATCGAGTAACACGAGATTTCCACTAATATTTAAAAGTAGTAATGAATAATGAAAAAGATCAATAACCCAATAACACTTAGATCTCTTTTTTTTTTGGTAAAAAGGATTGAAAACACTTGATCTTGTTTTTGAATTTCTAAATATGTGAAGATTTAGTAAAGAATAACCGTGCTAAAACGAGAGGTACCTCGTTTCAGTTAAAGTGAAGCCGAACTTTCTTGAAACAACTCCTAAAGCTTCTCTCCACCTATCGATCCTTTCACCTTTATAATCCCTTGCCAATTCCCAAAACTTGTCACCGAACCCTCCCCTAAGATTTTTCACATGGGCCACCTCTACATTGTAGAAGATGGGGATGACCACAAGTTTGCCTAAGTCAACGCACTCCTTGATCTTGTCCAGCTCGTCCAAGCACCACTTTGACTCAGGATACTGGCTTGAGAAGATAGCGAGCGCCATCTTTGACTCCTCGATCCTGTCAAAGAGGGTCCTGATATCTTGACCTCGAGTATTTTTTTCGTCGATGAAGACATTGATTCCATCTGTTATCAAGGCCTTCTCCAGATGGCTGACGAAAGTCTTCCGCAGTTCCCCTCGAAAATTTATGAAGACTTGGTTGTGGGGCGGGGATTGCACGGAGGAAGAAGAGGAGGCCGCCATGATGGTTAGACACAGTTTCACAGAGAAGCAATAATGGAAGAGGGAATATTTAGCGTTGAGAGTGCAATCACTAACTGACAGTTTCACAGAGAAGCAATAATGGAAGAGGGAATATTTCGCGTTGAGAGTGCAATCACTAAAGTCTTGTGGGTTTTAGGTCTTTTAGAATGTTTTTCTTCTGCAGGTGTGGAAAGAGAGAAGAAAACAATTCAAGAAATCCCAGCGCCTGTACATCTATACTACTATTTGCGAAGTGAATTTTTGCAACAGAGTTATCACATTAAAAGTTTGAGTGGTTAATATCACTTAAACCCTTAATGAATAAAATATATAAATATATAAATCAGTCAAAAATGAAAACGAAATTAATATTTATTTGATTGGATAAATGATTTAAAAAGTGAATTTTTGCAACGGAGCTCTTATGTTAAAAGTTGAAGTGGTTAATATCGTTTATAACCTTAATAAATATAATATATAAATATATAAATCGGCCAAAAATAAAAATGAATTTAATATTTATTTGATTGGATAAATGATTTAAATTAATAATAATGATAAGAATTATCATAATCTAAATATATATTTAAAATTAAAAAGATAACTCCTATATATATTGTGTTGCTATCCAAAAAATATATTTTAATAAAAAATTCAAAAACAGAAAACACATAAATAATTATTCATAAAGTAAAATTTTAATTTTATATAATTGAAAAGCGAAATTTGAACTCACACATATATAAATCAGTCATAAATAAGAACAAATTTAATATTTATTTGATTGGATAAATGATTTAAATTAATAATAATGATAAGAATTATCATAATCTAAATATATATTTAAAAATAAAAACATAACTCCTATATATATTGTGTTGTTATCCGGAAAATATATTTTAATAAAAAATTCAAAAATAGAAAACACATAAATAAATATTCATAAAGTAATATTTTTAATTGTATATAGTTGAAAAGAGAAATTTGAATTCACAGGTTAAATTAAATTTATTTTTATATTTTATAAAGTTAAACCTTGAACATGAATTAATCATAATAAAATAAAAGATCATTCAAAAATAAAGAAAATACGTGTTTGACAAAAATAAATTTAAATATATTATAGTATTATTCAAACTAATATTATTCTTTCTGTAAGATCAATTTTGAATGTATATTTATCGATTCAATTTTTTAAATTGAAAGATAGATTTTTGTATTTTGTATCAATTAAGAAGAAATGAAATAAACTTTAGATTTTTCAAAGTTTTAAAGAAAAAAAATATATTTTTTTTAATTTGTGAACAACTTTATCATGTAAAAAGTTAATGTTTTAGGTCGATTTTTTTGGATGTACATAATCATTTATTTTGATAATTTTTGAAAATTAATTTAAAGATAATTAAGCCCGCATATACGGGCAAAACACCTAGTTCGACATTATTATTGGAGAAAATTACTTAAATTAACTCTAATCTTTTTGTTAATTACTAGAACTCTAGCTAATTTACATATCTTAGTATAGGTATAAAAAGATTATGTTAACCTCAATGGTTCCTCTTAACTACAATTTTAACATTATACATTAATTCCTTAACAATAAAAAACATTAAAATATATTTATATATATATATATATATATCTTCAGTATTTCATTCCTCATTTTTGGATATAGCTCAATTCTATGTTAAATCTGCTCATTAACTAATAACTAGTTTTGTCTGTCTACATCTATAACTTTACTCCTCGTTCTTTTGTCAACACTAAATAACCATTTATTTTTACTAGAAATTCAATGACCACAAATAATTTTTATTTGCACCATGAGAGAAGAAGAAAATAGATAATTGTCAATTTCAAAATGCCATCGACGTCAACAAATAAAAACAAAGCAAACACGTGAAGACTTTGTGGATTGGGACATTTCTTTGTTGAGTTTAAATTAATGTGGTTGGGTTTAATTAAATAATTTTGGTTTGGTTTGGTTTAATTAAATAGCCATTCTGGTTAAATAAGATTAATAAAAAAATATGTGGCTAAACTATAAACAAATCTTTCGCTTTAATTTTAACAAATATGTCGAATGGTAACAAATTTGTGGTCAAATAAAAAATAAATCAATCAAATCTTAATTAAATCGGTCAAAATTTAATAAGTTTAAATCTGTCAACCAAATCAAAAATAAATATATCAAAAACAAGTAAACCTGTGACTAAAAAAAAATCTATCAAAACTTACATAAATCTGTTCAGATTAAATAAATCTGTGGCCAAATAAATTAAATCTAATAATTTTTAATTACTTCTGTCAAAATTTAATATATCAGTGGCTAAACGTGACACATTTGTTATAATAAATCTGTGGAAATCTTACTAAGTCTAGAAATTTTTAAATAGATTTTTGGCTAATAAAGAATATATTAATTTTGTGGTTACATAAAACGTGAACATAATAAGTCTATCGGTGGTAGAATGGTAAATATTTCAAAACTTTATGGCATTTTTATAATTATTATTTTTGTTAACAAAGGAAATAAAGGTAAATTAGATATAAAAATAAACTAGTAACTAAAATAAGTTAGAGTTATATTAGTAATTAATTGATAAATAAGGGTTATATTAGTTGTTTCCCATATTATTATTTTTAAGTAGTTTTACAAATGCTTTGTTTATTTGGTGAACATTTTAAGGAATGCAAAAGAACGTAGATTTTATTCCAAAAATGCATTCTAATTGCACCCATAATCATCACTATAAATTCGAAAGTAGAGCCTATCCATTTAAATATTTCAGTATTTTATGTTTATTTTCAGCATGCGTATAGTAGTAGAAGACAATTGACGAAAAGTGTTTGGACAGTGGAATCTTTCATTACTAATTTGTTTACATAATCATCATTAGTCATGAAGAGTCTGTCGGTCTACTATAACATTGTCTTCCATAATTTTATTTTATTTTTAGTAGTACACTAAAGGAATTAATTCAAAACAGGTATTATCAAGAAAAAGGGTTTTTCAGCTGCACAAAGTTTATGGTAATATGATTGGAACTATCCAAAGTATAAAAATGTATCAATAACTATATAAAATTTATATTAATATATATTATATGTATGAAGTAAATGATTTATGATGGCAATATCACAATAGAGTTTAACTGATTGTAACTAAATTGATGTGCTTCAATCCGTAATTTATAAAAGTTAATTTTGATTTACTAAATCCGACTTGACCCCATTATTTTATTCAATCTATTGTGGATTTAAGTGTTGATTGAAATTTTTGAAATAAGAGTTCATAACAACAGAAAATCGATATGAGAGAGAGAGAGAGTGATAACTTAAATACTTATTAGTTATAAAAATAACTAGATCTTTATCCGCGCAACCGCGCGCGTATTACTTTCAATTTTATATACATATGTTATTTATTTTATGAATATATATTTTTTAACTTTGAACATATATTTAAATGTTTATATAAATGTATTGTTAGTTTTAAGATGTTCTTATGTATTAAGAGAATGAAAATGGAAATTAAATATAATTGTTAAGATTTTATTATACAAATACAAAAGATAAAGTTACAACTTTTCTAAGGAATGGTCAATTTTTTTAAAAAAAATCACACTTGAAAAGAAGTTGTGATTTCTCTTTTAATATAATAGACTAGTAACTAAAATAAAATTAGAGTTTTACTAGTAATTAATTGATAAATAAGGGTTAAATTAGTTTTTTCCCATATTATTATTCTTAAGTAGTTTTACAAATGCTTTGTTTAATTGGTGAACATTTTAAGGAATGCAAAAGAACGTAGATTTTGTTCCAAAAATGCATTCTAATTGCACCCATAATCATCACTATAAATTCGAAAGTAGAGCCTATCCATTTAAATATTTCAGTATTTTATGTTTATTTTCAGCATGCGTACAGTAGTAGAAGACAATTGACGAAAAGTGTTTGGACAGTGGAATCTTTCATTACTAATTTGTTTACATAATCATCATTAGTCATGAAGAGTCTGTCGGTCTACTATAAAATTGTCTTCCATAATTTTATTTTATTTTTAGTAGTACACTAAAGGAATTAATTCAAAACAGGTATTATCAAGAAAAAGGGTTTTTCAGCTGCACAAAGTTTAGAGGGTGTTATTGATTTGTATATTTTAGTGGATTTAAAAATACAAATCATATATAATGTTATTGGTTCTATGATTTTAAAATCCCTATTCAAATTCATTGTTATTGGTTCTATGATTTTAAAATCTATATTCAAATTCATTGTTATTGGTTTCATGATTTTAAAATAGATTTTAAAATCAGGCGTTATTCAATAATAATGATTTGCTTGAGATTTGATTTTAAAATAAATTTGAGTGGATTTGTGAGTTAGAAATACAAAGAAGCAAATATTGAGTTGAACCTTGTTATTTTGATAGTGTATTATTGATTTTCTTAATAATTGTTTTCTTGTCCCAAGTTTTACGTACATATTATCCATGTTTCTCTAATAATAAGCAAATACTAATATATTAACCAACCATCTCTAACCTAGTTTTACGTACACGTAAACGTTAATATAAAAATTTACCAAAGATCTCTCATAAAAGTTTTGGTCTACAAATGTTTTCTGGAGATTCTACTCCATAAATGACAAATAGTTGTTTACCATCATCATGTTTTTCTGAAAAATGTTAAGAATTTTTGATATATTCAAATCTCGATTTTTAATTTTTAATGTGCATCCCCTTTTGCTTATAAGACACAAACGGAGAGAATATTTGTGTGTTAGTTTACGTGTAATCTTTTTAAAAAGTTCAGATGAATCGATAACTTTTCTGAATAAAAAATTTTTGATGAAGAAGAAGATCTTGAGGAAATTACTGGAATTGAAAATCAACAAACAGGATATGCCAATCAAGTGAGAACGGCAATAATAACAAGTATGTGAGAGATTTTATGTTATCATAATAACATAAGATATAGAAAATGATAAACCATATGTTGTAGTTTTATATATATTTTCTTTTGTTACAACGCTGCGTTTATCACAAATCCATTTCGTTGGTTTCTAATAATTCATATTGATTTTGAAATCTATTTCATTGATTCTGAAATCTACGTATTTGATTCTAAAATATGTGGATTTGTCAAAAATTTCAAAATCCAAAAAGGATTTCTAAATCTATAAAATCCTAGAACCAATAATCCCCACTTAGGGTAATATGATTGGATCGGACGGGTTGGATTTAGTAAATTGGAGTTAATTTTCATAATTACAAATTGACTCATTAGTTTAGATTAAAATCAATTAAACCCGATTGTGAAATTGCCACCATATAATCATTTATTTCGTACATGTGACATGTTTTAACATAAATTTCATGTAGTTATTGACACGTTCTCATATATTAGATGGTTTCCACCATATTGGAATAAACTTCATGTAGCTGAAAAACTTTTTCCTATTAGCAATCATCTTCTCTATGAAAAATATAATTTTATCTACCACAAAAATTCATACTAAATCAATATCATTAATTATATCTATTTGATTATTTACATTAATCTAGTATATATAACATTTTTAAAAATCTTAATAATTAAAAAGATATAATAAATAAAATTTAATTGTAAATTTTAATTTTATTTATAACAAATTTCTTGAGAATTTTCTAAAATATTATTACAAAAATAAATATTTTTACATTATGATTAATTTTGAAATGGTAGTATAATATTATTATTAGTAAATAATATTAAATACAAGTTATTATAAATTATATATATATGTTATCGTTTATAAATTTTATAATTATAATATATCTTCCTTGTTAAAAGAGAAATACAATTTTATATACCATTAAAAGTCATATTAGGTCTACTTCATTAATTAATTTATTTGATTATTTACATTAAATTATTAAATATATAACATTTCTTTTTACAGAAATAATTATAAGGATACTAATAACAATTCAACTTTTAATGTAAATTTAAATTTTACTTTTTTGTATATTTAGTTATACCAACACATTTTAACAACCTACAGCTTCAACAGATCGGTTAGCCCCGTTCATCTTCGAAGTAAAAAATCTCAAACAAAATTTGTTGAGAAAAAATTAACAAAACCTAACTAAATATTTTCAATATTATTTAAAATTACTGTAGTTATTAATTTTGTAGTTAGTCATTTAAAAAAATCAGTGCATTTCCAAATTAAATGCATATCTAAAATTATAAATTCGTTTTTAAATTTTGTAATTAGTAATATTGTTAAAATATTTTTAAATTAATGCATTTGAAAATTAATGCATGTATTAAATACAAAAGTATATAACCAAACTTTAATTTAATATTATTTCCAAAATATTATTTGGGAACTTTGAAATTTTATTAATGCATTAAAAACTAATGAAAATAAATTTTGACTATAATTTAATATTTATTTTTAATTTAAATTTTTTTTTGAAAATATAAAAATTGAAGCGTAAATTTCAGGTTTTGGAGAAAGTAATACATTAGTTTAATAATCAAAAATCATATGGTTTTCCAAGTTCAAATATAGTTATGTAATTTTAAAATTTCTCTTTACCAATAATATAATTTTGAAACTAACTATTTTAAAATCAAATGATAATATTCTAAAATTTACAAAAGATAGAATCATAAATTCCAAAGTATATTATATTGAAATGCAATACAAGAAATTATGTTGTAAAAATTAAATTGGTATAAGTTTTAGAAAATTTTAAGTTAATAACAAAAAAAAAAGAAAAAAAATCATCATAACATCCAAAAACATTGTATATCGATAATATATACTAAAACTGGATAACTGATCTAAGTATGAAATCTATTAAAATAATAGGGGTAAGTTATTTAAACTGAAAATATGTTACTTATAAAATCCCATAATGTTTAAAAAGATAGATGCTAAAGTATATTTTTAAACACAACATGGAACTATAAATTATCCTAAGCAAATATCCTTTTTATATTATAACTAAATAAACTTTTAAAATATATTATATGAAAACTGTAGAAAACTTAAAATAAATTTAAGGAGATTTTCTATTTGATTAAATCATATTATGAATTTATTGTACCAAATTCAAAAATATATTAGTATGTAATGACACTTAATAACAATCAAGTAAAACATATAAACAGATTATATATGATAACTAGTGGTTTTCCCGGGCTACGCCCGGATTTTCTTATATAAATTTTAGTTTAATTTAATTTATTATATTAATTTTGAATATATAATACCTATATATCGATTTTTAAAAATATAAATCATAAAATGAAGTTTAAATTATTAAATTGTAAACGAACTAATATTGACAATAGATGTTATATGTTTCTGTTTTAATTATTCTAAGATTTTAAATAAATTTACATGATATTTGATCAAAAACTGTAATGTCTAGATCTGATTGTTTGGTTATTATTTGATCAACTACTTTTTGACAAACTGATGTATATAATAATGTTTTTGTATAGTAATTGTTCTAATCTTCAAACTTCTAACAATGTCTATGATAGTATTTTTTTAATAATTTTTTTTTATGATGTTGAAGTAGGTAATATTTTTCTCCAATTTAGTCAACAAAAAACTATAAAATATCATACCTGAAATTTATATAACTTTAAATTTATTAGTTTTGTTTAATTTTTTTGTTTAAATTGAAAAAAAATTGTATATTTATTTTTGCCAACAACCGTACATTAAAATAGTGGATATTAAATTTTGTAATATAATCATTCATAACTACAATAATACTACTACACTGAGTTTATAATACTTGATAGTTTAAACAAAATTATATACTGAACTTTTTGTAAGCTTACACGCATTACAAATGCTTGTATGACATTTTGATAATTAATACAATTTTGATTCTTCAATAATTATAGTAAACATGTGATAACATTTGGTGGGGGTTATTGATTTTTAAATGAAAATAGCTTTTTAAGAAAATCAAGGATATCCAAATCTTAATAAATCATATGATTTTAAAATCGAGTAAATAGATTTAAGAATCAAGAATGTTGATTTCAAAATGATTTTAATTTTTTTTTTGTTTTTTTTACTTTCGGGTTTATAATTGTTGTGTAATTCAGTTTTTCCTCGTTTTGGTTTGACTCTTGTTGCAGCCTTTTTATTTTATTTTAAGGAAAAAAGTTTCTCAGCTACACGAAGTTTACACTAATATGGTGGAAACCATCCAATGTATAAAAATGTGTCAAGAACTACACGAAGTATATGTTAATACATGCCACATGTACGAAGTAAATGATATTATGGTGGCAACATCACAATCGGATTTAATTGTTCTTAAGCTAAGTTTATGGGGCCAATCCGTAATTTATGAAACTTAATAAACTTAATTGATTTTAATTCTTAAAGTTAATAAAATTAATAAACTTAATAAACTTAATATTTTTTAAAACTTAATAAAATTAAGAAACTTAATATTTTTTGTTAAACTTAATAAATTGATTAAACTTAATAAAATTATTAAACTTAATAAAATTATTAAACTTCA
Source organism: Eruca vesicaria subsp. sativa (assembly GCA_932364175.1). NCBI lineage: Eukaryota > Viridiplantae > Streptophyta > Magnoliopsida > Brassicales > Brassicaceae > Eruca > Eruca vesicaria. Next base: position 303,695 of record CAKOAT010081821.1, read on the forward strand.
TAAACTTAATAAACTTAACTAACTTAATAACTTATAAACTTAATAAGTTATTAAACTTAATATACTTAACAAACTTAATGATTTATTAAGTTTAATACATCTTATTAAGTTTAATAAATCTTATTAAGTTTATAAATTTTATAAAGTTTTTAAATATTATTATGTTTAATAAGCTAGAATCCTAAAACTAATAAACAAAATAATTTAATAAATTTATTAAGTTTATTAAGTTTAATAATTTAATAAATTTATTAAATTATTATGTTTATTAAGTTTGCTAAGTATATTAAGTTTAATAAATTATTAAGTTTATAAGTTATTAAACTTAATATACTTAGCAAACTTAATAAACATAAGAATTTAATAAATTTATTAAATTATTAAACTTAATAAATTTATTAAATTATTTTGTTTATTAATTTTAGGATTCTAGCTTATTAGACATAATAATTTTTAAAAACTTTATAAACTTTATAAACTTTATAAACTTAATAAGATTTATTAAACTTAATAAGATGTATTAAACTTAATAAATCATTAAGTTTATTAAGTTTGTTAAGTATATTAAGTTTAATAACTTATTAAGTTTATAAGTCATTAAGTTTGTTAGGTTTATTAAGTTTATGAAGTTTAATAATTTTACTAAGTTTAATAAATTTATTGTTTAATAAATTTATTAAGTTTAACAAAAAAAAATTTATTAAGTTTATTAATTTTATTAAGTTTTAAAAAATATTATGTTTATTAAGTTTATTAATTTTATTAACTTTAATAATTAAAATCAATTAAGTTTATTAAGTTTCATAAATTACGAATTGACCCCATAAATTTAGCTTAAGAACAATTAAATCCGATTGTGATGTTGCCACCATAATATCATTTACTTCGTACATGTGGCATGTATTAACATATACTTCATGTAGTTCTTGACACATTTTTATACATTGGATGGTTTCCACCATATTAGTGTAAACTTCGTGTAGCTGAGAAACTTTTTTCCTTATTTTAAACTCTCATTTTACAGAAATATTTTGGAAATCAAGGATATTGATTTCAAAATGAACATAGATCTAATAATCAAGAATATTGATTTTAAAATCGAGTAAATAGATTTAAGAATCAAGGATATTTATTTAGATATTTCATATTTAGAGATATTAAAGTTGTCATCTATCTTGAAGAATAGGTTGAAAGTGAGAAGTTTTTTTTTTAAATTTACTGGACTAAAAATATTGATTAAAAATCATATCATTTGTAAAATCAATAAAAATTCAAATAAAATAAAAGATTTTTATAATTGGACCTAAAACACTTTCATCAAATGATAGAATGACAAGTATCATCTTTTACGTCTATGAAGAGAAAAAACTCTATTTTATTATATAAGAGATGTATAAATATAATAAATATAAAAATATCATTAAAAGAAGGTGACACATGGTATTTTTCCCCTCAAGGAATGAAAAAAACTAACTTTATTATATAAGATATTTATTTATTTTAGAAAAATTTTGAAATATTTTAAATATAGATATACTTAAATTAAGGATAAAAATATACTTGAAATAAATAGTTTTTAAATAAAATAAAAATTAAAACATCATTAAAGAAGGTGACACATGGCATTTTCCCCCTATGGAGAAAAAAATCCAACCTTATTATAAATTTTTATTTATTTTGGAAAAAAAATTTGAAATATTTTATAACTAATAAGTCATATATCACCATTAAAATATATATGTATAGATAGAATTAATAAAAAAATAAACTAAATATAAGTACATTTAAAAAAAATCACATTAACTTATATATCCTATGTTTATAATTAAATATATATATACACATATATATAATTATTTGTAAATTTTCTTTAAAATACAGAATTAAAAAACAAAAATGAAATAAAACGTTTTTTAATTAATGCTTAAATTTTCATTAGCATTTTTTGGCTCATTAAGTAAAATAAAATATTTTAACCATTTTAATATAATTTCAGCTAAAACAGAAAGATCTAAATTTTTTTAAAATTTATAGATTTAAATATAGTTATACTTAAATTAAAGATAAAATAATACTTGAAATAATTTGTTATTATATAAAATAAAAATTAAAACATCATTAAAGAAGTGACACATGGCATTTTTCCCCCCTATGGAGAAAAAAGCCAACTTTATTATTATAGATATCGAATATTGCAACCTAACCAATAAAATTATAGGATTATACAATCTTAATACTAGTTAAAATATAAATTATATATTTAAAATATTTGTGAGACAGAAAATTATATATTTATAATAAGAAAAATTATCCGCACCAACATTTGGCTCAAAATCTAGTACGCATTAAAATATAAAATCACACAATATGAAATGAAGAGAGTATTTTCTAAACATTTTGTTTCTAGAAAACATATTTTCTCTTAATTCTGTATATCAAGGAAGAACCATCTTACTGGAATACTAAAGTTATTAGACATTTTTATATAAATATTTTATTTATGAATTTAAATAAACTAAAAATAGAAATGGTAAAGTAAAAATAAACAAAATGAAAAAATAAATAAAAAATAATTATTTTTAATATTTATAGAAAAACTAAAAATAATATTTTAAGGAGTGTTTATAAACTACTAGTTGATAGATTGAATTTAATCAATGTCCACACTTTTTAAAGGGAATTTTGGTCAATCAACAAATATTTTTAATACGCACGCGGATGTAAATTACTGGAGAAATTTCCGAGAGAGTTTTTGTAAGTAATGGTGGGGCCTACATTGATTTCAAATTATTTTGGTGATGGGAAAGAAACATTCATTCTATTGTTGGTGGCTGCATTATTCTCTATCTGCTAAAGGAGCCAATGTTCTAACTTCCTCCAGTCCTTCTTGAAGCACACAAAGCTCTTCGATATTGATTGCTGCAATTGTATTCTTCACGGTATTGGGTAGTCTTGTTATCTTCTTTGCCTCACAATCAGATCCAACCCACAAAATAAATTAATGGCTTCTTTTTCTTCACCTCCTTCATATTCTTTGCTTCACAATAAGAAACACCATGTCTTCCCAAGCTTCCACGGGGCAGATGTCCGCACAAAATTCCTCAGCCATATTGTCAAAGAGTTCAAGAGCAAAGGAATCGACCTATTCACTGACAATGCTATAGAGAGAAGTAAGTCGATTGGTCCTGAGCACATAGAAGCTATCAGCGGATCGATGATTGCGCTTGTCTTGCTCTCGCAGAACTACGCTTCTTCAACGTGGTGCTTGAACGAGCTGGTGGAGATCATCATCAATTGCCAAACAGTGATACCCATTTTCTATGAAGTGGATCCAACTGATGTAAAGAAACAAACTGGGGATTTCGGGGAAGTCTTCAGAAAAACTTGTAAAGGTAAAACAACGGATGAGATCCGAAGATGGAAACAGGTTTTGGCGGAAGTTTCCGAAATCGCAGGTTACCACTCAAAAAACTGGTTCGTCTCCTCTTGATTCCCACTTGCTCTTAAACTGGTTTTGTATGTGCATGTGTTAAAAGTATGTATATCAAATAAGTGTTGCTTTCTTTCTTTGATCGACAGTTACAATTAGTATTTATCATATACAAGTATGAGAATATCCGTACAGTATTTGCAAATTTTTCATGATTATATAACAGAACTATTGGTCATCCCCTTGTTCAGGGAGACGGAAGCAGAGATGATTGAAGATATTGCCACTGATGTTTCTAACAAACTGAACCTTTCCGCACCTTCCAGTGATTTCGACGACTTAGTTGGGATGGAATCACATATGACAGAACTGGGACCATTGTTACGGCTAGATTCTTATGAGGTGAGAAAAATAGGGATTTGGGGTCCACCTGGGATTGGTAAGACCACCACTGCTAGATTATTATTTGACCGACACTTCCAAGATTTCCAACTAAGTGTCTTTATGGACAATATCAAAACAAGGTATGCAATACCACCTTATTCTGATGACTACAGTATGAAGTTGTCTTTACAGAAGCAGCTTCTGTCTCAACTACCGAAAGAGAAATGTGTCAAGGTTCAACATTTGGGAGTAGCCAAAGATAGGTTGAAAGACAAGAAAGTTCTTGTGGTCCTTGATGATGTGGATCATTTAGAACAACTGGAAGCCATGTCGAAAGAAACTAATTGGTTTGGTCCGGGGAGTCGGATTATTATCACATCACAAGATCAAAAGGTTTTACAAGAAAGTGGGATCGACCATATATACAAGGTGAATTTACCACGACACGATGAGGCTCTTCAAATGTTCTGCATGTATGCTTTTGGTCAGAAGTCTCCATATGATGGTTTTGAGAAGCTAGCTCAAGAAATTACAACACTTTCTGGTGGGTTACCTGTGGGGATAAGGTTTATGGGCTCCTATTTTCGGGGAAAGTCCAAGAAGGAGTGGGAAAATGAACTACCAAGGTTAAAGACTAGCGTTGACGGAGGGTTGGGGAGCATTCTAAAGTTCACTTACGATGCTTTATCTGGTCATGATAAAGAAATAGCTCACCATTATATATCCTCTTTACGCGATGTAAAGGGTCTCTCGGAAGCGAGGCAAGAACTTACCATCACAAACGAAGATTTGAAGGCACGTAAGACACGAGACCTTCATTGCATTTGCTTGTTTTTTTGCATATTTGAATTCATTGGATGACTAAACCATCCAACACTTGCTTCCTTAGGTCTTTCTTTAGGAAAATTTTAATACAAGTGAAATAGCTTTCAAAGGAATATCTTCCAATGTTACCACACACCGTCGTTTTCCACATGTTTAGTTCTGCTATCTAACCAATTTTCTTATGTGTACTAAATATATCAATGTGTTGTTCTTGTGTGCTTCTTTTCTTTGTCATTACAGCTGCTCAGAAATCTCAAGTGGATGGATTTGATTAGGTCAAGGGGTTTGAAAGAGCTTCCAGCCACTAATCTAAAAAGGTTGAATCTCAGCTATTGCTCAAGCCTGGGGAAACTCCCTCCTCCTGTTGAAAAGACAAGTATGCTTAAAAAACTGGATGTCGGTAGTTGCTCAAAGCTGGTGACATTTCCAAATTTAGAAGTAATATTCTTTTTTTTTTTTTTTGAAAATTACTCCCCAAGTTTGGCTATCTAACCAATTATTTATGTGTTTATTACTAATTGAATCAACTCGTTGTTCTTGTGTGCTTCTTTTATTTGTCACTACAGCTGGCCAAACTCAGCCAGTTGATTAATTTAAGGTTCACACACGTAGATTTCCATCCAACGAACTGGTTCGTCCTCTTAATCTATATATTTGTAGCTTTTGAACATATGCCATCCTGGATCGAATAACTGTCGCTTTATTTCTTTGATCTACAATTAGTATGAGAATATCCAAATAGTATTGACCATCCCCTTGTTTAGGTACACTAAAGCAGAGATGAATAAAGCTATTGCCACTGATATTTCGACCAAGTTGAACAATGCCGCACCATTTAGTGAATTCGAGGGCCTAGTTGGGATGGGAGATCATATAAAAAAGATGGAAGAGTTGTTACGTCTGGACTTAGATGAAGTACGGGTCATAGGAATTAGTGGTCTTCTTGGCAGTGGTAAGACAACCATCGCCAAATATATAAACCAACTTCTCGCTCATCAGTTCCAGTTAAGCACATTTATTAACATCAAAGGAGGCGATCCAATTTTTTTCCACGATGAGCACAAGGCGAAATTGCACTTGCAGACCCAATTGTTTTCTCAACTAATCAATGAAAAGGACACTGGGGAGAGTCTTCATTTGGGAGTTGCACAAGAAAGTTTTAAAGACAAGAAAGTGTTAGTCGTCCTTGAGGACGTGGATCAGTTTGGAGTAAGACAATTAGAAGTCTTGGTGAAAGAATTGCGGGGGTTTGGACCTGGAAGTAGGATTATCATAACATCACAAGACCGAAAGTTTTTAAAGGCGCAAGGGATCAAACATATTTACAAGGTGGGATTTCCAGCATCTGATGAGGCTCTTCAAATCTTTTGCATGTATGCTTTTGGTCAGAAGTCTCCATATGATGGGTTTGAGAAGCTTGCTCAAGAAATTACAACACTTTGTGGTGAGTTACCTGCGGGGATAAGGTTTATGGGCTCCTACTTTCGGGGAAAGTCCGAGGAAGAGTGGGAAAATGAACTACCAAGGTTAAAGACTAGCGTTGACGGAGGGTTGGAGAGCATTCTAAAGTTCACTTACGACGGTTTATCTGGTCATGATAAAGAAATCGCTCACCATTATATATCCTCTTTACGCGATGTTGAATTGACTGAGAAAATGGAAACGTTTTTACGTAAGGGCCTCTCGCAAGTGAGGCCAAAGCTTACCATCACAAACCAAGATGTCAAGGCACGAGCATTTCTCTTCATTATATTTTCCAGCATGTTTGAATTTTGTTTGATAATTCCATCTAACACTTGCTTTTCTGGTGTCATTCTTCAGGAAAATGTTAATACAAGTGAAAGAGCTTCCAGAGGAATGTCTTCTAATGGATTACTACCCACCGTACACATCTACTGCGCAGATACATTACAGTACTCTTTTGCCAGTCACCTCTCCTTGGATTTCCACCGGAAAGGCATTGTTGCGTCAGTACATTGCAATGAGTCCCTGGATGTGAAAGAGGGAGCTAGTGCTTCTGTGGTGGTTTTATCTAAGGATTATTTGTCCTCCCCCTCATGCCTAGACACGCTCGTGAGGGTTCTTCAGTGCCGGAGGAAACACGTCCAGCTGGTGGTTCCAGTGTTCTATGATTTTAGTCCATCAGATATGACCGTGCCTAAGCAAGAGTCAGATCATCGGATAGTAAATTGGACCAGTGCGCTCAAAGAGTTGAGAGAATCACCAGATATACAATCTAGGTAAATGTGTATATATTAATTTATTGTTTGCATTTTTATAAGAATATAAGTTTATGATGTTACCTATGAAATCCAACACTAAACAACAAAAAGTTGCACTAATCTGGATATATCTCTATAATATTATTTGAGAAGTCAGTTTCCTATGTGTCGCTCTCACATTCACTTTCCGATGGTTGATTACAGTGATACCCTTAATTAATTAAAAATATTAAAATAATATATTAATTCTTTTATTTAGTTTCCTTTTCAAAAATTTCCAAAAATATATGTAATAAAAACGAAATTTTTTCTAAAGTCAAAAAAACAAATTGAAAACGAAAAATATATGTAGATATAATATGATTTCATAAAAAGGAAAGTTCACAAAATAGTAATAATACATTTAAAACTATTTTAACTAACATAAAATATACTTTTAGAGTAATAAAAATAGTTTCTAATTAGTATTATTGATTTTTTTTCATATATTTAGTTGACTATAATATCTTTCAATTACAAAAAATTATCTATTAATTATATTTTACTTATATAATATTATTTTCAAATACAATAAACATCGCTTGATAAAATAATTAAAAATTAGTTTAATGAGTTAGATATATGATGGTTAAATTTTTATGTTTTTATGTTTGTGAAACTAAATATAACCATAATTAAAATACCAAAGAAAATCTGAATTCCCAATTTTAAGATTATTTAAAATAAACTTCAGTTTACATTCAATAAATCTAAAGCATAAAGTTATTTAAAATTTATAAATATTTTAATTATTGTAAATATTGATATATGTTCATGAGCTTCCAAAAAAAGTATCAACTACTTATGCATGTAACCTTCTATTGATCATAGGATAACTCAAAACATATTAACAAATGAAAAATAAATATTAACCAATTCTTACAATTTTAGTTCTTTTGCAAAATTTATATATATGCATGAGATTTTAGAATATTGTCGTTATATTAATTTACATATTTAGGAATCAGACACTTTAGTTAATTTTTAATTCATTCTAAGCACAATATATCTTAAGTTATACATAATTTTCCTAAAATATATTTACATATCTAAGACAACACCCACTATATGCAAATAAGTAATTAATTAAAAATTATTACAGTTGAATTCAGATATGCAATCTATTTTAACCAAATAATAACTAAATCAGCTGTAAAAACAACAAAATTGACTTGATATAACATATATAAAATGATAATATAATTATAGTTATATAATATTATTAATATAAATGATGCATTAAATCAAAAAATTAATTTAAAATTAAAACTATATAGTAATCTATTATTATCATATCTTTATTTTCAAAATATTTATATCCGTGCATGAGCACGGGAAAATCACCTAGTAACTAATAATGGTATTCACAAAAGTGAGGCAATTTTACCAAATTTTTTTTTGATCTTCAGTATTCATCAATGTTTTTTTTCCCAACAGTTCACGTTATAATAAATTACTAGATTTTGACCCACGCTTGAAAGCGCGGAAATTTTTATGATTGAAAATTTATATAATTGGGTTTTGTCTTAGTTTAAAAAATATTTTGATATAAAATCAGTTCACCAAAATTTGTGGTGAGGATTATTTTCATTAGTTTTTAGTTCCAGTTTTTTTTTTAAATTTTGGTTTTTGGTTTTTAGTTTTTAAGTTTCTACTTTTCATTTTCAGTTTTTGATTTGGATTTTTAATTTTTAAACCCGCTGAGTTAGTTTGAACTAATATTACCAACAAACAAATCTCAAATAATCGAATATCTAATTCAAAACTGAAAAGATGACAACAAATTTTTTTTAAAAAAAAATTGAAATAGTTCATTTTGTAAATAAACAAAGCAAAAAAATATAACATGTGTTTTCAGCTTTTGGTTTTGGATTTTAGTTTTTAGATTTGGTTTTTGGTTTTGCTTTACATTTTTTTAATCAGTAAATTATTTAAGAAAAAAAAATTATTTAAAAGTTACCATTGAAATTTATCAAAACAAAGTGATTGTTATTTAAAATAAAAAAATATATTAACATGTTTTAAATTACATGATTTAAATAAATGATTAATAATAGATAATTTTGTTTTGTTAAAAATATTAAATACCTTTTGGGTCTGAAAATAATAATTGATTTTTTGATCTTTTAAGGTGAAAAGTTTATTCAATGTTTTTAGAGTTTTTTTCTTAATACTAAGCCCAAAAACCAAACTATATAATTTGTTCAAAAAGTAAAAGTAAACCCAAGACTATATTGCATAAATAACCACTGGTTTAATTTAAGTATAATTAGTAAATTTCCATATTCCATATTTTGATGATATATATTATTTTAGAACATTCCATATTTGTAGGAGAAAATATGTGTTTTCAGTATACACATAGATACCTGCCATATTTTGAAGGTAATTTACATTAAGCTCGTATCTTTACATTAATTGTGTTGGTTTAATTTAAGTAATACGGTTCAATCAATTATATGACTTATATTATTTGTAACATTCTATAAAGGGTCTAAATTTAAATGACAATTTGTATCAATAGATAAAAAGAATGACTCTATTTTAATAGAGTAGATATTAATGCAAACAGGGAGGAATCTAGTGATTGTGAACTTGTGGAAGATATTGTCAAAGATGTGTATGAAAAACTCTTTCCCATGCAACAAATTGGAATTAACTCAAGGCTGGTGGAGATAAAACAGTTGCTTTGCAAGCAACCATGGAGTATCCGTCGCATAGGAATTTGGGGTATGCCTGGCATTGGCAAGACGACCCTTGCTAAAGCCTTCTTTGACCAGGTCTCTGGAGGCTATGAAGCTTCTTGTTTCATCACACACTTTGACAAAGCTTTCCACGAGAAGGGATTGTACAGGTTGTGGGATGAACATTTTGGGAAAATTTTGAAGAAAATTCCTCGTGTATGCAGTAGCATTACAAGACCTAACCTCCCCGGGGACGCATTAAGCAAGAAGAGAGTTCTTGTTGTTCTTGATGATGTGCAAAATCCTTTATTTGCCGAGTCTTTTCTCAGAGGGTTTCATTGGTTTGGCCCGGGAAGCCTAATCATCATAACCTCCAGAGATAAACGAGTTTTCCGCCTCTGTCAGATTAATCACGTGTACGAGGTTAGGAGCTTAAATAAGAATGAGTCTCTTCAGCTATTCTCACAGTGTGCATTTGGAAACAATATTAAAGAACAAAATTTCCTGGAACTATCAATGGAAGTGATTGACTATGCTAATGGAAATCCATTAGCCCTCAGCTTTTACGGCAGAGAGCTTAAGGGAAAGAAACTGTCAGAAATGGAGATCACATTCCGTAACTTGAAGATATGTACTCCAAGATTGATTCATGATTTACTCAAGAGCAGTTACGAAACACTTAATGACAACGAGAAGGAAATTTTTCTGGACATTGCTTGTTTCTTCAAGGGAGAAGATGTTGACTATGTGAAGCAACTGCTTGAGGGTTGTGGTCTCTTTCCACATGTTGGGATTGATGTTCTTGTGGAGAAGTGTCTGGTGACTATTTTAGAAAACAGAGTGAAAATGCATAGAATAATCAAAAGATTTGGCAAAGAAATAAACAACAAAGAAACAACATGGCTCAAGAGGGGTTGCAGGCTGTGGGGATTTTCTGCTGAAGAATTTCTACTTGAAGATGAAAAACTTGAAGAAAAGGGACATCTCAAAGCAACCTGTAAAAGATATCTGGTCTGTCATATTCTGATATTTTCATACAAAATAAATTTTGGATATGAAAGAACTTCTTGATTTATCTGGTTGACTTATCTTTCAGGTCGCTGAAGACATCAAAGCCATATCTCTGGATACAACGTTTTCTCGATTAGTTTTGAAACCCACTGCTTTTGAGAATTTGCTTAACCTTAGGTTCCTGAAGATTTCTTGTTACAGTAAGGAAAACAGTTACGGCGTCCACCTTCCAGAAGGACTCAACTCTCTGCCTGATGGGCTAAGACTCCTCCACTGGGAGAACTATCCTTTGCAATCCTTGCCACAAGGCTTTGATTCAGGCCACCTTGTTGAACTCAATATGCCTTTCAGTCAGCTTCAGAAACTTTGGAGAAGAACCAAGGTATTCATACTCATAATCGCTCTCGTACACCTATTCTCTTTTCAAATTTATACTATATCATTTTTCTTTTTCTTTCCAGAACCTCAACATGCTGAAGATTGTTAGGCTTAGTTGTTCCGAGCATCTGACTGAAGTTGAAGATATTTGTAAAGCTCAAAACATCGAGCTAATAGATCTCGCATGCTGTACGAAATTAAAGAGTTTTCCAGCCACGGATCAGTTACAACATCTCCGAGTTGTAAACCTCTCAGGTTGCACTGAGATCAAAAGTTTCCCAGAGTTTTCACCAAATATTGAGGAACTTAATCTCCAGGAAACTGGCATAAGAGAATTACAAATATCAACTGGAAAAGCCAACAATCTCAAGACATTAAATCTTAGTGGATGTTCAAGTTTGGTGCAGCTCCCCTCCTCCATTGGAGATGCCACCAATCTCAAGAAATTATATCTTGCTGGATGTTCAAGTCTGATGCTGCTCCCCTCCTCTATTGGTAAAGAATCAAAACTCGAAATACTGGATCTCAGTAATTGTTCAAGTTTAATAGAGCTTCCTTCTTCAATCGGAAATGCCACTAATCTTGAGTGTTTGAATCTGGAATACTGCTCAAGTTTGGTGAAACTCCCTTCCTCCCTTGGAAATGCCACTAAACTCAAGAAATTGTGTCTTCGTGGATGTTCGGCTCTTGTGAAGCTTCCATCTTCCATAGGGAATGCCATTAGTCTTCAAGATTTGAATCTTGAGTATTGTTCAAGCTTGGTGGAGCTCCCCTCATCGTTTGCAAACGCCAATAATCTCAAGAAATTATATCTGACTGGATGCTCAAGTTTGGATGAGCTCCCTTCCTCCATTAGGAATTCAACTAGTCTCATATCTATAGATCTCAATGATGACAACAGCCTGCCTATTGTTACTGTTAGCGACAACTCAGGATCCAGGTGTATTGAGGTTAGGCGCGCAAAGGGAGGGAATTTCTACGTCCTCGAGGGTGAACAACAGGATGAAGGCTTTCTGTACTTGAGTTTTCTTTTATATGAGAATGGTTAGTTCAGCTTCTGTTAAATATCCGTTACTTGTTTTTTTTTTCTTCACATTTTGAAGCTCAGTTTCTGTTTCTTATTGCAGAACTTCCAAGGATTTCTGTTTTCCCCTTCTATCAAAATGACGACACTACTTATAAGGCGTCCAGTGAGATTGTTGAGGAACTCCAGTTAACTGATCTTCACGTAACCACCTTTATAGCCGAACTTATTGATATAGTACTTGTTAACTTGATACCTGACTGGAAAGCCGATGTTCCAGTAGATTATCTCATCCATTCACACCTGAATCAGAATTTGACAAGTCATCGGAACAAAGGTATGACCCAGAGAGAAGAGGAGAGCGTTTTTCAAGATACTATGTCGGTTAGTCGTTTATCGTGGAACTCAGAATCCACACGATTAGAAGAGGTAAGTAAGCATTGTGTTGATGAGACTGAAGAAAAAGAGGGGAGCTCAAGTCAAGAAGCAAACGAACCAGTAAGCTTGGAGGAAGAAGAGAGATTAAGACAGGAAATGGAGAACGAGATAGAAGCTAAGTATCAGGAAGAAATGGAAGAGATAGAGAGGAAAAGAGAACAAGCCATAATGGAGATGAGGAAAAAGTTGTCTCAAGGAAAAAAGAGAAAAAGTTGAGTACGTACAGAAAAAAAAAAAAAAAAACACACATTGAACAACAAGGAATTCACTGGTTTCTTTTTCTTTTCTGTGTTAATTTGTTGGTTGAAGAAGTCTCCACTCTCTGGAATAAGATTTTTCTCTTTTGTTATCAAGATTATGATTTGGACGAATGTTTAAAGACAAAAACATAACGATAATAGAAAACCATATTTAGTGGATAAAGCTTTTGGATTATCTAATAGGAGATCTAAATGGTAATAATTCAAGTTAAGTTAGGACTATTGGACCTGGTGGATGTCACTAATCTCGGACTATTGGACCTCAGTAATTGCTGGAAGTGCTACTAATCTCCCTGGAACTGAATCTCAAATTCTGTCCATGAAAGTAGCAGCTGAATTCAGCAAAGCTAAACACATGGAATATGCAGGCAGCGAGATTAATCTGTGTTCATATCTATGCTTCAATTACATTTTTGTTTCTGTCACTAATTTGATATTCCATATAACTGTTTGAAGTAATAAGATTTCCTCGGCTAATACATCTCTCAAAACAACTAAATCTTTCGTAACGCACACGCTTTCTCAATCTGTTTCTGTTTTAAGCTTGAAAAGCTGAAGTAGTTTTAACGTCAAAGAGACAGTTTCTCTCAAACGTTGACAAATTATATAGTACGTTTGGATATTAGTTAAGTGAGTCGATACTGCTTCAAAAACCTGACTGAATGTTTACAGAAAACAGTCCGATAATGAAGTATGCAATAACCGTGTTCGAATGCAAAATGAAACTGGAAACGAAACCAATAACAAACACATTCAAAAACCAATAAAAAGACATAGATTCTACTTGATCATGTTAGGTCTCGAAGAACACTGTAGACAAATTTAAGGTTTCAAAACAAAATCTTAAACAGAATCCAAAAACACTGAGCAATTTCATCCTCAAGCCTCGTCTCCTTATTCTTGTTTGGAAGCAAGAGCAGCAGCTTGACCTCTGAGACGACCAGTCCTCCTTGCAGCAATAAGACCAACCTTTTGCCCAGGAGGTGCGTCACGACGAACAGTACTAGCGTGACCAATATGTTGATGGTTACCTCCTCCATGAGGATGCTCAACAGGGTTCATAGCCACACCACGAACCTTAGGCCAGCAGTTTCTCTTCACACGGTACTTGTGGTACGCGTTACCCGCCTTTAGCATCGGCTTCTCAGTCCTTCCACCACCAGCAACTTGTCCAATCATAGCCCTGCAACCACTTGGAACAACCTTCTTCGAACCAGATGGCAACTTAACCCTGTCAAAACCAATGCAACAAATTGTTATTATAAGAACGAAGCTACTCCATTAAAACACTACAACATTAAATCACACCAAAACACACTAAAACATACTAAAACATTTAAACACACACTAAAACATTCAAACACATTAGCACAAACTAAAACACTAACACGCACTAACACAATAATAACACACACTTAACACACGAAAACAAAATAAAACATACTAAACACAAAATAAAACATACTAAACACAACCTAAAACAAATAAACATACTAAAACACACTAAAACTAAACACTAAAACACTTAAACATTAATCACTAAACAATAAACACTAAACCATGAAGGCATATATCAAAGCAAAAAGACATAACATTTCAATAAGACAAAACCAAACCTAGTGGTATCGTTGTCGGGATTGTGAGCAATAACGATAGCGTAATCACCAGACGCTCTAGCAAACACACCACGATCACCAACATGATGCTCGACGTTACAGACAACAGCTCCTTCAGGGATAGATCTAAGAGGAAGCACATTTCCGACAACGAGAGTAGCTTTCTTACCGCAGTAAAGAAACTGCCCCGTGTACATACCCTCGGCGGCGACAAAGAGCTCCTTCTGCTTCTTGTAACGGAAAGGATGACGGAACGCAACACGAGCTAACGGAGCTCCACGTCCTGGATCGTGGATGATCTCCGTGACGACTCCCTTGAGGTATCCATTTCTTTCGCCGAAGTCGAGGCTTCTGAATTTGGCGGGACCCTTGCGGTGGTGTGTGTGGGATTTGAAGACGGAACCTGCTCCCTTACGTTGTGCTCTGATGACACGACCCATTGTGGATGGATGGTTGTGTTCTTGAGTTTACGGCGGGAGTAAGGAAAGTAGGGTTGAAGAGTTGTGAGGGAGTGAAAATCAGGTTTTATATGTGGAAATGTCTTACAAAGCCCTAGTGGGATAAGATGGGGTTATCTTAAATGGGCCTAATGTAAGCCTATTTAAAGCCTAACCCATCAAAAAACAAGAAGTAGACCATGATAGGCTTTGGCATATTAACAGGACCTATATCTCCACTATTTCTGAATTAAACCAAGTTAAATATTTTAATTTGAGATCAAAACATTTCCATCAGTTTCCAATTTTTCATGTCTTAATAAATTCAGGAAAATATGAGTTTGTAGTTAACCTAATTAGAGTCAGCAGTATAAAATAAGGTGTTCCAAAAATGTTCCAAAAGCGACATATCGAATTAAATAACATATCAAATCTCATATTTCAGATCATTTATTCACCCTTAGATCAAATAAGGTGTTCCAAAAGAGACCTTGTTTGAAAACATTGAGATTTAATATAATGTTCTTTGAGACTGTTCACTTTCAACTAGAATATATGTCTTCAGTTTTCAACCTTTGATTCTATAATTTTTTTTTGTTTGGTTATTGGTTTCGATTTCAGTATCATTTTCCATGATGCAAGTAAGTTCTTTTGTTTCAATCTTGGGAAAATATTGTTTACTTCATAATTCGACTGTCTTCCTTATGTTTCAATGACCATTTTTAGATCACTCAAAAGAGTTTCCACTCATTTTTACTTCCGCTTTTTCCTCATCTCCATAATGGCTTCTTCTCTTTTCCTCTTTAACTCTTTCATTTCTTCCTCATACTCAGCTTCTATCTCCTCCATTATCTCTTCTTCCTCCAAGCTTACTGCTTCGTTTGCTTCTTGACTTGAGTTCCCCTCTTTTTCTTCAATCTCATCAACACAATGCCCACCTTCCTCTTTTATTCGTGAGGAATCTGAGGTCCCCGAGTGACTAACCGATGCATAATCACGAAAAACACTCTCCTCCTCTCCTCTCTGAGTCTTAGCTTCACTCTGATGACTCCTTGACTTCTGATTCAGTTGTGAATGGATGATATGATCGACTGTGACTTGGGTTTTCCAGGTGGGTATCAAGTTGACAAGTAATATATCAATCAGTTCGGCTATAAACGTGACGTGAAGGTCAGTTAACTTCCTTGCTGGACACCTTATAAGCACTGTCGTTACTCTGATTGAAGGAGAAACAAGAGGTGATCATTTCACGTCCTGCAATGACAAACATAAGTTAAGCTTCAAAACGTGAGAAAACGAACGGATATTTAACAGGAGACGAACTAAAAAAATACTCACCATTCTCATTTACAAGGCGAAAAATTAAAGACACCGAGTGTTCATCCTTTTGTTCACCCTCCAGTACGTAGAAATTCCCTCCCTTTGCACCCCTAACCTCAATACACCTGGATCCTAAGTTGTCACTAACAGTAACAATCGGCGGGCTATTGTCATCGTTGAGATCTATAGATATGAGACTAGTTGAATTCCTAATGGAGGAAGGGAGCTCATCCAAACTTGAGCATCCAGTCAGATATAACTTCTTGAGATGAGTGGCATTGCGTAACGATGAGGGGAGCTTCACCAAGCTTGAACAATACTCGAGATTCAACTCTTGAAGATTAATAGCATTCCCTATAGAAAAGGGGAGCTTCACAAGACCCGAACATCCACGAAGACACAATTTCTTGAGATTAGTGGCATTTCCAAAGGAGTAAGGGAGTTTCACTAAACTTGAGCAGTATTCTAGGTTCAAGATCTCAAGATTAGTAGCATTTCCGATAGAAGCAGGAAGCTCCATCAGTCTTGAGCAAAAACTGAGATCCAATATTTCAAGATTAGATGCATTCCCAATAGAGGAGGGGAGCTGCACCAAACTAGAGCATTTAGTTAGATATAAGCTCTTGAGATTAGTAGCATTGCTTATGGAGGAGGGGAGCTCCACCAGACTTGCACACTCAGTAAGATATAATGTCTTGAGCTTAGTGGCATTTTTCCCAATGGATATCTGTAACTTTCTTATGGCAGTTCCATGGAGATTAAGTTCCTCAATATTTGGTGAAAACTCCGGGAAACTTTTGATCGCAGTGCAACCTGAGAGGTTTACAACTCGGAGATGTTGTAACTGATCTGTGGCTGGAAAACGCTGCAATTTTGTACAGCCTTGGAGATCTATTAGCTCGACATATGGAGCTCTAGAAATATCGTCAATTTCAGTCAACTTCTTGGAATGACAAAGCCTGACCATCTTCAACATCTCGAGGTTCTGAACAGAAAATAAAATTGATATATTATTAAATTTGAAAAATGTTTTACGAGAGCAGCGGATAGGAGTTAGCTTACCTTAGTTCCTCTCCAAAGTTTCTGAAGCTTACTGTAAGGCATATTGAGTTCAACGAGGTGGCCAGGGTCGAATTCTTGTGGCAAGGTCTGCAAAGGATAGTTCTCCCAGTGGAGAAGTCTTAGCCCACAAGGCAACAATAAACCTTGAGGAACAATAAATCCAGAATTGCTTTCATAATTGCAACAATGAATCTTGAGGAACCTAAGGTTAAGCATATTTTGAAAAGCACAAGGTTTAACATCAAAGAGCATATTCGCCGTATCCAGACATATGGCTTTGATGTCTTCACTGACCTGAAATATAAGCCAAGCAGATAAATCAATAAGTCGTTTCATATCCAAAAAAAAAATATTTAGTATGAAAATCTCAGAATATGTCAGACCAGAGTTCCTTTACAAATTGCGTTGGGATGATGTCTATATGCTTCAGGTTTTTCATCTTCAAGTAGAAATTTGATGCAACAAGGTTTCCACAGCCTGCGACTCCTTGGGATCCCTATTGTTTCTCTGTTGTTTATTTCTCTGCCAAAGTTTTGGATAATTTTATGCATTTCAACTCTGTTTTCTGAAATAGTCACCAGACACTTCTCCACAAGAACATCAATCCCAACATGTGGAAAAAGACCACATCCCTCAAGCAGTTGCTTCACATTGTCAACATCTTCTCCCTTGAAGAAACAAGCAATGTCCAAAAAAATTTCCTTCTCATTGTCATCAAGTGTTTCGTAGCTGCTCATGAGTAAATCATGAAACATATTTGGATTTTGTAGCTTGAAGTTTCGGAATGTGGTCTTCACTTCTGACAGATTCTTCCCCTTAAGTTTTCCGCCATAAAAGCTGAGGGCTAATGGATTTCCATTAGCATAGTCAAGCATTTCCTTTTGTCGCTCCGATAGATTTTCTTCTTCTATATCTTTTCCAAATGCACACTGAGAGAATAGCCGCAGAGCCTCATTCTTATTTAAGCTCCTAACCTCATACACGTGACTAATCTGACAAAGGCGGAAAACTCTTTTATCTCTTGAGGTTATGATGATTAGGCTTCCTGGACCAAACCAATGAAACCCTTCGAGAAAAGACTCGGCTACTAATGGATTCTGCACGTCATCAAGAACAACCAGAGTTCTCTTCTTGCTTATGTTTCCCCCTGGGAGGTTAGGTCTTGTATCCTTCAAAATTTTCCCAAAATGTTCATCCCACAACCGGTACAATCCCTTCTCGTGGAAAGCTTTGTCAAAGTGTGTGATGAAACAAGAAGCTTCATAGCCTCCAGAGACCTGGTCAAAGAAGGCTTTAGCAAGTGTCGTCTTGCCAATGCCAGGCATACCCCAAATACCAATGCGACGGATACCCCATGGTTGCTTGCAAAGCAACTGTTTTATCTCCACCAGCCTTGAGTTAATTCCAATTTGTTGCATGGGGAAGAGTTTCTCATACACACATTTGACAATCTCTTCCACAAGTTCGCAATCACTAGATTCCTCCCTGTTTACATTAATCCAAAAATCATAAACTGAACTGCTGGAAAAAAACTTTAATGAATACTGAAGATCAAATTTTTTTTTTTTTTTTTTTTGTCAAAATTGCCTCACATTTCCTTTTGTGAATACCACTTTTTGTTTGTTGTGGTTTGGATTTGATAGGTAAAATAATAAACTTATATTCTTCAAAAAAATGACTAATCTATACACAATTACCTAGAGTGTATGCCTGGTAATTTTCTCAACTCTTGGAGCGCACTAGTCCAATCTCTTATCCGATCATCTGACTCTTGCTCCTGTACCACCGCATCTGATGGACTAATACCATGGAACACTGGAACCACCAGCTGGACGTGTTTCCTCCGGCACTGAAGAACCCTCACGAGCTTGTCCAGGCATGAGGGGGAGGACAAATAATCGTTAGATAAAACCACCACAAAAGCGCTAGCTCCCTTTATCACATCCAGGGATTCATTGCAATTTACTGATGCATCAATGCCTTTCCGGTGGAAATCCTCCGAGAGGTGGCTGGCAAAAGAATACTGCAATGTTTCTGCGCAGTAGATGTAGACAGTGTGAAGTAGTCCCTTTGAAGATGTTCCTTTGGAAACTCTTTCACTTTTACTAACACTAGTACCCGGCAACATCTGAAGTTGCTGGTGGCTAGCTACCGCGGAGGAAGAAGAAAAAGAAGCCGACAGAGGAGGAAGAGTAGGACGCTTTGGCTTCTTCTTCTTCTTCTCGTAGCTAACACCTCTAGCTTTGCTCTGCATATCTCTAACCTCCCTTAGATAAAGTCTAACGTCACGTGCTCCAAATGGATTAGTCTCGGGTTGGCCTCCGTTCTCTTCAAAAGCAGTTCGAAGACGACCGATGAGAGCGTCCAGACTTCCCCAAGCTTGCCGGAGAGGACAAGGACACGGTAACGGAGGATTAGGATGCCCGTAGAAGTGACAAACCGTCGTGTGGACTTTTGTCTTACCGAACTGGTCCAGGTAACGGAGAAACTCCAGCACGTCGGCTCCGCTGCATCGGGAAAGCGAAACCGGTGGGCGTTGGTTCCTTAAGTACTGTAGGAACGTGTTCCAGTCTCTTCTCTTCTGGTTCTCGTAACGGCTTGAGTTCGCCGATGGAGGAGAGGAAGACGGTGGTTGTGTTGGGGTGGCTCCGGAGGAGGAGGAGGAGGAGATGTTTGTGGTACCTGCGTAAGCAGAAGAGCCTTCCATGAGTTGAGGAACCATATCCATTTTTGAACAGATGATCGATGTTGTATAGGATCTTGCACGGATTTTTTTTTTTTTTTTAATTTCTTGATCTTTCTTTGGTTGATGCGAAGAAGCTCAAAGTCTTGTCTCCTTGTAAAGTTATATATCATGCGTATTATAATAAGGGAAATTGGGTAGAATAACCAAAAAATAAAGCATAATTAATTATCTAACCAAAAAATAAAATGTCTCCATTATTAGTATAATATATACTATATTACCCCTATCATTCGGTACTGTTTTCTTTTACAGCCACTTCTTCTTTTACCAACCATTATTGTCTTAGTCTTTAACTATTTTCTTCTACGTTTATCGACCACCACCACCACCGCAATCTTTAACTATCACCACCGCAACCTTCAATTAATAACCAAATACATATTATTCACTTTATCACATGTATTTACCCTTGCTTCCTTCCTATGAACCATTACCTATTCAATCATCATCACTTCTTCTGTAACTCGTTACCTTAATCATCATGACTTCTTCCAAAACTACATCCATCACTTAACCACTAACAGCATAGCCTCTACAACCACAATCACCACCAAATCTATAAGTTATGATATATATTTTGTATCAACCTCTGAAAAATCCTCATAACCACCGTCACTACAATTTTAAAAATTTGCCTATACTATTTTTTATTTTGGACATATAGTATAGTACTAATGTCAGAATGTACTATATGTATATTTTGATATTTTCGTTTAGGATTTATATTTTTTTTAGGATTTAGAGATTAGTGTTTTGGATTTAGTTTATGGAAGGTTTGAGTCGATGTTGAGATAGACATTACCTCGTTTACTGAGATCGTAGACATACAATATATACTATGTTATTGCGTTTGTTACTATTCTATTTTGATCTTGCTTCAAATTATATACTATGTGCATATTTTGATATTTAGGTTATGGTTTATATTTTCTTTTAGGGTTTAGTGATTAGTGTTTTGAATTTAGTTTATGGAAGGTTTGGGTTGACGTTGGAGTAAGCATTATCTTCTTCCCTACAATCATATACATTTCAAATTGTAAAAATATATACTATACTATTTCGTTTTTTCACTATTCTATTTTGATACTACTTCATAGTATGTACTGTGTGCATATTTTTTATATATTTTTTTAGGTTTTATATGTTCCTTTAGGGTTTAGTAATTAGTGTTTATGATTTAGTTAATGAAAGGTTTGGATTGACATTAGGATATACATTACATCATTTTCTTCAATCATAGACATTTTAATATTTTGAACAATACGTACTATACTATTTAATATGTTCCATTCTATTTATAATGTCTCTTTTTTCAATCCAAAATAATAACGTCGACAATCACCACAAGCACCACCACAACCATAGTAATCTCTTTTTTCATGTATCCTCTACTGCTTCATTCTCCATAACCACTATTACCATAATTTTCACACCGACGTTGTAACTACCACCACCACATCTTCTGTCGACCAGTGTATATCCTCCATAGATGAACACTACTGATTTTTACCAGTTATAGTTTTGATTTTTTAGGTCCACATGTTTTTTTATCATCGACATCATCACTTTTTTCTCTTTCACCTGCAACTTGTTATGAAAAAGGATAAAACCGGATGAAACTTGAAAAAATTGTCATTGACTTAATAATGTCAAAATCATAGCTATATTCTTCATTTTATCTCTAAAATTGGTTATTTGGCAAATTATCCCTTAATTATATTTATAAGAACATTATTATAAGAAACTTTGTAATTTTTTGGGATGTATTTTCTTATATTGGTTGTAGATAAGCGGACTAATTATATTTTCTCCGCGTTATGCGCAAACAAGTTAATAAATAATTTACATTTAGATTATATTTTTTAGTGACATTTGTGGATTGGTATCACTGTATTTTTAAAATATGAGAGACTTAATGATTACTAAGTGTTTACTATTTAAAAAAAATTAAAATAGCTTAAATGATCATAAATAATGTAAAAATAGATTATTAATTAAACGCATGCGGTATGTGTATTAAAATAGTTTATATTAATTAACCATAAACTAATTACAAATTAATCTATAACTAGATTTCGACCCGCACAACCGTGCGGGTATTTTAATACGAAAATATTTGAAATTATGTAATAAAATTTATCAATAAATAAGTATAATTTGATTTTTTATGCTATCCAATTTCATAATCATTTTTATGTGACTTCTAATATTATTAATATAAAATTTATAAATTTTTATTTTTGTAATAATTTTTAAAAACATTATTATGTAAGATTACTAATTTATATATTTTGTTTTATTTCTAAATTTGAAATCTATGTAAAAATTAATTAAGTTGGACCTACATAATATATAAACAAAATTTTGGGATATTGTTAAAAGTATTTTACATAATTTTAATTTTTTTGTTTATAAATTAAAAATGAATTAAAATTTTAATTATATTTTATGATAATTATATTTTATGATAATTAAAATTTTAATCAAATAATTTTTGAAACTATATCTTGAAAAAGATTCTAAAAGATTTTTAAAAGATTTTATTAGAATTTTCTTAAAACTATTTATTTGTATTTTAAACAAAAATTAAAGATATGAAAAGATATTATAATGTTATGTAAAATTTTATAAAACTCTAAAGATGGTCCAAACTAAAATATCACACATGAAGTGAGTCATGACTTCTCTTTTAATATAATAGATTAACCATAAAGTTTAAATGAATTTCACTGATTTGGTAATTATCATTATCTAAAAAATTATATTAAAAATAAATAAATAAAAAATCATTGATTTGATAATTATTATTGTTTAAAAATAGTTTATGCTGGGTTGTATCTCCCAAATATGTTGTTCCTCATTAAAACTAAACATAAAAACGATTATGTAAAGAGATATTGGGGTGTATTTGGGCTATGATCCGAAGGTCTTAGTGGAGGTTTAACTGTTTTCTGGAAAGATTATGTTTATGTTTCTTGTATTTCAAGTGATGTACGTATGGTTGATCTTCCTGTGCAATATAAAGCTTTTCAGTTCTATTTTTCTATGTATTTATGGCCATCCCAGTCCCCAATATCGTCATCGATTATGGGAGAGATTACATAGAATTTCTATCTCTAGAACTGGTGCTTGGGTGATATTTGGTGATTGCAATGAAATTACCAAGCTAGAAGAGAAAAAGGGTTGTCGTGTTTGTACTTTAAGCAGTCTGTCTAATTTTATTACAATGCTTCAAGTTTGTGGTATGGAAGATCTGCAGTTTAAAGGAAATCAGTTTAGCTGGGTTGGAAGAAGGAGGCAAGAAATTATTGAGTGCTGCCTGGATAGGGTTTTGGTTAATTCAGAATGGAAGAGGAGTAATCCGGTGTCGGAGAATGAGTATTTGGATTTGGTAAAATCGGATCATAGGCTTGTGATAATATCTATTGATTATCAAAACCATGTCCGAAAGGGTTGGTTTACATATGATAAACGGTTGTTTGATGTTGAGGGCTTTGTTGATACTATTTCTGAAGTCTGGTGTGACACGAGATTAATGAGTGGCTGGACTAATAAGCTTGATCATTGTAGGAGGAAGATGATTCAATGGAAACGTGATAATCAAACTAATTCTGCAGTTAATATCAAGAAATTCGGTCTCACGTTGATCAGGTTGTTCGTGATAGCTCTGTTTCCATGGACAATATTCAGGAACTCAAAGTCAAGCTAAATAAAGCGTTTCATAATGAAGAAAAATTCTGGAGGTTGAAAAGCAGAAATAGATAGCTTAATTTAGGGGATTGTAATACTCCGTTTTACCATGGAGTCACTAAATTGAAAAAGAATCAGAATAAGATCAAAGGAATGCTGGATAACAATGAGATCTTTCACTCTAAAGATGAGAGCATTGCTAAGATTGCAGAGGATTATTTCATACAGATGTTTCCTCACTCTGATACAGTTCCATTAAATGAAGTACTTCCTAATATTGCTAAGAAGGTGACAGATGATATGAACATGGAGCTAATCAAAGCGGTTACAGATGAGGAAATCAAAAATGCATTATTTCTTATTGGCTTTGATCGGGCACCGGGTTCTGATGGTTTTACTGCCTCTTTTTACCATCAGTTCTGGGATGTTATAAAGACTGATGTTTGTGATATGGTGCATAGGTTCTTTGATACGGGAGAGTTGGAACCTAACATTAATCATACCAATATATGCTTGATTCCAAAGTTTGTTGATGCAATTAATATGAGTAATTTTAGGCCTATTAGTTTGTGCTATTTTGCTTATAAGCTGATATCTAAAATATTGTGTATGAGGCTACAAGGTTGTTTAGAGGTGATAATCTCAGATTTTCAAGCAGTATTCGTCCCTAGACAACATATTGGTTGCTCATGAGCTTATACATGCTTTGAAATAAAAAAAGGATTGTGATGAGCAATATATGGCTATTAAAACTGATATTTGTTAGGCATATGATCGTGTTTAGTGGGATTTTTTTGGAATCTGTTATGGAAATACTGGGTTTTGATACGAAATGGATCAAGATGATCATGAATTGTGTTTGATCAGTTACTTACTTAGTGGTGATTAATGGTATCCCATATAGAAGTTTCAAACCAACCAGAGGTATAAGGCAAGGTGATGCTATGTCTCCCTATTTGTTCCTTTTTGTGTGCTGAGGTATTGAGTCAGATATTTTAAATGCTCTACAGTCAAAGGTTTTTGAAGGGATGAAGCTTGCAAGAAACTGTCCTATAGTAAGTCATCTTCTTTTTTTGCTGATGATTCTTTATTTTTCTGCAATGCAACTGTCGGTGATGATCAATGTATGGCTGAGATTCTTAAGAGGTATGAAGAAGTTTCAGGGCAGAAAGTTACTCTTGAGAAATCTTCAGTTACGTTTTGATCTAGAAATCTGGAGAATTTACTGTAGGCGGTGATATACTCGTCTTGCTAAGGCCCACTGAATAATAGGTCCGGCCTACACGTGCTCCGGCCCAGCGAGGTAACACTCCGTTGGTTAACAATTAATCAGGCCCAACTCGGTTAATCGCGGACTCGGATAATCCCCGCGATTAACCGAGTTAAGGACGCATAGGCGAGGCGCTTACCTTAGCGGGTCGACCAAGACCCATTTGGCGAAAAGCCCTCCGTACACGCGACCAGCTCGCTAGGTCAAGGAAGTGCCACTATAAAATAAGGATAAAGGGCAACATGAGAGGGGATCCGAAGTGACTTTCACACACAAGGCGGTTAGAACTAGGGTTTTCACTCTCGTATTTCCTTCCGACTTGTACGACACGGTTGAGCTCTTCGAGCTACGCCGTCTCACCTCTTATTTCCTTATTTGTAAACCGAACTATTTCATCAATAAAACTACTCTTTTGCCACTTATAGCATAACCGCCTTTGTCATAACCCACCAACGAGTTCCGTCATCCTTCTTACTGATATCAGACCGTACTCAGTTCGAACACGCGGCACCGTGTAACCCCACTCAAAACTAATATGTTCTTCATGCATGTGATCCAGTAAAAACTGATTTTGTACCTCGAATATAAACACCTTGAAGAAAAACAAAAGTTATTGGACCGTATTGAATTTTATTTTTTTAATTACAAAAAATTGAGATTTCGACATGCAAAAAAGAAAGTGATAAACAAGATAGTGAAAATTTCAGTCCGGATCCGGATAGTGAAATTTTCAGTCTGGATATCCGGATCCGGATCCGGGCTCACTAAATATTTAAAAATATTTAAAATATAATTATATTTATATAGGTATATTTTTTATTTTTTATTTAATATAACTAATACTTAATTTTGTTAATAAATTCTATTATTTTAATTTAACTTTTTTCAAAATAATATTTTTTAATAGAAGAAATAAATACTAAATTTTGAATTTTTTTTTTTATTTTTTTTTTTAAATAAACCGGATTCAGATACCTATGGGTATTCGAATTTTAGTCCGAATATCCAGATGGCCTGGATCCGGATAGTAATTTTACGGATCCGCTGAATCCGGATATCCAATCTGCACCTCTACATGCATGTAATCTTTACGCAACTCCTCCACTTTGTAATGTTAAAACAAGAAGGTATAGGGGCATCATAGTATTTTCTCGCTGCAGGAGTTGGGCCTAGTGTTTGACCACCTGTTTTTCCATTTGCGCAAATTAGTGAATCTTTCTATATTTTTTGTGCAAATCGCTTAAATAATAATCAAACTTAAACTTAAGTTGCTCAAAAAACTTAAGTTGCTCAAAACAAAAAAGAAAAAGAAAACAATAATTCAAAAAAATCTTAACCACAAGACCTCAATAATTGCACCCTCAACGCGAAGCATTATCTCTTCCATTATTGCTTCTCTGTAAAAATCTCTCCAACCCCATCGACCATGGCGGCCTCCTCCTCTTCCTCCTTGCAGTCCCCGCCGCACAACCAAGTCTTCCTCAATTTTCGAGGGGAACTGCGGAAGACTTTCGTCAGCCATCTGGACGAGGCATTGAAAAGAGATGGAATCAATGTCTTCATCGACGAAAACGTTAATAAAGGTGAATCACCACCTTATGTGATGATATCGCCACCCTCTTTGACAGAATCGAGGAGTCAAAGATCGCGCTCGCTATCTTCTCAACCCATTATACCCAGTCACATTGGTGCTTGGACGAGCTGGTCAAGATCATAGAGTGCGTTGGCTTAGGCAAACTTGTGGTCATCCCGATCTTTTACCAGGTAGACGTGGACGATGTGAAAAAACTCAGGGGAGTGTTCGGTGACAAGTTTTTTGAATTGGAAGAGAATTATAAAGGTCAAATGACGGATAAGTGGAGAGAAGCTTTAAGAGTCGTTACACACAAGGTCGGCTTCGTTTTAAATGAAACCAGGTACCTTTAGTTTTAGCGGTGATATTAGTTACTAAATCTTCATGATTAAGAAATTCAAACAAAATCAAGTATTTATTGGATTAATGTTTCTTTCTTATTCGTTTAGTAAATTTTAAATATTTGTTGAAATCAAGTTTTATCCGATCATCATATTAGATATAACGGATATTAGGTTGCGCATCTATACTATTATTTGCGAGTATATTTGCGAAGTGATTTTTCGCAACGAAGCTCTCACGTTAAAAGTTGGAGTGGTTAATATCGTTTATACCCTTAATGAATAATTAAAAAATTTCAATATATAATTAACTATAAATAAAAACAAATTTCAGTGGTTTAAGATTTATCCTTATCTAAAAATATTTTCTAATGTTTTAAATAGTCTTTATTAATCTTGAAAATAGTTTTATTTGTTAATATATAATTAATTATAAATTAAAAACGAATTTCATTAATTTTATAATTATCCTTATCTAATTTCTTTATATTGTGTTATAAAATCTTTATCAACATTGAAAACTAATTATATTTGTTAATCTATAATTTATCATTAATTAAAAAAAACTAATTCATTTGATAATTATAGATAAAAAATAATTTATATTGTGTTATCCAAAAAATTAATTTTCATCTTATTTTAAAAATAAAACTAAAAAAAAAATTCCTACATATTATTTTCTATGTATTTTTTTGTATACCAGAGTATTTCAAATTTATTTACGCAATAAAAGATAATTTTATTATACTCAAATTTGGTTCATATCTTAAAATTTGTTATTAATTTATTACTAACTATTTTAACTTATAAGTGTTTTTAAATTTAATTTATGTAATGGCAATTATTATATTATGATGAAAAACATAATATATAAAAAGCATTATTATTAAATATCTTGAATATATAAACAATAACTTATTTTAATGTTACTTAAATTGATTACATATTTATTTATAGATATTTGTAAAATCATTAAGCCCGCATGTGCGGGCAAAAACACCTAGTTTTAATAAACCGACATGTTAAATTTAGAAATCAGTAAATTTTACTTTCTTTTGTAAATCTTAATATAGATATTTATAAATCAATTTAAACATAAACATATAACGTACAAAATCTACATATTTACAAATACTAACTAGAATCTATTTGTTAGATTTAGAAATCATTAAACTTTAAAAGAATTTCTAAATCAATTAAAATACATAAACAAATATTATATGGACTTGTATATCTTTGTTTGGCTATCAGGGTTCCTGATTGCTTCTCTCCACATGTCTATCAGGAAAGAAAGTGAATCTATCATTGAGATTGTAAAAGAAGTGATCAAAACGCTATCAGTAAATGAAGAAACAGCTAAATCTGCTTCATACTCGGCTCTTCCTCCCTTTGGCATAGATACACGTCTTAAGCAATTGGAAGAGACGTTAGATTCTTACACCGACCATACTCTTAAGCTTGGTATCGTCGGAATGCCGGGTATTGGTAAGACCACCTTGACAAAAATGCTGTATGAAAAGCGTGAAGGCAAGTTTGTGCGCCACGCTTTTCTTGTAGATGTGCGTGATTTGAGTAGAAGCGGCAAGATGAATGAGAGCTATCTCGCGAAGGAGTTGTTGAGGAAGAAAGGTGTGAGTCAAGAAGTCGATTACATCCCATCGTCACCTAAGTCCTTAAACACACACCTAGTCCACAACAAGTCACTTGTTGTTCTTGATAACGTAACCGACAAGAAACAGATAAAGAATCTTCTTAACAATGGCGACTGGATTAAGGAAGGTAGCTTAATCATTATCACGACAAGTGATAGGTCGGTGATCGAAGGGGAGGTTGATGAAATATATGAAGTTCTTAGATTAAGTGGCAGAGACAGCTTGCAGTGCTTCAGCTACTATGCCTTTGGTTGCAATCCAGTGGGAAATTTCATGAAGCTTTGCAGAGAATTTTCGGATTATGCCAAAGGCAACCCATTAGCTCTCAAGATATTGGGTGGAGAGCTTAATGGAAAAGGCAACCGTCACTGGGAAGATACACTTCGCAAGCTGGAGAAAAATCCCAATAAGACGATACAGGGTGTCTTGAAGATAAGCTATGATGACCTAAGTCTGGATCAAAAAGATGTGTTTCTTGATGTTGCGTGTTTCTTTAGATCAGGGGATAAGTACTACGTGAGGTGTTTGGTGGAGTCTGATCTGAAGAATCTTGCCAGTAAATTTTTGATTAACATTTCTGGTGGACGCGTGGAAATGCACGATTTGCTGTATACATTTGGCAAGGAACTTGCTTCTCAAGAATCGCGTAGGCTGCTGAACCATAAAGCCTTTGTTGATGCTCTGAAGGAAAAAACGGTAAGATAAATCTTAAATTCTTATTTTCACATAGCATTGGGCTGTTTAAGAAACACTTACTAACTTGTTGTTTTTAACTGGTCAGGGAGACGAAAGTGTGAGGGGAATTTTTCTTGACATGTCTGAAATGGAGAAGCAACTTCCTTTGGACATGTGTACCTTCAGTAAGATGCGTAATCTTAGATATCTGAAAATCTATAGTTCTCACTGTCATCGGGAATGCAAAGCTGACTGCAAACTTAATTTCCCTGATGGACTTGAGCTTTCATTAGATGAGATACGGTATCTCTACTGGCTGAAATTTTCTTTCAAGAACCTTCCAGAAGACTTCAACCCCAAGAATCTTATCGACCTTAACCTACCTTACAGCAAGATTGAAGAGGTTTGGGATGGTGTTAAGGTGTGTCTGTGTTTAAGTTATTTTTCACTGTTACAATTTCATTTATTAGGGACAAAATTTCACATCTGATCGGAAGTTGAAAAGGATCTTAGTTTTTTGCATATAGATTAATAAAATATCTTATTTTATATATTTTATTTTATAAGTATAAGAGATAGGTTAATCTATTTATCATTAATTTATTTTAGGTTAAAATTTAATTTAAGGGTCTGACGGGTTCTCCCACCATCACTCGCAAACACAGTTTTTGCGGTTGGTAGCGGTTGTTAGCGTTTTGCAACAATCACAGAAAACGCTATAAATTGCTTCAAATCGTTCTAAATCTCTAAAATTCAAAAGCTGGTTCCAGCTAGCGTTTGGTTGCGGGTGATTGCGGGAGGATAAAAAAAAATATTTTTTTTCAAAAAACTATATAAATATAAAAATAAAATATTCAATTAAAATAATTAAAATACTGAAATATTTATATTATAAAATTTCCAAAAAATATTTTCTTTAATTTTTAAAATTTAACAGTGCAGTTTTTTTAATAAAAAATTTATATTTATCATAAAAATAAGATTTTAATATTTGATAATTATATAAAATAGAAATATTGTTAATTTATTACTTAACTACTGCTGAATTTGATGATAAACCAGTCATAAGTATCCTGCAAACGCAACATTTTTTAATTTTTAAAATTTAATAGTGCAGTTTTTTTAATAAAAATTTTATATTTATCATAAAAATAAGATTTTAATATTTTGATAATTATATAAAATAGAAATATTGTTAATTTATTACTTAACTACTGTTGTATTTGATGTTAAACCAGTCATAAGTATCATCCAAACGCAACATTTTTTAACCCTTGAACGAGTCGTATAAATCTCTCACTAACGCTTAAAACCGTAATCTCCCGCATCCGCAAACGCTCGCAACCGCAACCATAATCGATGCGTTGTAACTAGTCAGGCCCTTAGTATAATAAGACTTCTTAACTTTTTGTGACTGTTCATTGCAGGAAACACCGAAGCTTAAGTGGGTTGATCTTAGCTACTCAAGAAGGTTATGCAGTCTTTCAGGGTTACAAAATGCCGAAAGACTCGAAAAGTTGAATCTTGAAGGTTGCACGAGTTTGCAGGAGTTTCCCAAGGAGATGAAACGTATGAAGCGTCTTGCTTTCCTCAACATGAGAGGATGCACGAGCCTCAGGGTTCTCCCAAATATCAATCTGATCTCTCTGAAAACTCTTATCCTCACCAACTGCTCAAGTCTTGAGGAATTCCAGGTGATTTCGGATAATCTTGAAACTCTAAACTTAGATGGAACAGCCATTAGCCAACTTCCTGAAGACATGGTGAGGCTCCAGAGATTGATTGTCTTGAACTTGAAAGACTGCACAAAGTTGGTGGCAGTTCCAGAATGCCTAGGGAAGCTAAAATCTCTGCAAGAACTGGTGCTATCTGGTTGTTCAAAGCTCAAGACGTTTCCAATCATGAAATGCTTGCAGAGATTGTTGCTCGACGGGACATCAATTACAGACATGACAAAGATATTGCAGTTGAATAAGTCACAAGTGGAAGACGTACGTGAATTAAGACGTGGTACGAACCGCATATCCTCATTGCAGCGTCTATGCTTAAGCAGGAATGATGTGATCACCGACCTGCCTATCGACATCAGTCTACTATGTCATCTGAAATTGCTTGACCTGAAGTACTGCAAGAATCTCACTTCCATTCCACTGCTTCCGCCAAATCTAGAGCTCTTAGATGCACATGGCTGTGGCAAACTGAAGACAGTCGCAACGCCGGTGGGCATTCTTAAACATGTGGAGAAAGTTCACTCTAAATTCATTTTCACCAACTGCAACAGTCTTGAACAATCTGCAAAGAATAGCATCACAACGTATGCTCAAAGGAAAAGCCAGTTAGATGCGCTTAGATGCTATAAAGAGGTCTCATTCCTCACTTTTCTTAATTTATTATCTAATTAAATATCTTTTAACAGTTTATGATTATTGTTTTTTTTTTTTTTTTTTTCCTGTGTTACTTTTTTCAGGGGCATGCTTCAGAACCTTTATTCATTACTTCCTTTCCAGGGAGTGAAGTGCCTTCATGGTTTGACCATCGCATGATTGGTTCAACGTTAAAGCTGAAGTTGCCACCACATTGGTGTGACAACAGACTTTCAACAATAGTTCTATGCGCTGTTGTTGCATTCCCTCACGTTCAAAGCAACAGTTTCTCAATAGAATGCACCTGTGAGTTCACAAACGAACTTGGAACACGTACACGTTTCAGCTGCATTCTTGGTGGAGGTTGGATCGAACCGCGCAAGGTTGACTCGGACCATGTGTTTATCGGTTACACCAATTTCTCCCATATAACAACAAATCATGTAGAAGGTTCGCAACGACATCAGAAATGTGTTCCTACGGAGGCGACAATCAAATTTCAGGTGATAGATGGAGAAGGCGAGATAGTGAATTGTGGTTTAAGCTTGGAGTACGAGGAACCAACACAGGTTCTAGTAAACACGCGAAAACGAAAGAGAGATATGATGAACTAATAGTGTGTAACCGTGAAGCGCGGGATGTGATCTTTGTGTTGTGTTGTGTTGTCTCATGTTAATTTATATGAATAATACTGATTTTATTGTTTGATTTTGTGGTAGAGGTCTGTTCTCGGTTGTTGTAGAAGTCAAGTGTCATTCATTTTTTAATAATGGTGTTCGTACAAAACATTGTTTGAATGTCCTCATGATGTGATTTTATTTGACCAGTGATTTTGTCAACAGTGAGTGTTTTGGAAGGAAGTTCAATTTCTGGTGGTGGTACATAATACACATTTCTTAGGAAGATAATTTATTGCTGAATTTGGAAGTAAAGAAAGTAATGGTGAAATCATATTCTGCACAACTCTCTCTAAAGTAATGTAAGCATACTACTGAAGTCATCTGAAACTGGCGTTTGCGCTGAATTACTAGTACGATCCAAAAACACACACACAGTGGAAGCCACGTTGGATAAAAAGATCACTGAAATGAGGCATTGGGCCACAAGCACCAAAGTAAACAGACCTCTGTTGCAGAGCAACAACATAGCCACTTTGCTTGAAGAAGGGGTTGAAGATTCATATTCTACTTCACTATGAGACAAATTTGTTGATCATCGAGTAGATAACTTGATCAATGGTCATGAGATGGATGAAACATCACGCAATAGCTTGTTGGAACAGCTAAAGTTGGAGAAAGATAACATTTCATCAGAATTATCAAGATGCTTGAAGAATCTTCAAACTACTAAGGAAGCGTTGGAAGAAAAAGAGCAGGCTCATATCAGAGAAGGTCTCCAAAGCTTGGCAGAAACTCAGCTGAAATGTGTGACTGTGTCATACAAATCGCTAGAACTCAGTGCCAAGGATCTAGAAGCTAAACTGAAAAGCTTGGAAGAAGAGAATGAGACTGAAAATGTTTGTATAGTTTGTTGATGCTAATATTTTTTACTTATACTGAAGGAATGAGACTTGCAGAAAATTTTTAGCATTCAAATTCTAACTTCACAAAAGTCTTTTTTCTCTCTTTGACTGATCCTAAGAAGCTAAAAACTTCATACATATCGGAGGTTTAACACCAGCCAGTGCAAGTATCGCCGCCGGTAAAGTCCAAAGCCCTTCGCCGCAAATCAGCCCCGAGGCAACCGCCGGAACCATAACCTCTGCTTTCCTCCTATTCCTCTTCTCCCAAATAAACACAACCAAACTCCCAACACACATATCAATCGCAAAATACGCTCCGACCAGAAACGGAACCGCCATCGCCGTCGGAAGCGGCATGAACCTCCCAACCTTCTCCGGACTAACATCCCTAACCACGTTAACCAAAACCGCAAACCCGAAAAACCCGTAGCACATCTGGAGACAATGAAGAGGCAGAGCAGAGAAGCCTTGCACCCCAAGTATCGCCATGTTTCTGTATATCAAAGCGTAAGGAGCCTTGAACTCGCCGTTAGGGTTTCCAATATCAAACGCTCTGTAGAATAAGAAGAAACTCAACGGCGTCACGATGCATCCAACGATGGTTCCTATCATCTGGCTAGCGAACATAGCCTTTGGTGACGTCATCGTGTAATGAGCCGTCTTGAAATCTTGCATCAGAATGCAAGAAACCGAAACTACCGATTTGATCAGTCCACATCCGGCTAGTCCGGCCACAACTCCGTTCTCTTTTCCCGTCACGGCCGCGAGAACAAACAGACCGATCTTACCGTAGTTATAAGCCATGTTAATGTCTGTAAGTCCAGCTCCATAGGCGTTACAGAAAGCAAGACACGGTGCGAAGATGTAAGCTACGATAACGTAATACCATTTGAGCTGTGGGAATATCAGAGGGACCACGATGGTTGAGACCGCGGCGAAGATTAGATATCCAGAGATTCCTATCCACGTGGGGATTTTATCTCTGAGGAAATTCTCATCTTCTTTGCGAAATTTTCGTTGTTGCTTGTCTCCCACGGCATCAAGATCATTAGGTTTGTTTTTTACTCTTGCGTTGATACTGATGATGGTGACATAGATGATTTTAACGAAAGTGTAGAGACCATCACCGAGGATTAGAGCAACGGATAAGAAGACTTTGTAACCGTATATGCTCTTCATGTTGTGCTCGTCCAGATTATTAGGGAACCAAGAGCCTTTGAGTTTATCAAGAAGAGGCCACATTAAGCCATAAGAGAGAATAGCTCCTAAAAGCAAAGAGAGGTTAACCATATGTGAACATATCATTCCTGCTCCCACAAATGTCATGCTAAAATCAAAGAAGAACCTGCGAAAAAAAGTTTGGTAAGTTTGCTTAGCCATAATCCATACGAGAAAATATCTTTTATTAGTATATATTATTTGATGGTTACGTTTGTTTCCAAGCTTTCAAACCAAAGGTTGGGAACTGAGCAAACCCACAACCTTCTATGCCAGAGAAAAACCACTGGAAAAATCCCCACAAGAAACTAAATGAAAAGTATTTCATGAAACCGCGCACTTGTTTCCTGCATATTCATTTCATTTTAAAGATTAGAACACTTATAATTACTTGATGCAAAGTAGGTTAACTAACTTACTTGGCTTGTGCATCTCCTTGTGTGTGGAAGCCATTTATCAGCACAGCAGTAGCTAGACCACTCGGATATGTTAGCTTAAGGTCAATAATCATAACCTTGCGGAGAGGGATTAAGACGAAAAGACCGATAAAACACACTGCAAAGAGATAAGCAGTCATCCAGCCAAGGCCTGGTTCTTTCACACTCTTCTCAGAGTTACCTTCCATGTTTGGACCAGATAACACATATGTCTTATGGTTTAACCCCAGAAGATATGAAGCAAACCCACCTGAAAAAAATTAAACACACAAAAGAAAACCTTTTGATTAAAATTTAACAAGTTGATTATATATTCTATACACTCCCAAAAGCAAAAGCAGCATCAACCCTTTTACTGTGACTTACCAAACCCAAATCTTTTTCATAAAGGTTATATTTTAAAAACTGTTATACATATCCCTTCATGGAATCTTTGATTGTTTCACAAGGAGACAAAAAGAAAAAGGAAAAAAAAAAGAGAGAGAAGAAAGTTATGTTCTTAACCTCCAACGGCAATGCCGTAACAAGCAACAGCAGATGTCTGAATCATTGTGTTCTCTTGTCTTGTGAATGGCTTCGAGACAAAACCTGATTTCTTGAGAATCTTAGTCCATGTCTGGACGAAGACAAAAGCCAGTAAAGCTGCAGAGCTGTTGAGGTTGGGAACAATCCCTGTCGTAAGATTTAGCTTCTGAGCTATCACACTGAACACAACTCCAATCACTATGCTCACTAAAACTCCTCTCACCGTTATCTGCTTCCTCCACGGTTCGATCGTCCTCGCAGACATCTCTTCCTCTGTTTCTTGTTCTTCTTCATGTAGTGACAGTTGATTATCATTCTCTCTCTTCATGATCTTTCTCTGCTCTGTTTCCACGGAAATCTCTGAAGAAAAAGAAAAAGGAATTGAGCTATGCAAATGAAAATTCTTTTTACGTTGGATCTACATGTGATACTTATATACTTAAATTCTTTTTTTATAAGAAGTGATGTTCTCACTATTCTAGATTAAAACTAAATGTTATTTTAAATTTGTTGACCAGTTACAAAATACTGTATGTTTATTAGGTTAATTAATATTACTTAATGTTATTTTTATGTAACTCTACATAAAAATTGTATTTTTCTTAATCTTTGTGAAAAAATTTTAAACACCACTTCAAATGATACAAAGGGAGTATACCATAAAAAGGATGTGAATGACATCTTCATCTAAAATTTACAATATATAATTAAATTTATTTATTAGCGAAATTTTTATTTTCAACACAATATTTATAGCCAACAAACTAAAAACAGATTTGAGAAATTGTTGTAGCGGAAATTTTCAACAAAAATTTCCAAAAACCCAAAATCTTAAACACTATATTTGCACCAAATATTCATAAAACTCTATTCAGATTTAAACTAAATATGCTTTTATAGAAACCAAATATATAAATTTAACAAACAAAATCCTTGAAAGGAGGTTCTTAAAAACAAAATAATAATAGTTAACTTTAATATTTAAATTTAAATTTAAATAAAACAGTTGAATTATTTAGATAGGGACATGTGGAACAACATGCAAGCAAAATATGACACGTGGAGACAAAAATTTAGTAGCAATCCTTAATTTAGCCTTTTTGTGAACGGTACTACAATTATTTAGCTTTTTTATATATTTATTTTTTCACTTTTGTTAGTACCTTGTGTCAAGTACTCCCGATGGAGTTGCTCTTAGATCTAAACATGAAGGATCATATTTAACACAAACTGAAAACTACCACAAATTGTATAATTCATTTTTAATTATACACTAGAAAATCTGATTCAATATTAATCTAATCTTTCACACAAAATAAATCAAAAAAATATTTATAAAACATAAAATAAAGCCGAGTTCTCTTTAACACAGCCATAGATCCAAACCTAAACTAAATAGGGTACTTTGATATTGATTTTTAAAACTTTTTTTTTAGTTTATGATTATATCCATATTGGTGTCTGGATGAACATACATAAGAAGAAGTATACCTGATGAATTCATTTTGAAGTTACAAATCCAGATCGTCCGAACCAAAATATATATGATTATATGTCTCTATTGATAGAGATAGAAAACAGAATTCTTTACTATGGTTGCTTTGGAACCATAAATCTTTTTTATAGAGTATTAAATTTTAATTGGACCTTCATCAAACTAAAAAAAATCAAAGATATTTACTTTTTTTTTTGTTTTCAAAGATATTTATTTTCATTACATATATGTAAATAATCTATTTATTGACTAAAAAGACCATTCTACATATATTAATTAATTAATTGCTCTATCACAGTCAACCTTTACATATATGACTCTGATTATCTTACTATGTATATATAGTTTCACTGGAGTGATGATTGACCGTGGCTTTAAAATTTAGCTTTTGAAGTATAGTTGAGGGTAACTCGGTTGTAAATAAAAAATTATTATTGTAGACTTTTATTTTGTAGATGTTTTTGTTGTAGTTAATTTGTTGTAACTATAAACTATATGCTGTAAATATTTTAAATTAAAATATGAGAAATATGTGATGTATATATAAAATAATTACTAGGTGATTTTCCCGTGCTCATGCACGGGTATGAATATTCATAAAAGTACAATTTTATAATAATTAATTAATATTTGTTTTAATTTTGAATAAATTTATATGTATAATTTATATTAATAAATATTATATTATTCTAATTATACATATGATTTTAGATATATTATTATCGGTTTAATTATTTTTTGGATCAATAGTCGGTTTGATTATCAATTTTTTGGTATATTGGATAATATCTGTTTTTCGAATTCAGCTATAGTATTTATTATTCTAAATATAATAAAACTTTGATTAATTTTCTTATTTTCATTTCGGTTGGTTATTGTCTGAGATATGTAAATATATTCTTAGATATATAAATATATTATAGTTAAATTATGTATAACTTAATATATATTGTGCTTAAAATTAAATAAATAATAAGCTGAAGTGTTTGATTCAAAATTACATAAATGAATATAATGATAATATTTTGAAGTCTCATGCATATATATAAATTCTACAAAAGAATTAAATTGTAATTGGTTAATATTTTCTTTTTCTTTTAATATGCTTTGAGTCAACCTCTAATTAATATGTATAAAATTAAATAGCTTATTATTATTATTATAAAATTATATGTTCTTATTATAGTTAGATGTTTAATTTTGGATATAAATTAGATTGGTCGAGCTATTCATTTTGTGAGTATATTGAGTTAAAGATATTTTTAAATTAAAATTGAAGTATAATTATTTTTTATTTTATTTTAGTCAAATCAAATTAGTTTTATCTATCACTTAAATATACATGTATTTTCATAATATTTATTTACTCTTTAATTTTCGTTAATTTAAATCAAATTAGTTTTATTTATCGCTTAAATATACATGTATTTTCATAATATTTGTCAAATTATATGTGATGTCTAAAAATATTATAAAATAAAGTGTAACTGATAAATTTTTGAATGTTCATGAACATAATATTTTAATTATTTTAAAAATATATTTTATGTTATTTAAAAGTATCTATTAATGGGGATATTACTATTTGTAAAGTTTCTTTTTTAATAAAGTCAGATTATATACATATATTTTCGTTTTAAATTTTAAAATTTTAGAAATATTTCCTTTTTATTATATATGTTATTTGAAAAAGGTAAAAAAGAAACTAAATGAAAAAATTAATAATATTCTTAAAATCTAACAAGTCATTAAGGGTATCTATGTAATCAATCATCGCGAAAGTAACGTGAGCGCGACACGTAGGAAACTGACTTCTCAAATAATTATAAACATATATATTTTTATTATTTTGAAAATATATTTTATGTTATTTAAAAGCATATATTAATGGGGATATTACTATTTTGTGAAGTTTCCTTTTTAATAAAGTCATATTATATACATATATTTTCGTTTTAAAGTTTTTTTTACAAATTTTAAAATATTTCCTTTTTATTATATGTTTTTTGGAAAAAGGTAAAAAGAAACTAAATTAAAAGAATTAATAAGAATGTTAAAATCTAACAATTCACTAAGGGTATCTATGTAATCAACCATCGCGAGAGTTAACTTGAGAGCGACACGTAGGAAACTGACTTCTCAAATAATATTATATAGATTTTTATCAATTATAATTTATATTATATTTTTATAAATTATCAAAGTTTATTATTATCTAAAATGTGATATGTAAATATATTTATGTTATTTAAAACATTCTAATAATTTAAAGATCACCGAAAATTAAATTAAAATATTTATAATTTTTTTTTATTATGATTATCTAATTCATTTGATATTATAGAGAGTTTTTCTTTTCTACAAATTCTACAGCTTATAAAGAGAAGATGTAGGATTTTTGCGAAAATATTTTACTTTACTTTTTTGTTGTAGTTTTAAAAGTAAAGCTAAAACATAATTGATAAAAATTAATAGAAACTTGATGTAGATTTTAATTTTTTTTAAATAAAATTACAACATAATTGGTAAAATTTAGTAATATAAAAATAAATAAATCTAAAATAGGGAGATAAAGGCAAACCAATCACCCTATAGGTATTTTGTTGTGCCATGCACAACAATAAAATTTAAAATTATATTATATTAAAATAAGATTATGTTCATGTTTCTATTTTATCATTCTCTTAATAATATTTAATTTTATTTTTAATTTAATTGAGTATAAAATAAAAGAAAAATATTTAAAATTTATGTTTCAAATGGATATCTAAATAAAATATAATTTTGGCTAGATTTGTGTACTGGGTTCTATTTTGGTTGAAATCTATTAAATTAAACTGCAGAAAACTTAGAGGGAAATTAAAAAATATATATATATATATATAATTTTGGCTAGATTTGTGTACTGGGTTCTATTTTGGTTGAAATCTATTAAATTAAACTGCAGAAAACTTAGAGGGAAATTAAAAAAAAAAAATATATATATATATATAAATTTCTAATCTCAATATTATTAGCTTCTCTTAAATCAACAAATAAAATTCTGAAGAAATATTTTAGTGATAACTTTTATTTTATAATTATCAAAAAATATAATTAAATAATATTTTTGAACGCGCATAATGTGGTAACAGAAAATAATAAAATAATATGATTTACTAAAATGTATATGAAACTTACTTAAAAGATGACATAGTTTGAAGTTAGTTCTAATATAGATATTTGTATTTCGTATTGATTTATATTTTTGGTAAACTTTTTAGAATATGATAATAACTAATATATTATCACTACATTACATATATTCGAATATGATTTTAACATAATAATTGAAATAAAAATATTCACAAATATTATTATTGTTTGGAGAGATTTGCTACATAAGTCAAGTGGCCAAGTAGTTTCTTGTTGGTATCTTGTTCCAAAGGACATGAAATGATATTTCACTTGTTTGTATTAGTTTGTAAATGTTGATAAAAAATGATATTTCACTTGTTTGTGTATTAATCTTTTATTTGTGTTTATTTACAGCCAAATGAAAATGTGTGGTTCGTTTGAGTGTAAGAGCATACTAGATTCTAACCCGCCCTAAAGGGCGGAAAATATTTTGTCAAATTTTAATGTTAATATATATTATATATAATATGTGTATATAATATTATATATTTTGTGCAATATATATATTTGACATATATATAATATGTTGAACCTCTTATTAATCTTTGTATTGAAAACACGTTATAAATGAGTCTGACATTTTTCTCCTATGTTTGGTATGATTTGGAATTTGTTGATTTAAGAATGGTTCAGTTTTGTACAATCTAATTATATTAAGAGATAACCAAAAATATTTTAAAGATGTAATTAATTAAATTCAATTGATCTACATCGATTAAGATTTGGTTTAATTTAAATTGGTAGGTTACGTTTTATAGGAGGCATAATATATTCTAGTAACAATTATGAAAGAGCCTAAAATCTAAATGATAACTTTAAATAGTAGATAAAAACCAATGTCTAAATTAATAGATTAGATTTACCCTCGTAAAAGAGGGGTGCTTATGACATAGGGGCTACCAAAAACACAAGCACCAAATGCTTATGAATGTAAAATAAGCATCGAATTTTTCGGGTTATTTGTATAGTTTACGGACTTTACCGACACGTGACGATCCGTGATTGATGCGTTTTTTACTTTTTTTTAATCAGATAAAAAAAATAAACACCTCTAATGAGATGTTGGGATAAAGATGTTCTGATGATTTAAATGTCCTCTCTAATCAAAGGTTAAAAAAACAAATTCGACAATCACATCATCATAATTAAATCTCTCGTACAACATTATACAATTTCTACTCTCCCTGAATTTACAAATTTCAGAGATAACCATTATAGGTACATTTGACTTTGAGTGCAAACTTTCGACCCGGGCCTAGGTTTTATTCATGCAAATAGTCACTGAATCAACGTGACTATTAAGGAAAGTTAATTCTTTTTGATGAAAAAATTGATGGTTCTTTAACAAAGAAAGAGTAGTTACTTTCCAGATCCAGAATTCAATTCGGTCATACAAAAATATAATACTCCTATTAAGTAGAAGTTATGATCCAACTACCAAAGACTTTGCGATTTATTCGAAGGTCAAAACACATAAAATACATTCAAGACGACTTCGTCATCAGAGGACTTTTGGGGATTATTTAGAAGTTTAAAAACTTTATTCAAGAGGAGGATGTACGGGAAAACAACCATTTTATACCCAACATATCACAATATGTTCAATTTATACTCGACTTATATCACCGTACAAAAACATACCTGAACTTTTAAAAATTTCAAATAACATGCCCATTGTTTATCTTCTTGGCGAAATCATACACCGGTCGCCACATTAGCTACCACGTCATCTCATTTTTCTAACGTGGATGCCATGTCAACTAATTTTACTGACGAATATGCCACGTGTACATTTTTTTATGAAAAAACCGAAATAGTGGTTTATAAATATTTTTTTTGAAAATGTAAAAATTTTATAAATTTATATTTTTAATAAAATTAACAAAAATAATAAAATAATAAAATTTTAATATTATATACGAGATATATTCGTAAATTTTTTGATCATACCACAATCCATCCTTATAGAACTTATATATGATGTAATGATTCAAATACAATGCTACTATTGCTTCATAAATATATATTTCTTATGATTTTCTCTTAAATTAAAAATTTTACTTCGGGTTATTCGAACCGATATGCTATAACCTAAATCCGAACGATATATGGTTACTTATGGGTTTTAGGATGTGATATAAAAACGACCTGAGATGTTATATCCAATAGTGATCCATATTTAAAAAAATACTAATATGAATTTTAGGAAGTGTTACAATAAAACTGAAATCTAAAATACTCCGACTTGAACCTAACGGGTACCCG
This sequence comes from Eruca vesicaria subsp. sativa, assembly GCA_932364175.1. Classification (NCBI taxonomy): domain Eukaryota; kingdom Viridiplantae; phylum Streptophyta; class Magnoliopsida; order Brassicales; family Brassicaceae; genus Eruca; species Eruca vesicaria. Next base: position 345,774 of record CAKOAT010081821.1, read on the forward strand.
AACGCTATATTTAAAGAATCTGTTATGTAAACTTAATATATAATATTTAGGAATATATCTCTCATATAAGATAAAAATTCAGTATTTAATTAATTTTAGTTAATTTTACTAAATATATAAAATTTTAAAATTATATTTTATAAAAGTTTATTTTTTATAAAGTGACTATTTTGGGTTGTCTAATAAATAGTTTTTTACGAATATATCTCTCATATAAGATTAAAATTTCTTTTTTAATTAATTTTTAAAATTTCAATAAAAAATATAAAGTTAGAAAATTTTAAATTTGCAAAAAAAAAAAAATTTATAAACCATTATTTTGTTTTTTAGAAAAAAAAATTGTAACGTGGCATTCTCGTCAGCAGAATTAGTTGACATGGCATCCACGTCAGCAAATTTAGATAACATGGTAGCTGATGTGACGACCGATGTATGATTTCGCCAAAAAGATAAACAATGGGTATGTTATTTGAAAATTTTGAAAATTCAGATATGTTTTTGCACAAATCGGATATAAACTAAACTAAACATATCGCGATATGTTGGGTATGAAATGGCCGTTTTCCCGAGGATGTACACTGTTTAAAACTATATATAGTTAACTAACATACATTTGCTCAAAAAAAACAACAACTAACATACATATGTCAATAAATAACCTTAAAACATATTTTGCATTTGCTATTCAAATTAAAACCTATAATTGCAGTTATATACACACTATATATGCTATAATTGCGTACAGATCGATGTGAATATGATGAAAGTAGTAAGATTCTAGTTGATGTGGCTCAGTGGACCATAAGACCGAGATAATACCACAAACCACGACAAAGACAATGCACTTTCTTCATTCTTTTTTCGTTTCCCTTTCTAGTTTTCTACGCAATCATTCTTCTCAATTATTCAACGGCTTTTTTTATTCTACCGCTATCAAACAAAAATAAAAATATTCTACGAAATCCATTTCATATCTTATTAGTTATTTTCACGAATGAATTCAGATAACTACATATTATGTTACAACATCTCACCAATTAGCCAATTACATATAACAACGTAAAAACTTCAGAACTAAGATCTACAAAATAGATGACAAAAGAAAAAAATCTACAAAATAAAATGTTAACGTGAAAGATGAACGTTAAATCGTTATTCATAACTAAAAACGAGAAATAAACCACAAAATAAGCTTAAGAATTAAAACCTAATATATAATGGGTGCAAAGCTGAAACTAAAACACTTCTAAATTTTCAACTCCGATGTTGCTTTCTACTCTGAACTAATTTACGCGCATTGCATAGAGATTTATTATTCTGCTTAGCTAGTAGGGATTAGATTCGTCGAGTTATTTTCTAAGTAATTGAGAGAGGAAAAAAACATTATATAGTGGGGATATTGATAGGTGAATAGAGACGAAAGAATAAGAAATGAATACTAAAAGCGAATCTTATTCACTCTTTTTTTTTTTTTGACAGAAGGGCTTTTCTTATGAGATAATTGGCTAAAGTGTCATATTTGGCACCTATAATTAGAGAATTACCCATGATGTGACAATCACTTTCCTTTGGACCATTTTGCCATTCTCTACACTCTCTCTCCTCTCTTTGACATCTTCCCTCTTTTTTTCTTTCTCTTCAATCCCTAATTATTTTACAAATCTCTATCATTTTATATACAATTAAATTTTAAATTTCATTATTTTTCATAAGTGAGTTTGAATCCTCAGTTTTGACCTTTTTTTCTCTCCAATCCCTAATTATTTTACAAATCTCTATCATTCTATATACAATTAAATTTTAAATTTCATTATTTTTTTCATAAGTGGCTTTGAATCCTCAATTTTCTGATGATATCAATTTTCTGGGTTTTAGATTCGACGTCGTGTTAACGGTTAACAAATATTGTAGACGTTAACAGAAGTGTTAGTTGTTAACAATTATTTTTACACTTCGCGTTAATAAATGTGTTCGCTGTTAACAAATATTGTAGACGTTAACATAAGTGCTAACTGTTAACAATTATTTTTACGCTTCGCGGTAATAAATGTGTTGACTGTTAACAAATATTGTAGACGTTAACAGAAGTGTTATATGTTAACAAATGTTTTTACGCTTCGTGTTAATGAGAGGAAAGAGAAAGGACATTCTCGGCATTTCCTTGCCAAATGGTTGTGTCAGTGTCATTCATGTCCAATCAATGGTATTTTGCTAATTTGAGCTTCAAATATGGGTAGTTCACTAAATCACTCTTTTCTTATTCACTCTTAAAGTCACACTTACCTCATGTATCCCTGCATTGACCCCAAACTAAGACAATTACTTTTACACCATTTTCTAAAAATCTACATCATTTTCTCTCTATTGATTTTGCGTTCAAACCGTGTATATGAACAGCATATATCAACGCGTACTACATTCTTTTACTTTCATTGAAAGACTATGTTTTGTTATTTTCAGTGACTCGAGAGAGAGGGATGACTATATATGTTCATATGCATGTGCATGGTACCCAAAATTAGTTCAACACTAACAATCCATAAAATGAACTTAAAACATCAGGTACGTGCATCTAGTTTCTAGTAGCTGATGTTTCCTTTATATGTAAAAAAAATGTGCGCCATACGATTCAGACAAAGGGGAACAGTTTCGAATCATTCCAAAACCCGTAACCGTAAGAAATCTGATTTACTTTCGACGCAAACGCAAATATGAAAACGCTCTGAGACACCAAAACGGCGCTGTCTACTCAATGAGACGCTGAGCTTTCCTCAGCTCCAATGGGTCCTCGGCTTAATATACCAAGTCCTATAACACTTCAAATCATTTCATATTTTTATTAAGAATAGACAGAACCAAATTAATACAGGTCAGAGATTAATATTCAACTAAATCAATTATTTTAGCACGCAATGATTTTAGATCAATCAAATTGTTGATTTGGTACTCTATTACTGGCAAATTAATTTATTTAAGCAACCAAAGTCAGAACAACGATGAGATTATCCCAGCTTACACTTCCAACATAATATATCAAGACGAGGAAAGTCTATTTTTCCTCTTTCCCTTGAGCTTGCGGAAACACACGATTCAATCGCAAACGTTTTTGATCAGATCAAAGAAAGATCTAAGCAGTAATCAAAACAAACCCAAAAGTGGCAAGAGCACAGGATTTAAGGAAAGAGTCCTTTTGGTAATAGCGTAAAGGGCCAGCCCAATTACTGATGGACTTGAGCTTTAACGGAGAGATTTTTTAATATCTGTAAATCGTTATCAAAGGTTTTACTTTATATCAAAGGTTTATTATTCTTTTTTTTTACAACTCCAACCCTAAGTATAAAAGTGTTTTGCGAACGTGGATTTATTATTCGAAGTTGTTGAGCAATACGAGAGAAACTTAACGTGACATATATTAAATTAAATTTTTAAGCTTCGTTTCTTCTCCACTATAAATTATCCATAAAGATCACATCCATACCATACCGAATTTGAAATCTTCATTGTCACATTCAGACAAAATTATTTAACGTTGGTCGGAGTCTTTAATCTTTATTTATATATTGGCCAACATAACACACCACTTAAGTCCTTTGACCTCGATGTCTATGTTGTTCGACGCCACAATCTCATTATTTATTTTTGTAAACCTCGTTATAACTAAGAGTTTTTGGATGATCCAAATCGTTAATGTTGCATATTTATTTATTTTTGCTCAACTTGTTGTATATTTATATTTGATTAGATAATGATAGTTCATAGTAATAAAGTACTTTATATGCAACAAATATGTTTCACTTCTTTAAAAAAAAAAAAAAATCATATTAAGTGTTGTTTTAGACTTTAAAATATTTGTTTTATTATTAGTAGATTTTGTATTTTCAATGCATATATCTTTAATAGCTCTTTCACTTTCATTTTTATTTTTGTTTTAGTTTATTAATTAACAAAATCAAATAAAATAATAGTATGTTTAAAGAAAATTTAAACGACATCTATATCACTACTAAAAGGGCGATATGCAGCTCCCTTAGAGTGTCCACGCGTCTGAAATATTCAGCCAATGGGGAGCTGAGATTTTGGCACGTCAGAAAGTCAATTCTGAGACAATTGGGCTTCACTACTTTTGGCCCGTTTAAGAATAAAAACAGGAGGCCCGTTCAGTTAAGCAAAAATCTGATGCAAAACCCT